>CM042162.1:21456995-21483710 GCA_023376005.1 Doryteuthis pealeii | reverse complement strand
CATATATTCTTCTGCAACCCAAGTCACCATTGCTAACTCCAGGAAATGAAAAGGCTAGAACAAAGCCGCAAGAAACGGCCACTTTTCAGACAACATATGAGCAAATCTAAAAATTCCCATATACAGATCTGAAACCAACCATAAACAAATTTCATATAGACAGAATTGGTAGAATCATGGGGGACAATCTGACTCAAAACAAACTCACGAAAATACAAGAAGTTATTGAGAGTGGCGACCAGGCCACAAAAGTATTAGCAAGAGAGAAGGTAATACTCGCAGATTCGTATTGGCCACACCCACTTACCCCATTCGTACCTGTTAAAAGGGGAGGGTGCCCCAGGCTGTGCCCAACATGTACAAAGTACAACCTTACAACCAAGCATAATCCTTTCTAAATTGTAAACAGACTTTTAACAGTATCCGCGCAATCTTACTATCAAGCAAGAAAACCTGAAAAGACATCTTTAAGAATACATATACCCTGAAACATTTACCATTTTTATAAAAAAAGCAACCTTGTTCAACAATAACGTATAACAGACATAACCTAATTACCCATTAGACCACTACTTTAAAGTCTGAATCCAAAATAACCTTTTTGGCAATTAAAGTGCACCCACAGAGGCTGATATGCCGTTAAACAAAACTCAAAACTCAAAACTCAACTTTTCCCCTGTACGTTAACCGTTAAGGACACCGTGCATTCATAAGTTCCGCGAGGCCTAAAAGCAAAGTGAACAAATGTACAATCGTGATATTATATTTTGTTCGTCCTCTGAGCAATTGACTGTTATATACAGTGACAACTAACAACGAGAGCTGTTTAATTGAGCCCAATCTGGCTCTTAGAGTGCATTCTGACTTTGAATAGAGTAGTTACGTGTTAATAATAAATTCTTAAAAATACTCCTATCTCTATTCTGGTTTTTATTTCTTCGAGGCTAGGTTCCTGGTCCTTGTTGCATCTGAGTTGGGCTCTTTTCTTTGCTCTTATTATGAGTCTGGAAACAACTTGGGGGTTCACTTTGAGCGGTATCTTGCTTGTGCCCATTTAGTTTTAAAATTACACTCCAAGAGTGTTCCGTGCATTTTTTTTTTCCCATGGGCTATTTTATTTTATCCCCAAGTCAAAATGCATTGGGCTGACAGACACGCAACTTGCGGTCTGACCCTCCCACTGGTCTTAGTTCAAACTAATCTTCCTCTCTTCTCACGTATCTCTCATTCTCTTCACCGCCCTTGTCTTTAACCATCAAAATTCGATAAAATGGCCGTCATCTAAAATTCTTTCACGTAAACTACACGTAATATCTGGATCCTGCTTTTCCCCAATCCTTATTATTGTTACAAACTATTTGGCGGTTTTTGTTTTTTTTAAAAAGGGGAAAAAAAAAAATATTGCAGTAATTCTGTATTCTTTTTTTATTCCTAAAACTTCGAGTAATTCACCAAAATTTCAGGTTTGAAATTTTTACACGTTAATTGTTCCACAATTCAAAATTCTCCCGTTCTCTCTATAAACGACAGCTATCGACCACTTCTCGGGCGCTTTGGCAAATACACGCGCAATCGATAATGTTGAAGAAAGGAGAATGACAAAGGAGGACGTTTAGGTGACCAGACAAAATTGGATCGATACCAACCAAGGTGGAACTGTTTTGCTGGCAAGGCGGAAGCAAAGCGTCCTAAGACAGTGGGAGCGTTGGCAAAAGATTTGTTAAATCGCCATACCGTTGTACAGGATTTGCAGACACTAACATACAACCGGGGCTTTCCTAAAGATTCTATAAAAGCGGTTGTTAAAAACGGTTTTCCCCCTCCCCCAACCCATTATACAAAAGACCCTCACCCCTTGGGGCTATCATATTTACATCTAGACGAATGGTAGCGAAAATGGTAAAGTTCACAATGCTTCAAACATTGTTCTCTCTCTCTCCTCTCTCTCTCCTCTCTCTGTATATATATACTATATAGCTATCTATATATACTATATTACATAACAGTCACTGCACAGACCATCGGTGTTTCGACGTTTCATGTTTCTTCAGTGTGGCTTAGACTTACCATACTAACTTCTTCCCGAAGAAGTCTGTCAAAACCCGACCTGATCTCTAACATCTGCCAGGTTTCCGTAATTCCTTAACACCCTCTAGCTCCTGCTCAACAGCTACCAGTAGAAGCAGAATTTTAAACTGTCCCACACTCGCACGATGAAATACTTTACACTAGGTAACTGTGTATACCGTCTCACTAGAGAGCTCAATCAGTAAATAACAGAGAGCACCAATCCTATTGAGTATCCTGAGGATTTGGTATAAATACCTACTATATCATTAAAAAGTCATCCACAACACGTTGTTTCGGCCGTTCACGCCTCTTCAGTGGGCTATGACACAAACAACATTTAATCCTTGGCTAGTGGTCGAACTCCGGACCTAATCTGTTTTGCCAAAACCTGACTACTCGGGCCACTGACAGCTGCTTAGCCGGAGGGCATGTGTTCTTTAAACTGTTATAAGTACATAGGTATGTTTATCAATGATATTTACGGTCACAGAGAGGATCCAAGTTCCGAGGGGGAAACGGATCATTGCGTATATCGGTATAGCTTCGAGAAGTTAATATTTCAAATACGAGCCTTACTAGGAGGAAGTACCTCCTATACCAAGTTTTATGGCCTAAGGCATCTATCTCATAAAGTAATTCATCACGACATCATGGTTTCGCGACGTCTTCACCGCCTCGCTTCAGTGTGGCTTACACGCCACAACTATCCTTTGGCTTCAGGGTCCCGAACGCGACTCGACTGTTGCCAAGCCTGATATGCCTTAACTAACACCTCGCACGCAGCATGATGTCAAAGAGAAGTTTCATTTCTAAGCAGAGTTTGACCAGTTTTTGAATTTCAGAGGTTTCCGGGGCCTCAAAACAGAGCATGGGCCCAACTCGACCCACACGTTCTGCAGGTAGTAAGCGCCCGAATCTATCCCTAATGGTATCCTGATTTATTATGACTATTTCACTTTAGAGTGTACTATGCCTGACTGAGTTAGTCTTATACAACTACCAGTGGTTTTACCTTTCTTCATGCTGCTGGGCGATGTATTGTATTTTTGTCTAATGTTTATAAAGAATTTCCATTTCATTTCCTATCCTCCGTTTGGTTATTTCTCATTTAGTAACCTTTGTTTTGGTTTACAAAGATATACAGACCGTAGGGAGAATGAAGTGCTGTCGAGTCGTAATGCCACGGGTGGTAAAAACGTAAAAAGAAGTTTTATATACTGTGCTTATTTATCTATTTTATTACTTTTTTTATTATTCATTTCTCGTTTATATTTCATGCTGTTCTTTATTTCTCTGCTTTTTTTTTTTTTTGGTCATCCCAATGTGATTGTGACGTAGTTGCGGTTGAAGAGTGCAGATGTTGATATACTCCCCAGACCGATAACGTCTCTCAATAGAACCGGTGAAATGTGTCATATATTTGAAGCAATTTCTCTTTTCTGATGATTTAATTCACTTGGCACAATACAAAAACGATGACGACTGTGCACAGATAAACGGGGAAAAAAACTATAATGGAAAAAGGAAGAGATTATTAGAGGATGGTGCACTTTTGGTTCTGCTGTTGTTTTGTACATAATAAGACAGAATAGCTAACGGTGGGGGTCGGCCGTTGGGGGTCAGGCAGATGAAGGAAATGGCGACTGTGTTGATGAATGAAAAAGAAAAAGAGAAAGAAAAGCGGAATTGAAAATATGATGAGAAAATTTGGATGTTTTCGAATCACGTAGAAGTCCGTAATTGTGTCAGCGAGTGTAGAAGCCCTTTGCAACCTTTGAGATAGGAGACGCCATTTTGGCTTTTTCAGTGTTCGGATTTAATTAAGTGTGAGACATTTGTTAATTGTGAGAGAAGTCGTTTTATCATATCTCATGGTAGAGACTAGAAGAAGAAGAAGAAGAAGAAGAAGAAGAAGAAGAAGAACAAGAAGAACAAGAACAAGAACAAGAACAAGAAGAACAAGAACAAGAACAAGAAGAAGAAACCACCACGATGACAATGTTGCTGCTGCTGCTACTACTACTACTATTACTACTACAACTAATAATAATTATGATAATAATACCCTTGGAGACCGTTCCAAGCTTAACAACTTCTGAGTTTTTTCTTTCTTCATCAGATTACGCTGGTATGAATAACGAAGAAGAGACCACGACGATGACGATACTACTACTACTACAACTAATAATAATAATGATAATAATGATAATACCCTTAAAGCCCGTTCCAAGCTCAACAAGTTCTTCTGAGAAACCACGACGATGACGACGACCACCACTACCATTATCACCCCCACTGCCCCCACCAACAGCAGCAAGCTGAAAATGAGATGGCGGGAAATTAGAAAAAAGATGAGAATGAATGAGGTTAATGAGCAGTAGTAGTATTTGTTGTTGTTCTCGTAGTAGTAATAGTAGTAGTAGTAGTAGTAGTAGTAGTAGTTGTTGTTGTTGTTATTATTGTCGTTGTTATTGAAAGAGAATAGAAAGGAGAAGAAAAGGTAAAAAAAAAGACGAGAAAACGAGGACAATGAACAGTAGTAGTTAGTAATAGCAGTGTTAGTAGTAGTTAGTCGTATTCGTCGTTGTTGTTGTGTTGTTGTTGTTGTTGTTGAAGAAGAAGAAGAAGAAGGAGGAGGAAAGGTGGAAAATCGAAAACAAGATGAGAAGGACGAAGCAAATGAGTATAATAATAATAATAATAATAATAATAATAATAATAATAATAATAATAATAAATACATAAAGAAGAACTACCAGCAAAAACGTACGTTGATCAGCTCTGTGCGGATGCAGGATGCTGCATAGAGGACCTCCGAGAATGATGAGCGATAGGGACGGATGGAGAGAGGTTGTCATGGATATCCCGCGCTGAAAGCGCGACATGATGATGATGATGATGATGATAGGAAAAAGAGAAGAAAACAATAAGAGCGAGGGGTAATATGCCCATCTCCATCATCGAATAAAAACTTCCTTGAAAAACTATAAAAAAAAATATAAAGTTCAAGAATTAAAAATTGAGGAAATGTAGCGTATAAGAGAGAACCTATACCACTGGTAGTGCTGTGGTCTTCAACACAATACAACCAACGGTAATAGACACTCTCGGTCTGGTTAAGAAAGTGATGTTAAAATACACCGAAAATTCCCGGCACCATTCTGACACCGGAAGTTCAGAAGAGCGTTCTTCTTCGACATTGCTCACAACGTTTACGCCAGAAAAAGAAAATCGCTCCATTTTGGGATACATTTTACCGGCTGGATTGAGAGATACGTTATCTCTTGGGAGTATATCAGTGTCTAATTCTTCAAGCTTACCTCACGTCAGAATTATTTTGGACTGAAAATCGGGAGAAAAACAATGAGCCAGAGTAAAATCTCTTATATAGTAGAGATTCGGTGTCTGTCTGTAACAGAAACTACGTCACTGTTTACATTCACAATACCCCATGAATTGAGTAAGTTTATCAAATGAGTATTTAATCTATAGTCAAATTCATTAATAGATAGAAAAACAACAACCCATTATTTTATATTCTCAGAAAATAAGTATGCAATATTAAACGGTCCACATTGTTAAAATAAGTTTTAATAAATGCATTCCCGGTAATATTGATTTATATATATTTTGTTTTATTTTTATTTATATTTAAAGTTATCTAACGTATAGAGTTTTATGACAAAATTATTTACAAACATGAAATAGTCAAATAATATTCTTATACATTAAATTTTATATTTTATTATTCGATGAAAAAACATCCTGTTTTGATTATAGTCTGCTGTAAAATTTTGTTTTATGACAGGTGATAATCAAAACAGAACGTTTTTGACGCCCCACAAAAGAAAATATTTGAATTTACCGGTTAGAAAGTTGGTTTCATGAGAGAAAAAAAAAACATATTTATTCCAATTTTGACAACAAAACTGTTTTCTTTTTGTCTACCATTTAAAAAAGAATAAGATTTCAAAGATCTGTTTATATTTCTTACGAAAAAACGTGGCAAAAATTAATTTTTACATTAATTCTTAGATTGCCCGGGAGACATTTTTTTGCTAGTAAGATAGAAAAAACCCCAGGAAAAACTGTTTTACTCTGTACTATCTGTACAGTACAACACAACACTTTATTCTCTGTACGCCGATATTGTGGGAGTTCTTGTTGTGTAATGGTTATTGTTATGGAAAATGAACACGGCGAACCGAGTTCAAATCATGGACGAGGCTGATTCCATTTCACATAGCGCAAATATAATTAGGAAAAATATGAATCCAACTATTCTCCCTACAACCATGGGTAAATATAACTGACTGGACGCATTAACTTTGGTAACCAGTCAAAGAGAAAGAAAACTCTGAATTCAAAACCTGTTAAACTCCACTTTAAAAATTGACCTTGTGTCGCTTCCTGCTCGTGCGGAGGCGTATGGTAAATACACATATTATACATGGAGGTCCAAAAGTCTTGTCCGCCTACCAAAATATAACTATTAATTCATTATTATCAGCTGTCATTACGGATTAGTTTGAAAGTAAATGTGATAACGTGACTTGAGTTTGAACTCGCTTACTACGATATCGCAGTCCAGCATGTTAGCCACAACGCCATGGGGATCCTCTTTTCCCCCAAAAGAGGTGAGATAGGGTAAAGAGTCACATGTAGATGACTAATTTTAACGGCATGTCAACCCGTCTAGGGTTATTTTATGCATAGATTGCATTCATTATACATTCATATTTCCATTTTTGTGTTGTTGTTTCTTAAGAGTTTTTTTTTGCACACGACCCTATCGAATCTACATAATAATACTGATGTTCCAACAAAATATGACCGTTATCATCTTGCGACAACCTCTGGTTAAAAATGAGACCGTCCAAATGAGTATAGCCACCTCAGCTCAATAACAGATCATTTTGTGTAAAGGAAGAAAGGGAAGAAAAAGGACATGCTACACTGAAAAAATATGCTAACCTGTTTCAATCGGACATAATGAAAAGATGAAAAGGAATGAAAGAAAAGTGTGCGAGAGAGAGTTAAATTAAGACTACTATGCTTTTTACAAATTGAACTATTTGGCAATAGCTCTTAAGCTTCTTTCTTTCTTATTATGATAAGTATAATAATCTTGATTTAACTCTCTCTCACTCTTTTTTTTGTGGTTGTTCTTTCCTTCTTTTCACCATTTCATTATGTTTGAATGCTACACTGAAAAAATATGATAGGAAAGAAAGAAAGAAAGAAAGAAAGAAAGAGAGTAGGATAAAGATATAGAGAGTGGTGAGCGTGCGGATGCTTTAATGCTAATCTTTTTCAATCCAACATAATGAAAAGGTAAAAAGAATGAAAGAACAATCACAAAAAAGAGTGAGAGAGAGTTAAATCAAGATTATTATATTTATCATAATAAGAGAGAAAAAAGAGCGCAGGGGAAAGATAGAGGGGATGAACGCGCGGAAGCTATAATGCTAACCTGTTTCAATCGGACATAATGAAAAGATGAAAAGGAATGAAAGAAAAGTGTGTGAGAGAGTTAAATCAAAACTACTATGCTTTTTACAAATTGAACTATTTGGCAATAGCTCTTAAGGAAACATATCAAACGTTGTAATAATTGAATTATCATACTTTATCCACTGGTCCCGCAAGCACGAGTAATTTTTAAACCAGTACGCTACGGGGACTCCTCGAAATTGAGTTTGATCCTCATTGAACGACTCTTCTGTTTTCTGCCTTGTGCCAAGATAGGTGAAGCTTGGTAAATATCTTAATTCGCCTCGCCTATCAGAGTTTTTTTTTTCTTTTCACTCGACTATCGTATGGCTGAGAAAGCCACGCATGCGCACGAATACAATTTATAAAACTCCATGAATAGGCACGCATTTTTATTTATCAGTGTATTAGATCCAAGTCTGTAATTCTACTTATTGTCATGAAACAACCAAAAACACAACCCAAAATAATGATTACACCCCCCCCCCCCAAAAAAAAAAAGACAAAAAAAGACAAAAACAAAAACAAACAAACAAACAAAAAAAAAACATGGCGAATATCGACGAGTTTCAAACAATTTTTATTTTTTTTATATTTATTTATTCATTTATCTTTTATTTATTTTTTAACTTTTTTTTTTTTTTTTTGAGCTCGTAATATTTTCCTTGGAAAGATGCAGAACTATAAACCGTTCGTTCTGCCTGTATTTTTAATACAAGACAAGTTTCGTCTGCTGCCGAATGCTCCGAAGCATTAGTTGATTAAAATTCTACAACAGAAAAGTCGATCATTAATTAAAAAAAAAAACAAAAAAAAAAAAACAAAACAAACAAAATACAAAAACAACACAGGAATGAGTTTTCCATTTAAATAATTTTCTGAAAATCTAAAATTTCAAGTTATAATGAATAATGCATCTGTTCATGTCAGTGAATAATTTAGATGTTTTGTATCGGAAGGAATTTTTAGACGTGTCTTTGAATGGCGATTCCTTATAAGAGCTTAATGGTCAGGATTAAGAAGGGGCGGTGGACATGTTGAGTTAAAGACATCATTAGAGGAATTGCCATCAGGTTATTTATTTCTAAGGATTCGTCTATATATCATCAGAATTATCATTATGTAAATATCATCAGAATTATTATTATCTACATATTAAAATTCTCATTATCTGCATATAATTAAAATTCTCATTAAATGTATATCATTAGAATTACAATTATCTTCCTATCATTAGAATTATCATTAAAATTCTCATTATCTATGCATCATTAGAATTATTATTATGTACATATCATTACAATTATAATTATCTAGTTATTATTAGAATTCTCATTATCTACATATCTTTATAACTCTCATTGTCTACGTATCATTACAATTAGAATTATCTACCTATAATTAGAATTCTCATTAAAATTATCATAATCTACGTATTAGAATTCTCATTATGTACATATTAAAATTCTCATTGCCTACCTATCATTAGAATTATATTTATCTGTTGTCATCCGTCCGTCTACTAAAGACGATAGCGTAGTGTCCACTTTTTAAAAATCTATCTGCAACTGCGTGAGTGGCTGAAAAGACCAATTTTTGAATGGCAATCTCTGGTGTAGTGACTGAAAACAAACAGTGATGCTTGCTAGGGTTGCTGTTGTCTCTCCTTCCTTCTGGCTCTCTTTTCTGCGGCGGCTACTTTCCTCTCTTTTTCCCTCCTTCTCGTTCCTTGTTTGACGAGGAGGCGCCAGGTCGCAGGGTTTTTTGAACAAGCCTCCCATGTGTTGGTATCTATGTGGCATGTCTTCATGTCCCTCTTGTAGACATCTTTAAAGAGCAGGCGTGGTCTCCCTACCGGTCGGGTGCCCTCCACTAACTCACCATACAGTAGGTCTTTTGGGATGCGGATTGGAATTAGCATTATCTACATATCTTTAAAATTATCATTGTCTACCTATCATTAGAATTATTATGCACATATCATTAGAATTAGCATTATCTACATATCTTTAAAATTATCATTGTCTACCTATCATTAGAATTACTAGCAAATATATGCACCCTCTGGGTGCAAGTATTTAACTTTTAATATAATAAAATATCATGTTAAATTTGAAAGGCTAATGAAACTGAATAAGCATTCAGATAAAGATATTTGGAACAGAGGGGGTATAAGGGGAAAATAGAACAACTTTGAAACTAACTCTTCAATCATTTTCCATTACTCCCGTCTTTCAGTGTTAAATTTTTCCTAATTTAACTATCTAGTTAAAATAGGAAGTAAAGAATAATATTACAGTTATTTCTTCTTGTTAATGGATTTCTTTTAAGATTTATTCCCGAGATTTTTGCTCATATTCAATAAGATAAAACCAAACAATTAGAAATCAATAATACTAAGCATATATTTATTAAAATCAAATTTTTAAGATCAATATGCAAATTAGCCTTCCCATTCATACTGTGAACCGCTATTTTGTTATATATATAGATACAATTGCATGTTATTAGTATGTAGATGTTGTAAAAAAATCTTAATTATGTAAAACAATTTTACTAATAATTGAGGTTTAAATAAAAAATAAAACCATGGAGAATGTGGTGTAAATAACAAAGGGAATTGTGATTTGTATAGTAATATAGTTTCGGTTACAGACATACAAACCCGCAATCTCCATTATAATAAGATTATGCACATATCATTAGAATTATCATTATCTACACTAGCAAGTATTTAAGTTTTAATGTAATAAAATATTATATTAAATTAGAAAGGCTAATGAAACTAAATAAGAATGCAGATAAAAAGATTTGAAACAGAGGGGGTGATAATAGATAAATGGAACAACTGAAACGTACTCTTCCATCACTCTCGCCTTTCCTTGTTATTTTTTCTAATTTAAGTATTTAGTTAATAGAGGAAGTAAAGAATAAAATGACAGTTATTTTTTCTTGTTATGGATTTCATTTAAGATTCATTGAAGAGATTTTTGCTTATATTCATTTAAAATAAAACCAACGGTTAGAAATCAATAATACTAAGCATATATTTACTAAAATCACATTTTTAATATCAATATGCAAATTAGCCTTCCCGTTCACACTGTAAACTGCTATTTTGTTGTATATATCAATATAATTGCATGTTTTTCGTATGTTGGTGTGGTCAACAGTATTAATAATGTAAAACAATTTTATTAATAATTGAGGTTAAAATTAAAATAAAATCATTGAGAATGTGATGTCAATAACTAAGGGAATTGTAACTTGAGTAGTAATATAGTTTCGGTTACAGACAGGAAAACACTCAATCTCCATTATAATAAGATATCGTTAAACGGACCGGTTTAGAGCAGTTGGTAGATCAGTAGCCTAGGAACCACAATGTACCGCGTTTGATACCGACCCTCACCAATGAATCGCACAGTTTGGCTCTGTGTGGTAAAGTGGGGAGCTGATGGTAGGTGTGGCACCCCAGACAAAAAATAATCTCCCTGATCTAACGTTAGTGAAAACACGATACACTCTCTCGCTATCCGACTGATACCGACAATAGACCACTCCACCGTCTTTACTTCCATCCATATCGTTGTAATAGTAACCATGAACGAATTCATCCTTTATGAAGGCCCTTTCAAGTGAGGAGGCTTGGTTTCACACGAGAACGTGCGAGGCGGGAAGCGACGTACTAAGGTACGACTCGGCGAAGAATGCATTCTTCAATGAAGCTAATGGCATGCTTAGTAGGTTCTGATTCCCCTCCCTTAACGTGATGGTGCGTTTAAAATAAACCACTATATTATGTAAACCTTTATTTCTTAGTGAAATATAAGACACATTACAGGATTTTGGTTAAATCGAACTTAACGGACATAAATTCCGAAAGAAAAATTACTAAAAATCAAGGAATTAACCGAATTTAATGAAATTTTCAGTGTTCACTAATAAAATATATAATGCACCAGTTATTTTATTGAAAACTTTTACATTATTTCAGGTCAATTAACTTTGAACCTCGTATGTTTGTGAATCTGTGTTACGCCTCAAAGATACGTGGTTCAAAGTCAACTGACCTGAAAAAAACGTAAGAGTTTTCAAATAAAAGAACTAGTGCATTATGTTGTTTATTCATTAATATATCAACACTGAAAATTTCATTAAATTCGATTAATTCCTTGATTTTTAGGTTTTTTCTTTCGTCGGGTTGACATACGATGGTGGAATTCATGTCCGTCAAGTAGGATTTAACCAAAATCCTGTAATGTGTCTTATATATTACTAAGAAATAAAGGTTTACATAATATAGTGGTTAATTTGCATACTAGTTTTTAACAAAACCGGGTTTAATAAATAATTACTTAGTATTATTAATCTCTGATATTTTTATTTTATTTCCCAACGCATTGAAATTAATCCTATAAATGATTTTATATAAAAACCAATTAAAATATAATTAAGATAAGTGTAATCTTTTTATATGTGTTCTTATCTAATTTCTTTAGTCTTTATAATTTAATATATTTCATTACATTAAAATTTATCACTTAACTTGATAGTATTGAGAATAGCAACCAATTCAACCAATTGGCTTATCAACTTCAAATTTAGTACACACATTCTCTGCTAATATTTAAACTTGGAGTTGTTTAGTATTATCTGCATTATTCGGACTATTGTCCTCATCTTCATTGTTATCTGTACAACATTTCGGTCGATATGCCCTCTGACCTTCTTCTGGTATTTCTTGTCGGACTCGGGAACCTTCTCGGACTCGGGAACCTTCTTTTCGGACTCGAAATACCCGAAGAAGGACGGAGGGCATATCGGCCGAAACATTGTACAGATAACAATGAAGATGAGGACAATAGTCCGAATAACGCAAATCATAAAGCCTCATCTCAAACAAATGGAGTTGTTTGTTGTATAATGGTTATCATATAGTTATTTACTAAGCATAGCCCAGATGTGGCACAAAGTCAGAAGTATGGGTCACCCAGTGAGACTCGAACTCACTAACAATGTTCTGCTAATCTAGTTTGCTAACCATTACACCACATGAGGTGCCCAAATGGTAATCATATAGGATTAGATGATTTCATATAACTATGTGTAAAATAACATAAGAAAATACACAAAAATGTCAATATAGATATAAAATATATGTAATTCCCTAGCCTATTAATATAAAGTAACTCTAGACAGATTGATATGTTAAAATTAATCTGGTGTTTTTTTTCCCGGGCGACATCGAGTTCCATTGCTAGTTAATATCTCTTTATGTCTGCTTATTCATTCTGAGTACTTATAGCTGGGAGAATTCAAAAGTAATTCCTGATCCTTCTGTTGTGATGTTTTAAAGACGTCATTTGCAAAACTGTATATTGAATGTATTGTTGTGCATTGTGTAAAGAAGAAGAAGAAGAAGAAGAAGAAGAAGAAGAAGAAGAAGAAGAAGAAGAAGAAGAATGTGATTGAACATAGATAATTGGAATCGTGTTGATAGATATATTGACTGATCGATAGATTGGTAGATTGCTTTCTACATAGACATTTAATGTGAATGTTTCTTCAAAAGTGATCACACACAGACACACAGAGACACACACAGGTATACAGACACACATGTATTTACAATAGGATACTAGTTTGTTACTTAACGTAGTGGTCTTGTAAAGAGATAACAGTGAATTATATCTTCACAGCCAACAAAAACTCAGCTTGAACTAGTCCAATTAAATTTCTCCAATTAGATAGACAGACAGACACACACACACACATATATATATATATACATATATATATACATATACATATAGATTGTGTGTGTGTGTGTGACAAGTTTTGGAATAAAATCCGACGGAATGAGAAAAGGAAGACAATACGGAAAATTGAATTGCCATGTTTCGCTATAGGGATGGCTGCATCAGAAATAAAATTTTATGTCGTAAAGACGAAGTCTATATTATTATTACTAGCAAATATATGCACCCTCCGGGTGCAAGTATTTAAGTTATAATCTAATAAAATATCATATTAAATTAGAGAAGGCTAATGAAACTGAATAAGAATGCAGATAAAAAGATTTGGAACAGAGGGGGTATGATTGAAAAATAGAACAACTTTGAAACTGACTCTTCCATCATTTTCCATTACTCCCGTCTTTCATTGGTAAATTTTCCTAATTTAACTATTTAGTTAAAATAGGAAGTAAAGAATAAAATAACAGTTATTTTTTCTTGTTAATGGATTTCTTTTAAGATTTATCCCCGAGATGTTTGCTCATATTGATTAAGATAAAACCAAACAATTAGAAATCAATAATACTAAGCACATATTTATTAAAATCAAATTTTTTATATCAGTATGCAAATTAGCCTTCCCATTTACACTGTAATCCGCTGTTTTGTTGTATATATAAATACAATTGCATGTTATTAGTATGTAGATATGGTCAACATTCTTAATGATGTAAAACAATTTTATTAATAATTGAAGTATAAATTAAAAATAAAATCATGGAGAATATGATGTAAATAACACAGGGAATTGTGACCCTGTATAGTAATATAGTTTCGGTTACAGACAGACAAACCCACAATCTCCATTATAATAAGATATGCTCCTTTTGAGTTTTCACATCAGCATTAACTGATGGTCTTTCACTGGAGTCTGACAGCAAGTCTCCTCAGGTCTCCAGGACTTTTCTGAGTATTCTGGCAGATTACAGCAGTGCAGTGTTCTGAATGGTTTCAATCCTTCCTCTGATTTCCAAACTTTCCAAACCCTTTTCCAATCCTTTTGGGACCGTTCCAAGTGCACCAACTACAATTGGTATCACTTTCACTTTCATATTCCATAACTTTTTCAGTTCTCTAGCAAGGTCCAGATATTTGTCCATTTTTTCATTTTCCTTTAGCTTCACCCTGTGATCTGCTGGCACTGTAAAATCCACCAGTTGACAAGTTCTTTCTTTTTTGTTTATCAACAATAGGTCTGGTCTTCTTGCTGGGATAAGGTGATCCGTTTTTATTTCAAAGTCCCAGAGAATGTTATGCGTTTCGTTCTCAAGAACAGATTCTGGTTTATGCATATACCATTTTGTTGTATGGTCAAAATTTAATTTTTTGCATAATTCCCAGTAGATCACCTTCCCAACTATTATTATTAAAACTGCTACACTCAAAAACTAGGTTCAAATGATATTTAATTATATGATATTTTATTTTAACTTAATTGAAAATGTTTTTTCTGATACTAACTTACTGGAACCGAAAGACTTCTAGTTGTTTTTAGAAATTAGAAATTAGAAAGATAATATGCATATCTTCAAGTTTTTGGTTATAATGATTATGCTTAGATTTTTTTCCAGCAGACAAACATGGAGAAGAATGGAAAAGAATGAGAAAACCTTCAACAAACTATTAGAATCTACAGACAAGAAGTAAGAATGGAATTGGAAATTGAAAAATCTGTCATGCATTTAATGATATAACGGAAAAGAGAAACAAGAAAAGGAATAGAACTACCCAATCATTTCGAGGGAAATGTACTCGTCGACCAGAATACAGATCCTGTATGAGGCTAATTGCATTTCATATAGCTCTAATACCCTTGCAAAAGGTATGAATCCGAGTATTCTTCCTCCAACTATGGATACATAGTAGGGAGGACTGGATTCTTTTTACCGTGGTTGGCTAGGAGAAGGAAAACTCTGAATCTAAACCTGTCAAACTCCGTTTATGAAATTGACAACATGTTGCATCCTATTCACTTTTACAGTACCCCGGATTGTTAAAAGTTGTTTTTTTCCAAACGAAAACGGTCGTTTATTTTCATTCGGACTATTTGTTGTTAAGAAACAGTCTGTTCTCAATACATTGCTTCTTTTAGTTGACAATAAAGACATGAATCATAGCAATCATCACTTTCTTCTGTTAATTTAAAAGTAGAATTTAAAGATTATGTATATAGATACACCCATATGAACATACACACACATATATATGCATATATATGTACATATCAATTTACATATATATATATATATATATGCATATATATGTGTGGGCATATGTATATACATACACATATACTTATACTTACATAAACGCATATCAACATAGACATACATACATGTATATATATATATATATATATATATATATATATATATATATATATACTATTACGAATACTGGCGTTGCTCTTTTTAGATTGAATTCGTATGACAATACTAATTCCAAAAAAGAACTTTCAATAATGTTTGGGGATGTTTTTTTCTCGTGTGTCGAAGACATTTTAAAAGTTTGAGCTTTTATTATAAAGGGAAACTTTATTTGTAAGACAAATAAATCATCAAAAGAACGAGGAGGTGTAATATATCTGTCTGTCTGTCTATCTATCTATCTGGTTTGGCTTCTTTGTTTAATGGCATATCAACCTTCGTGCGGCTCTTGTGACATATATATGTAATCCATGCAGCCCTCTCATAGATGGCACGCGGAGGACAGGTCCACAAATGAAGACACGGAGTGACGTCGTCTGGACAATTAGGTACTCAGACAGATAGACCAAAGTACAAGAGAATTGATGACGATGTCAAAATATGACAGACTATCCCTGTGTTTCAAGAAAAGAAGGAGAAAGATGACTCGCCAGCATTGAGGACTGCGTAGATGCAACAATTCAGGGAGCCGAGGAATATATTAAAAATACCTTTTCTTTTCTTTTCTTTCTTTTTCTTTTTGGAAGTCCGTCGTAGACGACGATGACGTAACTCTATATCTTCATTTGTGGACCCTATGGTGGCCCATTAGTCCAATTCTGGACTTGCAGATGCGGTCACACACATTGCAGGGGAAATTCCCATCTACATTTTGTTGTTCATGACGACGAAGACGTCGCCGCTCTGCAGTCCTGTTTATCTCCTGTGCGGTAGGCGTCTCGCCAACCCTGTCTGTTGGAGGCCAGATCTTCCACGCTTGAAGGTGTGATGTTTCATTTCTTCAGCGTTGTCTTAATATGGTCTTTAAACCACTTTTGGGGGGTGGGGGGGGCTTTTGTCTTCTGCGTGTCATCTGTGAGTTCACTGTAAAGTAGTTTACGGGGAAGTCTGTCTGCAGGCATGCGGATGATGTGACCCAACCAAAGAAAGACTAATTACAGCAGCCAGTAACAGAAAAATCAAAATAAATGAATCAGATACAAACAGTAAATCAACAAAATCTATAAAATAAAGATAGGAAGAATAGAAAACCTATATGAATGCTTCAAGCCAGAGTGCGATATTTTAAGAAAAAGAAAAAAATGAGGTGCACGAATTTGATCTCAAATATAGTTATTTACTAAGCTTAACTTAGTTGTGGCACAAGGCATGAAGTATGAGAACACACAGTGAGAATCGAACTCGTTAACAATGGTTTACTAATCTAGCTTACTAAACATTACATTACGTGAGGTGACCACCTGATTTCATATCGTTATTTATTAAACTTAGCTTAGATGTGGCACAAGGCCTGAAGTATGAGAACACACAGTGAGAATCGAACCCGTTAACAATGGTTTACTAATCTAGCTTACTAAACATTACATTACGTGAGGTGACCACCTGATTTCATATCGTTATTTATTAAACTTAGCTTAGATGTGGCACAAGGCCAGAAACACGAGACACCCAGTAAGAATCGAACTCTTTAACTATGATGTAATAATCTCGCTTGCATTGCATTACGTGAGTCGCCCAAATGTGGTCGCTATCATATTTTTTCAATTTGAATTTCACCATCTTTTTTCTTACAATTTTTTTTTCATTTTGGTAAAGTTTCGTTTTTAAAGAATAGCTCCAAGAAGGTGCCACCTGGATATCTAGAATTTGACTAATTGGAAGTGTGAGCAAGATTGATGCTTTAGATATTTTTTAAATTTAGATATTTTAAATTTTAAATTCAAATAAAAAAAGTTAAGCAACTTATTTAATAAAGCGATTATGTGTAGACGTCGCGTTGAAGTGTCAATTCTTAATCAGCAGTCTTCTCGAATATAAAGTTGTTTCTAAGAAAAAAATGGCTGTCAGAAATACAACTCATACAGTTATTTACTAATCTTAGCTTAGATGTGGTACAAGGTCAGAAACATGGAGCACCCAGTGAGAATCGAAATCACTATCAATGGTGTGCTAATCTAATTCGCTAAATATTACATCACGTGAGGTGCTTACCTGATTCCATATAGTTATTTACTAAGCTTAGCTTAGATGTTTGTTCAAGGCCAGAAGTATGGGGCATCCAGTGAGGATCGATCTCACTAACAATGGTTTTGTTTTGTTTTGTTTTGTTTTACGGCATATCAACCTCGGTGGGTCATTTAATGCCGATAAAGTTTTGAAATAAATCAATTCTTAATGGATAATACAATTTTGTTTATCAACTCACGTTTTGCTATTTAACCCATAACAGGTACTACCACTCCGGGTCAGAGTGGACCAGGGAGCAATGGTGATGAAGGGGTGCTCCACATTCCCCAAACCTCCAAAACTGGAGCCTCACCATCAGTTAGAGTTTTACGTCATTCCCAGGACATGTAGACCCTCAGTCACCGCCTTCTAGCACTCATATGATAAAAGGGGTTTGGGCTTGCCATAAGGGCAATAGAGTTGAGAAAATCATATAGGTGCTAGGGCTTGACGTGACCAGCCGATTGATCGGAGGGAACTAACAATGGTGTTCTAATCTAGTTTGCTAAACATTACACCACGCAAGGTGCCCACTTGTTTCCATATAATCATTTACTAAACTTATCTTAGTTGTGGCACAAGGCTAGTAAAATGGGGCACCCAGTGAGGATCGAACTCACTAACAATGTTGTTCTAATCTAGCTTACTAACCATTACACCACGTGAGGTGCCCATCTGATTCCATATAGTTATTTACTGAGCTTAGCTTGGATGTTGTACAAAATGTAGTAACATGGGGCACCCAGTGAGAATCGAACTCACTGACAACGGTGTGCTAATCTAGATTTCTAAACATTACACCACGAGACGTGCCCACCTGTTTCCATATAGTCATTTATTAAACTTATATCTTAGTTGTGGCACAAGGCCAGAAACATGAGGCACCCAGTGAGGATCGAACTCATTAACAATGGTCTACTAATCTAGCTGGTGTAAAGATTGCATCACGTGCAGAGCCAGATTTTGGTCGTTATCATATATTTTTACTTTGAATTTCACTGTTTTTTTTCTTCTTACAATTTAGTTTTTAGAAATAGGTTTCTAAAAAGATGAAACAGAGAAGAAGAAGAAGAAGAAGAAGAAGAGAAGAAGAAGAAGAAGAATGAAGGAATGAATGTATAAAGAAATAAGAAATAGGTTTCTTAAAAGAAGAAGAAGAAGAAGAAGAAGAAGAAGAAGAAGAAGAAGAAGAAAGAAGAAGAAGAATGAAGGAATGAATATATAAAGAAATAAAGAAATAAGTTTCTAAAAAGATGAAAAGAGCAAACAGAAGAAGAAGAAGAAGAAGAAGAAGAAGAAGAAGAAGAAGAATGAAGAATGAAGGAATGAATGTATAAAGAAGTAAAGAAATAAGTTTCTTAAAAGAAGAAGAAGAAGAAGAAGAAGAAGAAGAAGGAGAAGAAGAATGAAGGAATGAATGTATAAAGAAGTAAAGAAATAAGTTCCTTAAAAGAAGAAGAAGAAGAAGAAGAAGAAGAAGAAGAAGAATGAAGGAATGAATATATAAAGAAATAAAGAAATAGGTTTCTAAAAGGATGAAAAAGATGTTTTAATTGTTTGCACATAAGACACATTATAGTTCCATATTTTCCATTCCAAAAGTTAGGGATGCGTATTATATATGAGAACTATATAATTAACTATTGAATGGAAGCACGTGGTGTAATGGTTAAAAAAAACATGGGAAATGGACTCGTCGCCCCGAGTTCAAATCCTGGACGTGATAATTGCATTTCCCTTAGCGCTAATACCTTTGGGAAAGGCATGGATCCTACTCTCTCTCTCTCTCTCTCCAGCTATGGATAAATAGTAGGGCAGACTGGGCCTTGGTTAGGCAACCGGTCTAGGAAAAGGAAAACTCTGAATTCAAACCTGTTAAACTCCGCTTAATAAATTGACCTTGTGTCACGTCCTGCTCGTGCAGAGGGGGTTGGTATATATATATATATATATATATATATATATAATTAACTATTTCCAGCCACATACCTTGCTATATTCAGGACAGGATGACCGAAAGAAAGTTATATCTATAGTTCAAACTAATGTTTAACACCGTTACAGAAAAATATCCACTGGAATGTGTGTTTATTTATAATTTTGTTTTCTACTAATGTGAGTTCATTTTTGCTGCAAGCTTGTTGCATTTTTGTATAAACACGTTTTTGAAGAACTCAATAAAGAATAACTCCAAGAAGGTGCCACCTGGATATCTAGAATTTGACAACTTGGAGGTGCGACCAAGATTGATGTCTTAGATATATATTTTTTAAATTTAGATATTTTAAATTCTAATTCAAATATAAAAAAAACGTAAGTATAGCTGAGCAACTTATTTAATAAAGCGATAATGTGTAGACGTTTCGTTGAAGTGTCAATTCTTAATCAGCAGTCTCGAATATAAAGTTGTTTCTAAGAAAAATGGCTGCCAGGAATATCGTTTATATATGAGGATTTGAATATTTCCCCGCCTTTTTGATTTGATATAATGTCACTAGACAAACGGTACTAGTATCCTCATTTGATTTATTCCACTATAGAATGCACACAGAATGCACTTTGTAGATGATACAGAGAGAGAGAGAGAGAGAGAGAGAGAGAGAGAGAGAGAGAGAGAGAGAGAGAGAAAGGAAAGGGAGCGAAATGATAGAAAGAAGAGAGAGAGAGAGAGAGAGAGAGAGAGAGAGAGAGAAAGAAAGAAGAGAGGGAGAAAAAGAGACAAAGAGAGAGAAAGGAAAGGGATAGAAATGAGAGAAAGAAGCGTGAGAGAAAGAGTAAAAGAAAGAGAGAGAGAGAGAGAGAGGGGGAGAGAAGTAAAGATAGATAGATAGAGAGAGAGGGAGAGGGGGACAGAGAGAGACAGAGATACGGAGAGAGAGAAAGAGAAAGAGTAAAAGAAAGAGAGTGGTAAGGAGAGAGAGAGAGAGAGAGAGAGAGAGAGAGAGAGAGAGAGAGAGAAGGGAGAGAGAGAAAAGAGAGAGAAAGAAAGAGAAAAACAGAAAGATAGAGATTTGTGCAGGTGCGTTGTGTAATGGTTATAGTCAAAGGAAATGAACAGAACGATACGGGTTCAAATCCTGGACGAAGTTGTTAGCATTTCACAGTGCCGTAATATCATTGGGAAAGGTACGCATCCAACTATTCTCCCTCCAGCTAGGGGTAAATAGTGGGTCAGACTGGGCTCTTTAACCATGGTTTAGCCATCAGTCTAGGAAATGATTTTTTTTTTAAGAAAACGTTTCATTCTTTGTTCATTTAGTGGTGTCCCCGTGGCATAGTGGCTAACGTACTCGTCCACAAGATTGTAGCAAGCGAGTTCGAACTCCAGTCGCGCTATTTACCTTCTCTTTGAGATTAATACCATTGGGAAAGGTATGAACCCTTGTTGTATACTCTTCTAACAAATCTAGTATATAATGGAGAGAGAGAGAGAGAGAGAGACAGACAGAGAGACAGAGAGACAGAGACAGAGACAGAGACAGACAGACAGACAGACAGAGAAATGATGACGATATTCCTTACCTGTTACTCTTTGCTTCAATTGATTCTAACTCGTCGGCCACCATGTTCTTCAGGGCTGATTTCTTCGGGTTGCTTTCTCTTCTTTCTAGTTGGGCTATTTTCTCGGGCTGATCCTTTCTTGTTTCAATGAATCAACAAGACTTGTTGTTTTTCTTAAGTCTTTATTTAACAACCCAGCCTCGGATTCCGCGCGGATCTAGAGCGACATCTCGAGAGCTGTCCGCTTGCGGCATGTGACTAGTCGCATCTAAACTAATACGCCTATAATGGTCACGCCTATAATGGTGCGCTTTTAAAGGGGTCAAGTAAAAAAGTTATCACCCGTCAGTAACTGTCAAGGTAACTTTCCACTGGACTCCCGTTATTCTGAATCTAACAAACCCTAATTCAAAAATATTCTTACTACAGTACGCACACAATTCATAAGCTGACTATGAATTATGTAACACCCTTCCATCCCCCTATATATGGGTTAAATAGTACCAATACTTGTACATGAATGGCTTTGCCATTAAATAACCCACGACGGTTGATATGCCAATAAACCAAGAAACAGAACCATCTTTAAAAGAAACCAAATCTTTCTTCATTTATGCCTTTGTAAATACAGTTTCAGTCTTGATAATTTTTTAACTGAAAAAGATCCCGCCCTGTCGGCTGGGGCTATAGAATATACCGACTGCACCTCTGCAATGATACCACATGTTTGCTGTTGGTGGCGACTTGTGATACTTAAGGACTGAATCCTGGTGGCTGAGCAATTTATGACATGCAACACTCCACTTTGTCCATTACTTTTGCTAAGCGGTCGGTCGGTCGGAGAGGCCCCCTCCGATCAATCAGCTGTTCACGTCAAGCCCTAACACCTATATGGTTGTCTCAACCGTATTGCCCTTATGGCAAATTTCCAACCCTGTTTATCATATATATGTGCTAGAAGGAGGTGGCGGTGGTATTATTATCCTAGGTATGAGGTTAAACTCTATCTAATGGTGAAGTTCCAGTACTGGACTTCTGTGGAACGTGTACCCGTTTATCGCCATTACTTGACCCGGAGTGATTGTACCTGTTAGGGTCCCATCTACTGGTTGAATAGATAAAAACTAAGTTTAAAAAAACGTGTTAAAATTGAGTTTGAAAAGAAAAAATTGAATACCCAACAAGAATGAATAAATCAAAATGTCTTCGACATAAAATAACCCAGCAAGGGTTGATATGCCGTAAAATCCAACCACATAACCAACCAACCAACTAACCAAGAACGAATAAAACAAAAGGTCTCCAGCATAAAATAACCCAGCAAGGGTTGACATGCCATAAAACCAACCAACCAACCAACCAACCAACCAAGTTCATAAAGCTTAACTTGAATATATTTCGGGCTCGAGGTAAGACCGTAAATCTGCTTTTTAATCGCAATCATTTAGTAACGAGTATCTCCGGCTAGGCACTGAAGAGAATGCTACCAATCATCTGATACTCTCACTCCACCCACAAGTGAAAGTGGCTGTCGTGACTGGTTTTGCGGTCTTTAAATAAGATTCACAGTTTGATATATTTCTAAATTTTGATTTTTTTTCTTCTTCTTCCATAATCACGTCTCTTCTTCTCCCCGCCCCTATCCATTTCTTATCTCGTCAAAACTTCCTGTGAATTAATTACTTGCTTAGCAAATAGGTTAATAGATTTGGGTGTCATTTGATGCAAACATCTGGGTCCGGTATTCAGGGTGCCAGGGTGGGGCTATCTGTTTATCTTGACCAGTCAACACATTTTTTCTCTCTTTCTTTCTTTCTTTCTTTTTTCTCTTTTCTTTTTTCTTTCTTTCTTTCTTTCTTTCTTTCTTATCTTCTATCTTTTCTTTTCCTTCCTTTCTTTCTTTCTTTCTTTCTTTCTTTCTTCACTTACCGTTGTTCTTTTTCTTATTTTCTTTTTCCTATTTCCTTTCCTTTTCCTTTCTTATTATTATCCTCACATTGTGTTAACCTTTCTTTTCTTTCTTTCTTTCTTTCTTTCTTTCTTTTGTCTTCTATCACTTTTTCTATCTTATACCTTCTCTCCACTCATTTCTCTTTCTTTCTTTCTTTCTTTCTTTCTTTTGTCTCTATCACTTTTTCTATCTTATACCTTCTCTCCACTCATTTCTCTTTTTTCTTTCTTTTCTTCTTCTTTTGTCTTCTATCACTTTTCTATCTTATACCTTCTCTCCACTCATTTCTCTTTCTTTCTTTCTTCTTTCTTTCTTTTGTCTTCTATCACTTTTTCTATCTTATACTTCTCTCCACACATTTTCTTTCTTTCTTTCTTTCTTTCTTTCTTTCTTTCTTTCTTTCTTTCTTTTTTGTCTTCTATCACTTTTTTCTATCTTATACCTTCTCCCACTCATTTCTCTTTCTTTCTTTTGTCTTCTATCACTTTTTCTATCTTATACCTTCTCTCCACTCATTTCTCTCTCTTTCTTTCTTTCTTCTTTTTTCTTTCTTTCTTTCTGTTTCGCTTACCATTTTTCTTGTTATTCCATCCTCTATTGTTTTCCTCTTCCTTTTTATTTCCCTAATATTAAACCGAATTGTTCTGCTTTTTTCTTTCTTTCTTTCTTTCTTTCTTTTCTTTTCTTTTCTTTTCTTTCTTTCTTTCTTCTTTTCTTTCTTTCTTTCTTTCTTTCTTTCCTTTCTTCTTTCTTTTCTTTCTTTTCTTTTCTTTTCTTTCTTTTTTCTTTTCTTTTCTTTTCTTTCTTTCCTTTCTTTCTTTCTTTTCTTCTTTCTTTCTTTCTTTTTTTCTTTCTTTCTTTCTTTTCTTTTCTTTTCTTTTCTTTTCTTTCTTTTCTTTTCTTTTCTTTTCTTTCTTTCTATTCCTTCTTTCACCATTTCCCGAACTTTTCCAAATTATCTTTTTTATTCTATGTCATTTAAAACTTGTCTCCACAATCTCTCGCATCTACACGTGTCAGCACGACACCTCATCTCTTAAACAAAAATTAAATAGATAAATAAATAAATAAACAAAAATATTTAAAAAAAAAACGTAAAGAAAGGAGCAATGAATCAAGTTAGGGATTGATATCGAAGAATTCTTTTTTTGGGGGTCCTAAAATCAGCTGCCTATAAGAGGTAGGCTTATCAAGAGGCATCACACTGCGATCTTTATTTCCTCCTATCTACAATTTTGTATTTTTTTTTCTTTTGACCCCCTATTTTTTAACACCTTACTCTTTTTCGTCTTTCCCTACCCACACCCTTTTTTTGTTCCTTACCCCCTAAAGTCTTCCCCATTACGCTTTTTCTTAGAATCCAGCTGTAAATATATCTTCCCCTGCAAGAGTCTTACCAGCTATGTAAACAGTCAGCCATTTTTGTGGCTTCGTACTTTCTTAGTTTCTGTCTCGTACTTCTTGAAATGGGCAAAGGCGGAAGATGATCTTTTTCCTAAAAAATTATCCAACGCTTTTGTTATTTAAGTAAACATAGAACGGGGGACATTTTAAAACCCCCCAGTCTTAAATCAACTACATCCCCCACCTCTTTCTTAATTTGACATTCTCGCGCACATATGGTGACATTCTTACGATAGATTGAAGATTAAAAGACACTTGCTTCAATTCCCCCAAGTTGTGAAGACAAGGATCCACCGAAAGGTATACAGATTTTCAGAGCAGGCACTCTTAACAAGACATTTTGGCACATATTATTTTCAGACGTGTCATTAGATAAGAAGGTGGAGCGGGAAAAATTGTTTACTGAGCTAAATTTGGTATTCTTTGAAATTTGAAAATTCCTTTTTTGACCACCTAGAGAAAAAAGATTATTGCAGGGGTGGGAGTATGCAAACCAGATCTAGTCTGGTAGATAAGAAGGTGGACCGGGAAAGATTGTTACCAAGCTAAATTTGATATTTTTTGAAAGCTCAGGGTATCCGCTTTTGAAATTTGAAAACTCCTATTTTTGACCCACTGGGGAAATTTTTATGGGGAGGGGGTATGCAAACCAGATCTACTAATAAACATGTTTTTTGGAGTTCATTGAGAATCTGTAAAACAAAAAAAAAAAATAATTTTCGTCCAAGATCTTTATCTTCCCTTCCACGTGGGTTTTCAGGACGATGTCGGCTATTTCATCTGATTCTGTGTCCAGTCACGAACGATGATCTAAGATGCGGCATCTACAAGGCAGCCAAGATAATAGTCTAAGCCACAACGCTACAATAATTTATACCAACAATTTCTTGGCCAGAGATTCAGAAAAATCAGCACGTATTTAAGGGCATCCCGATTTTTGACCCGTAATCTACGTGACGCCTCGAAAAGTATTAGATTGCAACACGACGCACATCTAGGCGAGCGTTGGGTAGCGGTTATCGTCGTAGGAAATGGATGCAACAGCCCGAGTTCAAATCCTGGACGAGGCTGTTTGTATTTCACTTCGGGCTAATGTCCCAGGGAAAGGCATGAACCAATTCCCCCTATGTATGTGTAAATAAATTGTAGAGTAGACTGGATTTTGACTTCGGCATAACGACCTATTTGGAAGAAAGGAAACTATTTCTAACTCTCTTAAAAAAAAACTGACACCGATGACTTGATGATAAAAAAAGAAATCTTTTAATGGTTTTGGAATCAACACATTGATATCTTCCATTTTGAAACTGGCAGCAGCAGCCATATTGATTGGTTGGTTGGTTGGATTTAACGGCATGTCAACCCTTGTTAGATTATTTTATGCCAAAGACGTTTTGTTTTATTCATTCTTAATGGGTACTCAATTTTTTTAAACTCAATTTTTAAAAACACATTTTTAAAACTCATTTTTATTCTCTATAACCCATAGATGGGACCTTAACAAGTACTACAACTAGGAGTCATAATGGATCTGCGATTAATGGTGATGAAGTGGTACTCCATAATCTTCCAGAACTCAAGAATTGGCACTTCACCGTCATTTAACGTCATACCCAACATATTAAATCTTTCCGCCACCATCTTCCAGTACATATATGCTAAAATGGGTTTATCTTGCCATAATGGCAATAGGATTGGAACAATCATATAGTGTTGTATACCCTTTCTTTACTTCTATTATTCTTCTGCTCATCTTTGGTATCTTACGTTCCTCTTCTAGCGTCTGGACTTCGTCTTGCTGGTCGGTCGCACTTAACTCATTTCTTCTTTTATGTCAGTCTTGTTGCCAAGACATTCATCAACCACAAAACCATATTATTTATTTAAACCTTTATTTACTTAACTAAAAATATTTCTCTAACTAACATAGCGCGCGTGTGCTGTGAGCTCCACCTAAGGCAGTACATCTTCTCTGCCTGACGTCCAAGCTGAAACGGAGAACCAACCAGGTCCCACGTGACTTCAAGTATTTCGCGGGCTTTCTGTAATATTCCATGGAAAGTCC
>CM042162.1:21451995-21454495 GCA_023376005.1 Doryteuthis pealeii | reverse complement strand
TACAACTTAGGAGGAGGAAAAGAACATTAGCTAAAAAGTATTTTGGCTTCAAGCCAAATAAAAACATTTTATTTTGGATAGTGTCTGTTTTCATGGCAAATTAGACCGATATTCCCCAAGCGGTCATTCAGTACTTGTTAAACGAAAAAAAAAAGGCCCGATACCATAAACAACTCTTTTCTCAGTGTAATTCTGTTTAGAAAAGAAAAATTCCGGATCTTGGTTTTATATCATTGCAAATAAAAAAACAATCTAAGTGTATGTTGCTACAGATTTCTTTATTTTTTATTTATTTCTTTATTTCTTTATTTTTAATATTTTTTAATTTTTTAATTTTTTTATTACTGATTGAATTTAAATGACTTCACTCTTTGACTACCGTGTGAAAATATATTCGAATTTCTAGCCATGCCTTGTGAAACTATCGTCAAATTCATGGCATTGTGCGCTCTGCGACCATAGTCGAATCCCCAGCGCCGTGTCCTGTGGAAATATAGTCGGTTTCCTAGGGCTGGGTTCTGTGCAAATATACTTGAATCCCCAGCGCCGTGTCCTGGGCAACTGTTTCCGAATTCCTAGCGTTGTGCCCCGTGCGACTATAGTCAAAATCCTAACGCTGTGTCTCGTGAAAATATACTCTCAATTCCCAGTGCTAGTGTAGCATCAACATGAAGCCAATGGCGCTTGGTTACTGACGACTATGCGATTCTCAAACCAAATATTTGAGAATTGCATACGCGAGAAACTGTCAGTAACCAAGTGCCGTTGACTTCATGTCTACGTCACTCTAACTTGGATATACATGGTCTATCCACGACATTCGGTACGATATTATATATATATATATATATATATATATATATATTAGGAAAAATGAAAAAACACAGGTTTAAATCGGTTAAGTGGTGAGTTTATTGGCCGACGCTGCAGTGTTTCGAACTCAAAACCGTGCCTTTTTTCAAACCTCAAAATTTTTTTAAACAGACTGAATAACAGCAACTACCACTCGCTTTTCTCGTTATTCTGTGATAAATAATTTCTTATCACCTTCCATATACCAACAAATGCCCTGAAGATGATCTAATTAATAGATCGAAACACTGCAGCGTCGGCCAATAAACTCACCACTTAACCCAGTGTTTCTTTCATTTTTCCTAATATACTACATACCGTCGGATTCACTTCCTTTCTTCACACACACACACACACACACACACACACACACATATATATATATATATATATATATATATATATATAGAGAGAGAGAGATAATACGATTGCCTATAAGTTCATTTAAATTCATTAATACTTTTCAATAGAAGAAGAATTGAATAATATTATAAGAGAAAAAAGCATGAGTCTCCATTATAAAGAAACGTGTAATATTTTTTGTTGAAATTCATTTATTCAAAATTTATTACAATGAAAAATCAATAGAAAGAGAATTTGAATGTCTGATGCATTCGAATAAAAAAAAGAATCAAAATCTATGGAAATTCAAATAATAATTCTAATTTAATAATCTTGTTCAGCACTATTTGAATCTGTATATATGAATCTTTTAGTTTGTATTCCATTCTCACTAGGCGCTCCAAGCGTCTGGCCTTTTGCCACATCTAAGCTTAACTCGGTAAATAACTATATCTATCTGCTAGTTTTAATACGGTTCTCACTGTGTGCCCCAAACTTCTGGCCTTGTGCCTCATTCAAGCTAAGCTTACTAAATAACTATATCTATTATTTCTAATTCTGTTCTTACCGAGGAAATGTTTGACAGTGCAGGGTGTTTGACATATCCCGAACCATGGTTGATCCTCCTGCTTGAGATATAAACATACCGAGATACATAGATAGGTAGATAGTTATATATAAATAGACAAGATGGATAGATAGATTGATATATAGATAGATGGATGAATTGCATTATTATTATTATTATTATTATTATTATTATTATTATTATTATTATTATTATTGATGCATCCAACCTCATCTTAGAGATGTATTTTGCATTATTATTATTATTATTATTATTATTATTATTATTATTATTATTATTATTATTATTATTATTGATGCATCTAACCTCATCTTAGAGATGTATTTTGCAGAAATATTATTATTATTATTATTATTATTATTATTATTATTATTATTATTGATGCATCCAACCTCATCTTAGAGATGTATTTTGCAGAATAAATATTATTATTATTATTATTATTATTATTATTATTATTATTATATTATTATTGATGCATCCAACCTCATCTAGAGATGTTTTTTGCAGAATAAAATATTATTATTATTATTATTATTATTATTATTATTATTATTATTATTATTATTATTGATGTATCCAACCTCATCTTAGAGATGTATTTTGCAGAATAAAATATTATTATTATTATTATTATTATTATTATTATTATTATTATTATATTATTGGTGCATCCAACCTCATCTTAGAGATGTATTTTGCAGAATAAAATATTAT
>CM042162.1:21441995-21449495 GCA_023376005.1 Doryteuthis pealeii | reverse complement strand
AGTTTGTGTGCATTTAGTGCACCAAAGACTGTCACTCATTGGCTAGCAGAGTCACTTGCACAGATGCAGATAAAAAAAATTACTTTTTAGTTTGGACACTACGCCATCGTCCTTAGTGAATGGAAAGGATCCAATAATGATAATAAGCTTGTATATGCAAGATTTACTTAAAGGAACAATTTAAACCCATTCATAACTTTTGCGTACCCGGTAGTTTTTCAATTAAATTAAAATTTCGAATGGAGCGTATAAGGTTGCTGGTTCTTTCAGTTTCTTTATTTAATGACATATCAACCTACTTGGATTATTTAATGCAAAATCCATCATTGTAGAAGAATAGTAGTGATACTATTTCTCTGAATTTTTGTGATGAGGCTTGATAATTAGTATTATTTAGAGTAATCGGACTATTGTTCTCATCTTCATTGTTATCTGTACAACATTTCGGCCGATGAAAACAAGATACCCTCGTGGACTGAATAAAGGGTTAGGTTCAAAATTCCGTGATGTCATTATTCACGTCAAGCCCTAGCACCTATATGATTGTCCCAACCCTATTGTCCTTATTGAAATCTACCCAACCCTTTTTATCACATATGTGCTAGAAGGCTGTGGTTGAGAGTCTTCATGTCCTGGGTATGACGTTAAACTCTATCTGATGGTGAGGTTCCGAGTTCGAAAAGACCGAGTTCGAAAAGAAGGTTCCTGAGTGCGAGAAAGTTCGCGAGTCCGTCAAGAAATACCTGAAGTAGGCCGGAGGGTACATCGGCCGAAATGTTGTACAGATAACAATAAAGATGAGGACAATAGTCCGAATAATCCAAATAATACTAGTAGTGATACTATTTAACCCTTTGCTGGAGGAAGAGAAGGTTCATACTTTTCCCAAGGGTAGGTATTTACCCAACCCGTTCTCCACGGGTAAGATGTGACACAAGGTTGCAAGTATGGAGCATCCAGCAAGGATCGAACTTGCTATTCAGTAATGATGGATCTGCGAGACTAGCTTCTTAACCATGATACCACGATGGGGGGCCCTTTTATCCAACCTGTTTGCAACGTGTAGGATGTGACACAAGGATCGAACTCGCTATTAGTAGTAATGGATCTGCGAGACTGGCTTGTTAACCATTAGGCCACGATGGGATGCCCTTACCTTTCACAAGAGCATTAATCCGAAAGTTAACTTAAAAGCACGACTGGAATTCGATCTCACATAAGATGATGTCGTAGTCCAGCACATTAGCCACAACACCACGGAGCGTCTCTCTGGCCGTACAAGTTTACTACCGCTATAAAGATTGGATTCTACAAAAGATAATATTTCTTTCTTATTTATGGCAGTGGCTGCTCGGTTTGTATTTCATAGAAAAATCTATAACTTGTTCTTATCTATATTCATATTTGTACGCATAGAACAACAACAAAACAAACAAAACAAAAAACAAATACAAAATTCATTGACAATGACAAATATCTTTATGGTGAATAACACCCCCGCAAACAGCCATTCCTGATCCTCGTAATTCGATATAAGTTGTTGCCATAGGAAATTTATAGAATGTAGATCAATGTTCATGAATATAAAAATGATACTTAAATGGGGAGGATAGATAACAATAAACACCTTAAGGACAAATTGTTTCTCTCCTTCGTGTTTCTCTTGGCTTGGAAGATCTCGTAAAATCTCGCTCTAAGCGTGACCGGCTATAAAGAAAAGGTTAAAAGGAAAGACTTAAAAAGAAAGTAACCCCCCCCCAAAAAAAAAGAATAAAATAAAACAAAAAAAACACTAAGAACAAAACTAAAAACAAACAAACACAAAAACAAAAACAAAACATGACAGTATCTTTCTGGCTGAACAGTCCATGACACGGGTACTAAATCGTCTCCGTAACATGCAGCACTCCACTTCAGCTTTTATTTGAGCGCCAGTGAAAAGGGGATAGACTCCCTCGCTGATTGGTTGATACCGACTTTAGGCCACCCCGACGACTTTAATGATGGTGAGGTTCCAGTTCGGGAGGTCTGGGAAATGTGTCCCAGAGAGGTAGTATCTGTTAGGGTTCCATCTATGGGTTAAATAGAAGAAAAAAAAACAAATTGTGTACCCACCTAGAATGAATAAAACAAAACCCCTTCGGCATAAAATAAGCCAATTGGTTGACGTGCCGTAAAACCCAACAAGACTGAATAGTTTGAAGCATACCTTTCCAAAGGGTATTAGTGCCATGTGAAATGAAACCAGTCTCGTCCAGGATTTTAACTCGTCTTGCCATGTCCATTTCCTCGACAACAATCATTACACCCCGAAGTAAGAGAGAGAGAGAGAGAGAGAGAGAGAGAGAGAGAGAGAGAGAGAGAGAGAGAGAGAGAGAGAGAGACAGACAGACAGACAGAGACAGAGACAGAGAGAGAGAGAAGCACAAGAGTGGGAGTAAGAGAGAGAGAGAGAGAGAGAGAGAGAGAGAGAGAGAGAGAGAGAGAGAGAGAGAAAGATAGGCAGATAGATAGGATAGAGGAATAGAGAGAAAATAAGAGTGGGTGTTAGAGATATATATATATATATAGAGATAGAAATAGATAGATAGATAGATAGATGGAGAGAGAGAGAGAGAGAGAGAGAGAGAGAGAGAGAGAGAACAAGAGTGAGCGTAAGAGAGACAGAAACAGATAGTGGGTGTAAGAGAGATAGAGATAGAGATAGATTGATAGAGACAGACAGACAGACAGACAGAGACAGAGGCAGACAGAGAGACAAATAGAGATAGAGAGGTGGAGAGAGATAGATAGAAATATGATATAGAGCAAGAAAGAGAGAGAAAACAAAAGCGGGTGTAAGAGAGAGAGAGAGAGAGAGAGAGACAGACAGACAGAGAACACAGAGAGTGAGAGGAGAGAGAGAGAGAGAGAGAGAGAGAGAGAGAGAGAGAGAGAGAGAACAAGAGTGAGCGTAAAAAAGACAAACAGATAGTTAGAGATAGAGATAGAGACGACAGACAGACAGACAGACAGACAGAGACAGAGGCAGACAGAGAGACAAATAGAGATAGAGAGGTGGAGAGAGATAGATAGAAATATTGATAGATAGAGCAAGAAAGAGAGAGAAAACAAAAGCGGGTCTAAGAGAGAGAGAGAGAGAGAGAGAGAGAGAGAGACAGACAGAAAACACGAGAGAGGAGAGAGAGAGAGAGAGAGAGGAGAGAGAGAGAGAGAGAAGAGGAGAGAGATTTTAATTGCAGAAATAAAATATCATTTACCAACTCGATTGCAGACGTTGGTTAAAACATTTCTGTGAAAGTTAGAATGGTCATTTTATTTCAGAAGAAATAATTATAGATACAAAATGAAATCTAGAGATTATAATAAACTACTCTCAAGAGAACAACATTTCCAATAAACATACCACGAATTCACCAGAGATGTAAAATTCATAAACAGAAAAATGATTGGTAACGGGAATCAAATAAGAAAAAAAAAAACGGGGGGGGGGGACAAAAAAAAATTAAGGAAAAATGAAAGAGAGAAAAGAAAAAAATCAAACAAAAAATAACACACAAAAAACACATAAAAATTCTCCTGACGATAACCCAAGGTCGAAACTTGTTGGGAATAATAAAAAAGTAATTATTTCTGCTTGTCTTATTACACACATACACACACACATACGCGCTTGTGTGTGTGTGTGTGTGTGTGTGTGTGTGTGTGTGTGTAAGCAGCCGTGCCTGACTTTATGTATTTACCCAACCCTTCATGGGTTATTCAATGCCAAATCCATCCCTGTAGAAGTACAGGACCGGTACTATTAAACCCATCGCTGGGTCCAATCTCGAAAAAGGAAAAAACAACTTTACCCCGTTTTAAGAATTGACCTTGTGTCACATCTGGCTCGTGTCGAGGCGAGTAAATACACTCTAGTTGCACCACGAAAGTAAGGCCTTCCACAAATTCAGGGATCACCGTAACACTATTAGATAGAATAATAATCAAGTGCTCTTAGCGTAATTGTTATCGTGGTAGAAATTGGAATTGTCTCATAATTGAATTCAAACTTTTCTGATACATTTTCTGACAGACCTTTCCATTGACTACGTATTGGTACATACATGCACTATTATGTAGTTTTCTGATACATTTTCTGATAGATTTTCTGACTATTCTGTAGTTTTCTGATACATTTTACTGACTATTATAGTTTTCTGATAGATTTTTCTGACTATTATGTAGTTTTCTGATAGATTTTACTGACTATTATGTAGTTTTCTAGATTTTTCTGACTATTATGTAGTTTTCTGATAGATTTTACTGACTATTATGTAGTTTTTCTGATAGATTTTACTGTAGTTTTTCTGATAGATTTTTCTGACTATTATGTAGTTTTCTGATACATTTTACTGACTATTATGTATGTGTTTTCTGATACATTTTTCTGACAGACCTTTCCATTGTTTAACACGTTGACTACGTACTGGTACATACATGCACCACTATGTATGTTACTGATGTACGTCGTGGTACATATATGTAATATTACATTTCCTTTTTTTTTTAAACAATATTTAGAATATATACTTTCATAATAACATAGCAGTATCTACATATACTACTTAAAGAAAGTAGAAACGATAAAAAATTGTTATAACTCAAATTTTATTCCAAAAAATGATATAAAGATAAAACAAAATTCGGAATCCATTCACAGCCAAATAAGTATACAGATTAATATATGCGCCAAACGTGTACCAACAAGTAAAACAGTCATTTTACCATTACCGTAGACGTGCTGGTATTAAATTACACACAGAATCGTGGTACATTATTGGCCTAATAAGTGTACCGGCAATACTTTCAAAACTGATGCAATAAAGGAAATGTGTCAGTGTCAGTGAGGAGAAACTGATATTTGAGAAAACGTAGGTGTAGAGATATGAGTATTGTATACCCTTTCTTTTCTTACTTCTATTATTCTTCTGCTCATCTTTGGTATCTTACGTTCATCTTCTAGCGTCTGGACTTCGTCTTGTTGGTGTGAGAATACCCGTTCTGCACCCTACACCTTCGCTGCACGATGTCTAGATCCCAACGTTGTGATTTTCTGTGCTGGCCGATGCGAAGGCACGAGTCAGATGGGTTCACAGGGATTAAAAGAAAAGAAAACAAAACAAACACAAGTCTGTTAATAGGACACTGAGAGAAGAGGGAGTTGTGACACTTAAGCAGTTGTAGTGGGCTCTCTCAGCTGGCAAGAAGTTGTCATGAGACTAAGTGAATTACTGGCTTCACTGGCTAATTTCTAAGTCTCTGCTACTGTCGATATCATCACTGCCGCCGAAAATCTAACTCTAACTCTAACTGATCTTTTTCTGGGACCGTATGTATATATATATATAAAATTCCACCCTCACCATCTCCTTTCTGATTAATCCATGCTGGTCATTCAATTACTTTTACAGATGTACTTTTGTTTGAAATATTAAAACGAACTATAATCATACAGGCACAAACAGATAAACAATTGTCCTCATCATCAATTTACACAATGCCAAATTAACCCAGGCCTCAGACATTTGTCTCGGTTGGATATCAAATATATTCCCATCTGTCTTATTTATTTATTTATTCATTCTTTTTCATTTCTTGGTTATTTTATCACTAAGGTTTACACACATGATACACTACTTCCTATCTACGTACGGATATATATATATATATATATATATATATATATACTACACACATGACCCCTTAGATGCATTCTGGTCCAATGCATTTTAGTGCAATTAAAAGTGTCACATTGGTCGGTCGCACTTAATTCATTTCTTCTTCTAGATCAGTCTTGTTGCCAAGACATTCATCAACCACAAAACCATATTATTTATGAAAGCTTTTATTTACTTAACTAAACATATTTCTCTAACTAGCATAGCGTGCGTATGCAGATGAGCTCCGGCTAAGGCCTTATCTGCCTGACGTCCAAGCTGAAACTGAGAGCCAAGCAGGTCCCACGTGACTTCACGTATTTCGCGGGCTTTCTGTAATGTTCCATGGAAAGTCCCACCCGTGATATGAAAAGGGGCCATCCCTTCAGAAATACAGGGGGTTGACAATAATCTATGCATAGATTATGTAACATGAGTAGAGTGACCAGTATTCAGCGGTACTCTTTAACCTTGGTATGGCTACCAGTCTAGGAGAAGGAAAACTCTGAATTCAAACCTGTTAAACTCCGCTTGAAATTTGACCTTGTATCACATCCTGATTATGACGGAGGAATTGGGTAAATACATATAAAAATAAGGCCTTCAATTAATTTTCAAGTACACCACAACAAATCTAGGGATTACAGTAACACCGTTGAATAGAGCAAGCTTTCAGCTACAAATAAACTATTTTTCTAGTCACTATCATTGGCAGTGAAGTTCCCTGGTAGTCTAGATATTGTACTAATAATCCACCTTAATTATCTCCCCTTGGAAATCTGAGATGTATAAAAGTAGCTCTCTGAAAACGTCAGTCAGATCGTAGTCAGAGTAAAGTGTAATAAAGCTTTCCTAAAAGTCTAAGCACTGGTTCTGTTTTTACTACTGATATTATCACTTTTTTATAGGCTGCTCAGATGTGCACACTGTAGCGTAAAAAACGACGTGATGGCCGTCTCGTACAAATGGCCAGAATTGAATGCAAATGGATACCAAGTTGGTTAATTTACATATAGATCTGTTCAAGAGCAAATAACTCGGTTCTACCTATATACAGGGGCAGATCACTCTGTTCTACCTATAGACATACTTCTTGTATTACACGCAGCGTCGAAAACTGAACAGTGGAATGTTCTTGAGGATCCATCAGCCTCGTTTTCGATCTGCTCAATTACGCATTGCCAGAAGATTTCGAAACTGGATTCGAAAATGTTTCCATACAAGATTCAAGTGGTCCAAACTTTATTACTCCAAGATTCCCATCAACGCTTACAGCGCGCCATTCGGTTTCAACACGCAGTCTTTCAGGGGCTTCCCTCTATAATGAAAAATCGGTGTACACTTAAAACAAGGTTATAATATGGTACGCTGTACGACAAATTAGTTTCAGTGCTCCCCCAGATAAGTGTGAGCCCTAGGCTAATTGTCTATTGGTTAATCCGGCCCTGGTAGTCTAGAAGTCCAGAGGTCTTGTCTTTATATTATACTAGGAGCGGCTACCCGGCGTCGCCTGGGTAGAGGAGAAAAAAAGAGAAGAGAAAAAGGGAAGAGAAAAAGAGAAGAGAAAAAACATTGAAACGCCGAAAATGGCTGATTAGAATTTTAACGTTATTTTATAATGCCATTTAATTTTTAAATGCATTCGATAATATGATTCAGATCTTCATTATTTTTGTTCAAAAACCAAGTCCTGGTGATATTTAATGTATATATATATATATTTACTTTGTCATTAATTGTTTTATTTTTGAAGTTTCCTCCGGACATACAGATACACACAACATCCCTTTATATATGTATA
>CM042162.1:21429495-21431995 GCA_023376005.1 Doryteuthis pealeii | reverse complement strand
TCTGAAAGTTCCTGTTTTCTGACGTTGAAGCAAAATTGGGAAGAAGAAGAATTTGTCGGTTTAGTCAGCAAAGGTGGACCACTCACATCGCCTTATCGTCCAAGAGAGGTCAGTTTTGATTGACCGTTGATGATAATGGAGACACTAGAGATATACAAGAAAAATCCGTCTCAGAAACCACAAGGTTTCGGCTTTGATACCGACCCTCGCGAACTCAGCACATGAGTAGCACAGTTTGGATCTGTGAGGTAAAATGGGGAGCTGATGGTAGGTGTGGCGCTCTATCTCACACAAAAACAATATCCCTGGTCTAGCGCTAGTGAAAAGGGGATAGGTTTCCTCGCTTCCCGGTTGATACCGACAATAAGCCACTCTACCTACTTTACTTAGACTATTATTGTGCGTTGGAGTATGTGTGTGTGTGTATGTGTATGTGGTGTGTGTGTGTGTGTGTGTGTGTGTGTGAGAGAGAGAGAGAGAGAGTGTGTGTGTGTGTTTGAGAGAGAGAGAGAGAGAGAGAGAGAGAGAGTGTGTTGTGTGTGTGTGAGAGAGAGAGAGAGAGAGACAATGTGTGTGTGTGTGTGTGAGAGAGAGAGAGAGTGTGTTTGTGTATGTGTGTGTGTGAGAGAGAGAGTGTCTGTGTGAGAGAAGAGAGTGTGTGTTGTGTGTGTGTGTATGTATGAGAGAGAGAGTGTGTGTCTGTGTGTGTGTGAGAGAGAGAGAGAGAGAGAGAGTGGTGTGTGTGAGAGAGAGAGAGTGTGTGTGTGTGAGAGAGAGAGAGGGAGAGAGATAGAGTGTGTGTCCGTGAGAGAGAGAGAGAGTGTGTGTGTGTGAGAGAGAGAGAGAGAGAGAGTGTGTGTGTGTGTGCGAGAGAGAGAGAGAGAGAGAGAGAGAGAGAGAGAGAGAAAGAAGAGAGAGAGAGAGAGAGTGTGTGTGTGTGACTATTCTAGGTCTTTTTGTGGTTGATTTATATAAAACTAGCAGAGCAAACCGGCATTGTCCGGGATTTAAAAAGTCAAAAATAAATCTCTTATCTATATTCAATGTTTAGATTAAGAAAATGGTTTGATTCGGTATTAAATGACTCGAAAAGGGCTGATATGCCGTAAAACGAACGAACGAACCAACCAACCAACCAACCAATCAGAACATAGTAAATCAACTCTCCTGGGGCAGTTTTTGGACTAGGAATACCCTGTGGCTGATATTGAGTATGTTCAAACTCCACCGAAGGGTCTAATATTTCATTGACCTAAGATATTTCATATAACATATTAGTTAGATCTATAATGATAATATACTCCCATTGTACGATTTGCCATAGAATCGAGTTGATATCAGGGATCAAGGCTGTTACGATTCGTGTAGCCATTTTAGGGCGGTAGCTGAAAGTAGTTTTACAGTGGACATCTCTTATGGCATAAAGCTTGATACTTTCTTGAAGTAGAAAGATGTAGTATCAGTTTTAATCATTGTTCGCTGATCCGTCCTTAGAGAGATGTATAATCCTCGTTTGTTGGTCTGTCCTTCTCCAATGAGTAATTCTAGGACTATTTATCAACGCCTTTAAATAGTAGATTAAATACATGTTTGTGCTTTTTTGATCGGCTGATTCAGCCACTGCGGTTTTGGAACAGTTTATAAATATAAGTGGTGATCGTCTGCCCACATTATAACTAGAAATAATCCAACAAAGGCCGGTTATGGTTTACTGTAATATCAAACTTCAGTAAAAGCAGAAAGTAACCACCACTAGCTTTTTTGATGTGGAAAGATGAATTGAGATATTCAGTTGTTATGCCCATTCTGCTTCCAAACATGTGACCCTCAGCAAGCAGAGGTGCGGCCCGCACTCAGACTGCGCCCTCACATAGTGATTTTTACAGTACCCCAGGTAATTTCCAGAAATTCTTGGATGAAACCGGTCGTTTATTTTCATTAGAGCAATTTGTGTTGTTAGGAAACAGAGTCTTTTATAAACGCATTGTCTCTTATCCCTTCTTATGAATAGCAGAGGGAGGAGACTAACAGACAATGAAAGGGAGTGAGTCTTTCCCCTTACCTTCTCCCACTTTCAATCAACACATGGAAATAATTGAAAGTTACAATGACACTTGTAAGTTTTATTATTTTAACTCGGTTAGTAATATTCTCTTTTTCTTTCTTTTAAACAAAAATGTTGTTTTTAGATATGTATTCAATAGCTTTTAGTTGATAATAAAGAAATTAATGATAGCAGTCATCACTTTGTTCTGTTAATGTAGAAGAAGGATTTAAAGACTTGTCATGTGCGGCCCTCATGACAAACATATAATCCATGCGGCCTTCATGACATACATATGTAATCGATGCGACCCCGTTTGATATGCCTGCTGTAGTATATTTGTGGAATACTGAGAGAGATGTCTTTTATGTTGAGGCAGTTGGACAGTGCCCATATTGACTATATACTATATACCCCTTTAAATCGGGTATATAAATAGAGAGAGAGAGAGAGAGA
>CM042162.1:21421995-21426995 GCA_023376005.1 Doryteuthis pealeii | reverse complement strand
ATTGTTTTTTTTTCTTACTTTTTCGTTGGATGATGGTGCTCACCACATAAAACTTAAAATAGCGAACTTCTAGTGTTCTTAATTTGATATCTTATTATAATGGAGATTGTGTGTTTTTCTGTCTGTAACCGAAACTAAATCACTACTCAAGTCACATTTCCCTTAGTTATTGACGTCACATTCACCATGAATTTATCCTTATTTTAACCTCAATTATTAATAAAATTGTTTTACATTATTAATACTGTTAACCATATCTACATACTAACAACATGCAATTATATTTATATATACAACAAAATAGCGGTTTAGAGTGTGAACGGCAGGCTAATTTGCATATTGATATTAAAAATGTAATTTTAATAAATATATGCTTAGTATTATTGGTTTCTAACTGTTTGGTTTTATTTTAATGAATATAAGCAAAAATCTCTTCAATTAATCTTAAATGAAATCCATTAACAAGAAAAGATAACTGTCATTTTTATTCTTACTTCCTCTTTTAACTAAATACTTAAATTAGAAAAATTTAGCAATGAAAGACGAGAGTGATGGAAGAGTAAATTTCAGTTGTTCTATTTTTTCGATTATACTCCCCTCTGTTTCAAATCTTTTTATCTGCATTCTTATTTAGTTTCATTAGCGTTTCTAATTTAATACGACATTTCATTACATTAAAATTTAAATACTTGCACCCGGAGGGTGCATATATTTGCTAGTTATATCAATAAAGGGATTATCAATGGTCATGAAATAAGACAAACTGTACTGAAAGATTAGGTATATTGAATATATAATTTTGCCAAAAATATTTCAGAACCAGTTATTTGAGCTGAGTTATGGGCCGGCTTAGCTCAGTCGGTAGAGCGTTCGGCTAAAAACCACAAGGTTCCTAGTTCGATACCGGTCCTCGCCAACTCAGCGTATGAGTAGCACAGGGATCTGTGCGGTAAAGTAAGGAGCTGATGGTAGGTGTGGTGCTCCACCTCAGATGCTAAAAAACAATCTCCTTGGTCTAGTGCTATTGAAAAAGGGGATAGACTCCCTCGCTGCATGGCTGATACCGACTCTAGGCCGCACCGTTGACTTACTTTACTTTACTATGTAAGTGTACAAAACAATACACTTACATTGAACTCGACTCGCTGATTCCATTTTCTTAAACATTATCGATAAATATTACGTCATCTGTAATATACATACTGTGGTACCTTGACATTCGAGTTTAAGTTGGTTGGTTTATTGATTTTAACGGCATATCAACCCGTCTGTGTTATGTCATGCCTAACGGTTAGGAAGCAATATATGTTGTGTATTTATATTTATACTTTTTAGTAATTGGTTTTAACAATGTGTTAGCATTATTGGGAATCATGTTGATTAAGTTCATGTCTATATTCTATGGTATAATTTTATTTCCCTAAAAAATAGAGAAAGGAAATTAGCACTCATTGGCAGAGAGCATATTGGCACTCTCTGATATAATTATTTGCGAAGGGAAATTAATTTTACAAATACTTGCAATTTCAATAGCTATTTGGAGTCACTCGGTGTGTAACGGTTATGGTCGTAGGAAATGAACACGGTGACCCGAATTCAAATCCTGGATGAGGCTGTTTACATTTCACATAGCACTAATACGCTTGGGAAAGGTATGCATCGAACTATTCTCCTTCCAGCTATTGGTAAATAGTAAGGTAGACTGGGCTCTTTAATCTTGGTATGGCAACCGGTCTTGAAAAAGCTAAACTCTGAATTCAAATCTATTAAACTCTCCTTGTTTTATCCTGTTCGTACAGAGGGGTTGGTTAAATAGATACATCGTAGCTATTCCTGAAATCAGTTTTATTTAACTTAATCTTAATTACTTAAAAGTAATTTTGGCAGACGTATTTACTGTCAGTGCTATTTTTATTTTCATTTTCAAATACATTCAGAAAGAATTTTTTTAAATATAAAAATTTAGTATAAAATTAAAATGTATATAAAAGTAAATAACAAGGTAAAAAAAAATTTAAAAGTTTTTAAAAAAAGGAAAAAAAGGAAAAAGTAAAAAAAAATTTAAGTGAAAAAAATTAAAAAGAAAAAATGTAAAAAGTAAAAACGTAATATAAAAAATAAATATAAAAAGTTAATATGAAAGTAAAAATAGTTAAAAACTTTTTAAAAGTTTCTGAAAAGTTTTTAAAAATATAAAGAAAAAAAACAAAAGAAGTTTTAAAAAAAGTAAAAAGTAAAAAAAATGAAGTGAAAGAAAAGTAAAAAAAATAAATATAAAAAGTTAATATGAAAGTAAAAATAGTTAAAAAATTAAAAAAAAAAGTTTTTGAAAAGTTTAAAATATATAAAGTAAAAAAAAAGTTTTTAAAAAAAGTAAAAAAGTAAAAAAAAAAAAAAAAAAAATAGATTTCGAATTCTATAATTTCTATCTAATCCGCAAAAAAGAAAAAAAAATCAATAAGATATTTTCAGCCAAAATAAAACTCAAAAAAGGAATCCCAGACCGATTATGATTATCATCCCCACCCTCACCCTTATTCTCAGACGAGATCAAAGCAAGTGTCGGCCTAACACTAGGGGGCGCCGTGATCGGTTGTTATGCTAGCAGTTAAGTAAATATACTTTTGAATTTTTTCAGCTTTATATATTTTATCTCATTTAAGAGTTGTTTTTTTTTCACGGTAGTTCAGAAAAGGAAAGAAGAGACATAGATTAAAAGAAAATGAATCTCATGAGGTTCGCCAGTCGTTGGTTACCGACCCCCCCCCCCGTGATTTATGATATTATTCTATACTGGAAGCATAGAATATTTCGCTATACTAGTTCATCCAAATAAAACTTCGCGTTTACAATAAAATACTTCGCAACAGAGTGCTAAGAATTGAGGTCTGAAGTAGACGGTTCTCGTAATGATTATTATTAGCAGGGCCTATGGATATACCACTGTATAATAATTTAAGTATTACGTTTGATATGTTTACTTAAGAACTATTGCATATTAGTTCAATATGTACAAAGTATAATAATCTTGATTTCTCTCTCTCTCTCTCCCTCTCTCTCTTTCTCTCTCTCTCTCTTTCTTTCACTCTTTTTTTCTTTATTCCTTTTCATTATGTTCAATTGAAACAGATTAGCTTTATTACTTCCGTGCGCTCACCCACTCTCTCTATCTTTCTCCTACTCTCTTATTATATTTTTTCTGTGTAGTATGTCCTTTTTCTTACCTTTCTTTATTTCTTATATAAACGGAATGGTCTATTAGCTGAGGTGACGACACTCATAGGAGATAAGAATTCGGTGGGTAAGCAACACCAGATAATCAGGATTTACATTTTTGCATTTCATCTTGAACGGTCTCATCTTCGACCAGAGGGTGTTGCAAGATAATAACCGTTGTATAATTAAGGAAGACGAGTATTAATATATAGATTTACTTTTTCAAATTCCGAACGTCCGTAAATCTCACGTCAGTCAGTCTGTACCGAGTGACATTGTCGAGGGGTAAAGCAATGACGAACCTAATGTCCTTTACGTTACAAAGATATTACGAATCGACCTCTACATAAGGTTGACTTGTATACGAAAGTACGTGCAATAATTTGGGTATCTCTGATTACGTGCACCATGCATTCTGAATGCGCTATGCCTTTCTTCCCGGTTCATAATCACAAATCTTACTCCTTTTCTTTATAACGGCCTTCAGTTTTTTTCTTCTATTTCTTTTCTACAGTTTCAAATGATTTTCCTCTTTTATTTCATTCTTATTTTCTATGCTTTGTTCTTTTTTAAAATCTTTATTTTGTTGTTGTCTTTCATTCGTGTTCATTGAGTCGGACAAATGTCCAGTTTTAGAAATACACATAGAAACGTTTTCACGATTTATTTTATTTTTCTTTTCTTGTTTTTTTTTTTCTTGTTTTTTTTCTTTTTTCTTTTTTTTTTTCTTTTCTTTTTTGTTTTTTTTTTTTCTTTCTTTTTAAAAAATTTATTTTTTTATTGCAGATTCACATTTTTTTTTCTGCAATTTCTTTTTCTCGTTTCATGTTACGCGCAGAGAAGGTGCTCACAGCACAAGCATAAATGTACATCTCCTACAATGCTCGAATAAATAATAGACAAATAATAATATATATATATATATATTATATATATATATAATATATATATAGAGAGAGAGAGAGAGAGAGAGAGAGAGAGAGAGAGGAGAGAGCGGAGAGAGAGGGGTGTATATATAATATATATATAGAGAGAGAGGGGGGAAGAGAGAGGATATATATTATATATATATATAATACCAACGTCTGTTTGAGCAGCTGCGATCCATGGTAAAATTTAGGTTCAATTGCGTCTTCGTTTTCAAACTTTGCTCCCCCCTCTCTCTCTCACTGAATGTCTGTATATAACTATCAATCTATCAAAACACAATCAGTTCATTCCATTTATCTTGGTGCCCATTTATATTGTCTGTTTTCATCTATCTAAATATCTATTTATCAATCTGTATTCATTATCTATCTATCTATATATCTATCTCAGTCTGATCTATCTATCTATCATCTATCTATCTATCTATCTATCCAGTCTGGTTCTATCTATCTATCTATTCAGCCTGGTTCTATTTATCTGATCTATCTATCTATTTCAGTCTGGTTCTATCTATATCTATCTATCTAATCTATCTCAGTCTGGTACTATCTATCTATCTTATCTATCTATATCTATCTCAGTCTTATCTATCTATCTATCTATCTATCTATCTCTATCTGGTACTATCATATCTATCTATCTATCTATCTCAGTCTGGTCTATCTATCTATCTATCTATCTATCTATCTATCTATCTCAATCTATCTATCTATCTATCTATCTATCTATCTCAATCTGGTACTATCTATCTATTTCAATCCGGTACTATCTATCTATTTCAATCCGGTACTATCTATCTATCTCAATCTGGTACAATCTATCTATCTAAATCTGGTACTATCTATCTATCTATC
>CM042162.1:21386995-21416995 GCA_023376005.1 Doryteuthis pealeii | reverse complement strand
GGAAGAATTGAGACCATCCAGACTACTGCATTGGTGCAATCGGCTAGAATATTCAGAAGAGTCCTGGTGACCTGAGGAGACTTGTTGTCTCTCAGACTCCAGTGAAATACCATCACCTAACGCTGGTGTAAAAAACTCAAAAGGAGTGAAAATAATGATAATCCTATCTGCTACTAATAACTGATACACAATTTTATGTTTTCAAGTATTTCAAGAAAATATCTTCTTAAAGTAATTATTATTATTATTATTATTATTATTATTATTATTATTATTATTATTATTATTAATAATAATCCTTTGTAAACAGTTGAGGCTTCAAGTAATTATTCTTAATAGAAGCAATATACAAAGTTATACAATTTAAAGTATTCCTATCTAAAACAAATAATTTTCTAACAGATCTATTTGATGGAGGACGCTAACAGCACTACCGCTCCGGATCAGAGGGGACATGAAAGTAATGGTAATGAAGGAGTACTCCACACTCCCCAGATCTCCAGAACTGAAGCCTCACCACCAGATGCTGTTTAGTGTCATACAAAGGACACACCTTTTTTTTACCCATAGATTGGTCCCTAACTAGTACTATCGGAGCGATAGTACTAGTTAGGGACCAATCTATGGGTAATGTCAGAGTACAATGACAATAAATAGATTGGTCCCTAACTAGTACTATCGCTCCGGCTCAGAATACAATGACAATAAATGGGTGATGCTACACTTCCCAGAATTCCAGAACGGGAGCCGCACCACCGATTGCAAGTTTAGTGTCAAACCCTGGACATGTGAGGTTGAATCGATTTTCTTTAAATGCAACCAAAAAAAATCAGATACGACCGATTTTTGCCATCCTTGAATAAAATTGTCATTTTGTCTACGAAGCACAAAACATCTGTACAGATAACTTCCGGTATGAAACGTCATTCTGCACGAATGATTCAGAAAAGAAAAACAACATTAAAAAAAGGAAAGATAATCGGGATGTTTATTCAGCTAAAAATGTTTGGAAAGTTAATCCGACTTAATTCAGATGATCACTGGCATGTAAACAAACACTGATTATATGCCAATACGAGAAGAATGGAATTGGGTTCTATCTATCTATCTATCTATCTATCTGTCTGTCTGTCTGTCTTTCTGTTGATCTATCTATCTATCTGTCTATCTGTCTTTCTGTTGATCTATCTATCTATCTATCTATCTATCTATCTGTCTGTCTTTCTGTTGATCTATCTATCTATCTATCTATCTATCTATCTATCTATCTGTCTGTCTTTCTGTTGATCTATCTATCTATCTATCTATCTATCTATCTGTTGATCTATCTATCTGTCTGTCTGTCTGTCTGTCTGTTTGTCAAGCTATTTATCTGTATGTATGTCTGTCTATCTATCGATCTATCTATCTGTCTATCTATCTATCTATCTATCTATATATATATATATATATCTGACTGTCTATCTGTCTGTCTATCTATTTATCTATCTATATATCTGTCTATCTATATATCTGTCTGTCTGTTTGTCTATCTATCTATCTGTCTGTCTGTCTACCTATCTGTCTATTTGTCTATCTATCTATCTGTCTGTCTGTCTGTCTATCTATCTATCTATCTGTATGTCTATCTATCTTATCGATCTATCAATCTATCTATCTAATCCACACACACACACACACACACACACACACGCATGCACGCACGCACACACACCCACACACACCACACCACACACACACACACACACACACAAGTTATCCCCTTCAAACTAATGCACTTTCCCATCCTTCTCTGCCACGCTTGCATGCATTCATGGAAGGATTTTTTTCGGGATTCTCTGTCACTGCTTTTTTGTTGTCCTCATAACGAATTCCCTTGATGACCCTCTTGAGCTTGGGCAAGAGGAAAAAATCACAAGGAGCCAGGTCGTTCGAGTAGGGAGGTTGCTCCAGCACAGTGATGTTCTTTTGGGCCACGAACTCTCGGATACTCAGGGAAGTGTGGGCAGGTGCGTTGTCATGGTGAAGCATCCACGAGTTGTTCTGCCACATCTCTCGCCTCTTCTTGTGCACTGAACGAAGCAAACGTCATCTCTTTGTAGACATGTTGGTTGATTGTCTGGCCCTGAAGCAAGAACTCACAGTGGACGATGCTCCTCATATCGTTTTCTGACATACCGAAACTTTTCTGACATACCTCATATATATATATATATATATCATATATATATATAATATATATTACTCGGTAAAAAAAGGCTTAAAAATCGGCCATTTTGCGTTATAGATCTATTTCTACCCACATATATCTGTGTATACCTATGTGTTTCATCAGACCGCCAGCATTATTAAAAATGGCAAACAGAAAATTCATGGGGATTTATATATCATTTTTCTGGAGAAGTCCTGAAATATTCACCTATGATGTCTGTTGATATCATATTCTATAAATATCAAATCATAACTAAAATATATGTCAGTTCACATATATCTGTCTGTCTGTTTATCTGTAAGTAAGTAAAGTCGTCGGGGTGGCCTAAAGTCGGTATCAGCCAATCAGCGAGGGAGTCTATCCCCTTTTCACTTGCGCTAGACCAGGGAGATTATTTTAACGTCTGAGGTGGAGCGCCACACCTACCATCAGCTCCTTACTTTACCGCACAGAACGCTCTACCGACTCAGCTAACCCGGCCCTTTATCTGTACAACTATATAATTATGATCAAATCTTATTTATGGGCAATATTATGTGTGTGTGTGTGTGTGTGTGTGTGTGTGTGTGTGTGCATACCTATAATATATGTCAGTTCATATATGTCCGTCTATCTATCTAATTATGTTCAAATTTTATTTATGGACAATATTCTCTGTGTGTGTATGCGTATGTATGTATGTATGTGTTTGTGTGAATAACTATAATATATATCAGTACATATATTTCGATATATATATCTGTGTATCTAATTCTGTTCACATTTAATTCATGGGCAATATTCTGTGTGTGTATGTGTATGCATGTGTGTGTGTGTGTGTGTGTGTGTGTGCATAACTATAATATATCTTAGTTCATATATGTCCGACTATCTATCTGTCTATCTAATTCTATTCACATTTTATTTATGTGCAATGTAGGTGTGGGTGTGGGAAGGGGTGTGCATGAATACATATGCATTCATATATATATATATAAATGTATGCATGTTGAAAAAGTAAATATTATTTACTTCCATTTTTCAACTTACACACACACTCACACATACACACACACACACACACACACATACATATATATAGTGGTACCTTGACTTACTTAATTTGTTCCATTTGTAATTCAATTTCCTCGTATATCAAATCAATTTCTCGCATTGAAATGAACTAAAATCCCATTAATCCGTTCCAGCACACCCACCCACCCTAAAAAGAAATACTGTCATTTTTTGTTAAGTCTTTTTTTGAAATAAGAAAAATAGCATTGTATTGTATAAAAACATAATAGAATAGAATGCGCTGTAATAAGTTTTAATATTTATTTTTTTATGGATGATTTTTTCTTTGATTTGTAAACTTGAATGTTTTTTTAGGTGAACTTTATTGACATAAGCGTATCTGAAGGTCGCTCCTAACCAAACTTTAGCTTACAACACAAAACAAAAATAGACCGAGTGACAGTCAGAAAACTCGTAAGTTGGGTCACTCGTAAATCAAGGTAACTCTGTATTATCATTTTGTTCTTGACTACCCTATCACTAACTATATATATATATATATATATATATTATATATATATATAATATATATATATAATATGGTGACTTAAATTAACTTTCACTGCCGGCATATATAAAGCAATGATCATCTGTAAACAGACTGGTGATCGTATATATATATATATATAATATATATATATATATATATATATATATATATATATATTAGATTTTATATATATATATGAACTAAGATATATTATAGTTATGCACACACACAGAAATATTGCCCATAAATAAGATTTGAAGGGAATTATATATATATATATATATATATATATATATATATATATATATATATATATATATATATATATATATATATATATACTAGACAAAACATGACACGTTGAGTCACCCATTGAGCTTTGGGTAAATAATTGGGATTAAAGAAAAGTGAGTTTGCAAAGCGAATCAAATAAAAAAGGATAAATACCACCGGAGAATTAAAAAAAATTAAATTCATTATGTAAGATTTTCAAGGTTCCCTTGAAAATTTTACCTAATTTAAACTACAAATATATTTCCCAATCTGTAATCACACTCACAGATAAACTAACATATATAACGAGGATGTAATCAAGATATATAGAGACAGCGGGAAGTGACAGTCTGAATGTGAAGTTAGAGATGGGTCAATTTTTGACTTTATTGCAAATTACGACTAATTAGAACCAATTAAAATGGATTTTTTCCAAACATAAATCAATCCTAGAAATAAAGAATATTTTGATATGAATTTTGTGTCATTAAACTAGATAGGAAAAAAGCCTTTAGTAAACAATCATTGATTGACTCAGCTTTAGGATAATTTCTCTGGGACTTTGAAATAAAAACGGATCACCTTATCCCAGCAAGAAGACCAGACCTAGTGTTGATAAACAAAAAAGAAAGAACTTGTCAACCGGTGGATTTTGCAGTTCCAGCAGATCACAGGGTAACGCTAAAGGAAAATGAAAAAATGGACAAATATCTGGACCTTGCCAGAGAACTGAAAAAGTTATGGAATATGAAAGTGAAAGTTATACCAATTGTAGTTGGTGCACTTGTAACGGTCCCAAAAGGATTGGAAAAGGGTTTGGAAAGTTTGGAAATCAGAGGAAGAATTGAAACCATTCAGAACACTGCACTGCTGCAATCTGCCAGAATACTCAGAAGAGTCTTGGAGACTTGAGGAGACTTGCTGTCACTCCAGTGAAAGACCATCAGCTAACACTGATGTGAAAACTCAAAAGGAGTAAATAATAATAATAATAATATGTATGTATATATATATATATATATATATATATATATATATATATTCCTTTTCTGATAAATATCCTGGTGAGAATTACTATCAGGAGAGTATTAGTAGGATGATTTAATAAGTCAAATTATTCGTATTAGTTCACAGTATGTCAGTCAGCCAAGAACCCTTGAGATAAATTGGCCACTTAGTAATAAATTCGTTTATTTAATTAGTAAATTAATTTGCTTCATTATGCAGATATCAGTAAGGTTGTTAAGATCGATCGACCTGGATGGAAATTACTATAATCAATCATTTCACACGAGTGAAGAAATTTGAACTTTCTTTCCTCCCCCCCTCTCTCTCTCTCTCTCTCTCTCACTCACTTTCTTTCCCAGTGCTCTCTTTCACTAATAATTAATAACTCAAGTGGAGAGGACATTTATTATATGACTGTATAACCAGCCAAAACTGCATCTGATTGTACGTGACAAGCATATCATAATCCTCACCATTAAATTCTCTCTCTCTTTTTTTTTAACAACAAAGTCAGTTGGGATTATGAGATATTGCCGAAAGACCTACGGTTATTGGTAATGATATTTCAGCCCCGAAAATACAAGGTGCCGAAATGTAATTATCAAAATCTCAGTTCGGAACCGATTTTTTGCTTTGTCTTGAGAGCTAAAAACGGTCGAGCTTCAGATACGCTAATGTTGATAAGTTCACTAAAAACATTTAAGTTTCCAAATTTATTACGCCAAAAAAAAAATAATATATATATATATATCTATAAAAAATAAACATTATTACACCACATAATTCATTACATTCTTCTTTGTTTTTTATACAATATAGTGTTTTTTTTCTTATTTTAAAAAACGTAACAAAAAAGTAGGGTGCTTATTTTTTTTAGGGGAATGGGGAAAATTAATTTGATATACGAGGAAATTGGGGTAAGAGCCAAAGTTGGTTTGGTGGTTGGTTGGCTGGTTGTTAAGTTTAACGGCATGTAAACCTATAGGGTCATTTTATGCCAAAGATGTTTTGTTTTCGTTCTTGATGGGTACTCAATTTTTTAGCTTAATTTTTTAGAACTCATTTTATTCTATTTGATCTATAGATGGACCCTAACAGGTACTACCACTCCGGGTTAGTGGACCTGGAGTAATGGTGATAAAGGGATCCTTCACATGCCCTAGAGCTCAAGAATTAGAACTTCACCATCAGATAGAGTTTAACGTTATACCCAGGACATTAAGACCCTCGGCCACCACCTTCTTGCACATATATGATAAGAAGAGTTGGCATTTGCCATAAGGGTAGTAGATGCTAGGGCTTGACTTGATCAGCCTGTCTAACCTTAGTAAGGACCAAGGGGGAGTGTTTCACGTCATGGACCTCAGCACAAGGGTTCCTTCCTTAAGCATCACGGGCCGCCAGACACTGCCAATTTTGGGAGGGAATTCTACCCCTCTGCAGAGGTGCAGTTGGTGTATTCTAAAGCCCTAGCCGACAGGGCTTCGTAAGTCAAGGTACCACGACAGAGAGAGAGAGACAGAAGAAAGACACGCAGAGATAGATTGATAGATGATAGATGACGCATATATATATATATATATATATATAATATATATAATATATATATATATATAGTGTGTGTGTGTGTGTGTGTGTGTGTGTGTGAGGTTAAGTAAGTTTTATTTTTATATGGCTTTAAGCTGACAATTTTTTGCTTATTTGAAGTCATACCTAATTTTGAAAGTAATTAGTTAATAATTTATGAATTTGGGCGGGCATATATGTTCAAATGTAAGGCTAAACAAATCGAGAGGTCGAATGACATTCAGGGATGACATTTTCTCGATTTATTTAGCCTTACATTTGAACATATATCCGCCTTAAATTTATAATTATAACTTTCAAAATTGGTATGACTTCAATTAAGCAACATACCTCCAATATATAATATATATATATAATATATTATAATATATATATATATTATATATTATATATATTACGTGTCGCAAAATGAAAAGCATGCAGAGGATTGTTGTAATATGCGTAATCACATGAAATGAGAAATATCTTAAAATACCAATAAAGTTTGTAAGAAGCGTTTATCTAGAAATGAAGAAAAGCTTAACAGTGTTAATAAAGAAGTGCATAGAAATTGTTGTGAAAGAAACAAATTATTTGTGAGAGTAGCGACTTTGGAAAATGAAGGAATTAAAAAAGCCACATTTTCTTAGGGAAATCGCCTAAGAGTACAAAAGAAGAATTCCTGTAATTTCAAATCGTTGAAGCGCGAAATGGGTGTCTTTTACAGGCAAATATAGCTGATTGAAACTTCAAAGGGAATAAAAGAACAAAAAGAAGTATATGCAGGATTCGTAGTTATCTATCTATCTATTCTATCTATCTATGTATATATCTATCTACCTATATATATATATATATATTATATATATATATATGAGTGTTCATTACCTATATGTCTATCTGAGTCTGATCATTATCTATCTATCAATCTATCTATCTTAGTATATTTCTATCTATCTATCTATCTATCTATCTATATCAGTCTATTCTAGGAAGCGCGTGGCTGTAATGGTTTAAAGTCATGGGAAATGACTCGTCGCTCGAGTTCAAATCCTGACCGGGTAATTACAATCACTTAGCGCTAATACCCTGGGAAAGGTATGAATTCTACTCTCCCTCCAGCTATGGGCAAATAATAGGGCAGACTGGGCTCTTTAACCTTTGTTAGGCAACCGGTCTAGGAGAAGGAAAACTCTGAATTCAAAACCTGTTAAACTCCGCTTAATAAATTGACCTTGTGTCGCATTCCTGCTCGTGCGGAGGGTGGAAATATATATTTTATCTCAGTCTATCCATATCTATCATCAATTCATATCAATCAATCAATCTACCAATCTGATCTCTCTATTCTCAGTCTATTTTCTATCTATCTATTTATTATCTATCTATCTTAGTATATTGATCTATTCTATCTTAGTCTGTCATATCAATCAATCAAATCAATCTCTCTCTCTCTCCTCTCTCTCTCTCTCTATATAAATATATATAATATATATATATAATTATATAATCCATCTCAGTTTTCCTATCTTATCTATGTATACCACCCCCATTTACCGATAACTGATGCCAGCCATTATCCCTTTTAATCCGGAAAAATATTAAAGAGGACGGTGCACATCTGTAGACTTATCAAGGAAACTGAAATCTTCATGTAGATTGTATTACCAAATATTGTTTTTAAGAAGACTTAGACAGTTAGTAAACGTCGAAGAGAAGCAACGTTTATGGTTCCTTGGATGTATTTTTCTTCTACAAACCTAAAGAATGAGACAATTCTTTAAAAAACGTCTGATTTATGGTGACCGGAAAAAGTAATCGGAAAAATCTCATGGGAAAATGTATAATTTTGGTTCTGACAGGGAAACTTTCCCGGCTAGATGTCTTATTTATGTATATGGTTGGTTTGCTTACGGCATACCAACTCTTGTTGGGTTTATCTCATGCTGATGTCTGTCTTTTTTGCACAGAAATATTTTAAAGTACCTCTATTATTTAATTCTAATTCTTTGTCAATAATCATGTGGTCTAGGTACTCATATTTATATGATATCAAGTATTTCTATTTAATACATACTTGATTTCAAGTTACTAATAATGATAATCCTTAGTAAACAATTATAGCCCAAGTAAACTATTCTTAATACAAATAATTTACAGATATATTTATATCCAAGTATATCTTTTTGAATACAAAATAATTTTCAAACAAAGATGTATTTGGACCCATAGATGTGATCTAATAAGTTACTACATACTGTTCAGAGTGGATTCTGGGAATAATGGCAATAGCAGGTGTTGGTCAGTAGAACGTTTCAGAGTCATAACTCCCAATTAAGGAGTTATCTCCCCCTGCTGCGGTGTTCACCGATAGGTGGCGTTAGATTTTGGCCAGAGCGGAATTCTGAATTCCTGCCTCTTTTTTCTCAGGCCGGTAACGAGTACACATGGGTTTAGGCGCCGACACCTCTGCCCCTTAGGTGGGGATGCTTTTCCCCCAACCAGCTACCAGTAAGTGACATACCTTACGACGCAAGTCATACACCTATTTTTCCTATATAATACGATATATGTATCTGTTTTGTTTAATTATGTTTTGTTTGAATGCAGTTTCTCCTTCGCTCACGGAATAAAAAGTTTCTGTTATCGTTTTACACCTGTCGGATTGATTTATGTACACACCTGTAGCCAACGTTGGAGGTTTACTCTAAGCATTCACAACTTTAAAACATAACATCATACATGTTTATAAAAGGGGTGACTTCTACTTCCCGGATCTTCCCGAACTGGGCCTTCGCCATCAGATGCTTTTGTGCCATAGAACCATTTGGTACGGCTGTAGAGAATTCTAAATATTACAACCTTAAATTAATTTCCAAATCGAAACATATTCGCGTAACGAAAAATTTGTAAAGTTTCCGGAACTGGAGCCTCACCACCGGATACAGATTAGTGTCACACCTGTAGCAGTAGGTATGACACGGGTCACGAGGATCGAAACTCACTATTCAATAGCAACGGATCTGTGAGACTAGTTTTGTTAAACCATTAAACTAAGTAGGATGTCCGTAAAACTTTGTGCATACAGCGTAATTATCGGCCAAACTGTACTCAACTCTTACCCAAAACCGTAGATCAATGATTTCTGCGATTTGTGAAGGGAAAAGTATCGCTGATTTGACGTACGTCTTGTGAGAGGGGGGTAAACGTTGGCATTTATTAACGGAATTGTACAGGAAATATGACATTTAGTAAAGGATTGATATGTGGACTATTTCAGTTTCTAGATACTTTAAAGATATGGATGCGCATAATTAATGGTCAGAGGTAGTATTTAAATTATCCGGATGCGGACGACGACCTCTGTTGACGGCCACAGAGAATAATCCGTATAACAGAAATCCCGCTGGCAACCATGTTGTCCTGAAAAATTTATGGTATCCTTTCACTCTCTCCATCTCTTCTCTCCTCTCTCTTTCACTCTCTCTCTCTCTCTCTCTCTTCTCTCTCTCTTCTATCTATCTACTATTCTATCGCTATCTCTCACTCTCTGTATATATATTATTATTATGTGGATAAAAGGGTAGACAAACACGGAATGTTATGGAAACTGGATGTTTAATTTGTCGACGATGCAACTTTCGGTCTATTAGAACTCCTTTCAGGACTCTGAATAGACCGAAACGTGCATCGTCGACCAATAAACATCGTTTCCATAAATCCCCGTGTTTGTCTACTTCTCCACATATTGTCGATTAAAACCTCCTCAATTTCTCCAATATATATATATATATACATATGTATATATATATATGATGTTGTGTGTGTGTGTGTGTGTGTGTAGTGTGTGTGGTGTGTGGTGGTGTTTAACTGATTGGTATCGGTATGACAATCCAACCTGCATCTAGTGATGAATCCAATTTCTTGGTGTTACGGGAGTGGGGTGTACGCCTTTATTTGCCATTCTCCCAGGCCCAGCTGTTAACCTGTAGGATAGTACTTGTTAGTGTGAATTAGGGCTTAATACATAAAAAGATTTTTCATTTAATTTTAAAGTACAAAAATAAAAAATAAAAAATTGAATAACAATAAGAATTAAGATAAAAAATGAGTTTACAAGTTTTTTTTATAAAAAAATAACAAGAAAGAATAAACAAAATCGTCTTCAAAAATGATACCCCAAGGTTGCATGTAAATAAAAAAAACCAACCAACAAACCAACCAACCTAACTGATATAGATGCTCTGTCACTGATATATGAGCACGTTTATTTATAAATAATAGCAACTATATACAAATATACAGTTCAGATGTGAACCATAGACCTGCTTCACAATTTGTTTATATTGGTGAAACTTGTGCACAAACTGGCCACACTTTTTTTTTGGATAACTGATAACAGAAGAATGAGGAAATACAGATTCTTTTCAGGTTATGGGATTGCCCACACTGCTTATAATTATATTTTCGTTTTCTTTAGCGAAGGTTGGTCTAACACGAATAAAAGAAACCCAGTCTGCCCTAACACACACACACACACACACACACCACACACACACCATATATATATATGGCCGCACTGATGAGATGTGATTACTGGAAACAATACTGTATGTGGGAGAGGTGATGCATATATATTATATGTACACAACACACACACACACACACACACACACACACACACATATTATTTATATAATTATGTGTGTGTGTGTGTGTGTGTACATATTATATATTATCATCAATCCACATACAGTACTGTTTCCCACGTATCAGTCTCATCAGGCCGGCTAGACATGCAGGTTGGTTTTATGCCAGGGAATCGAATTCGACCGATTTGCGTCAGTCAGAGTTTCTTACCCCGCTCCATCCACGGGACCTAATTTAGAATGAGAATTTACTGATATAAACATACAAATCGCTTAGAGCCGCTCAGTCCGCATTTTAGAGAGCTATATAAAACAGGTGAGTTGATGTTAGGGTGTCCTAAGTAGGTCTATTTATACATCAAAGATTGAAATTGGTGTAATGGTTTTTATAATCTATGTTGGTTTTTATAATTGGCTTTTTATAATCTATGTTGCGAGTTTAGTGCTTTACAAAATTGGGGAAAATCCTATCTAATTAAAATGGACATTTGCTTCGCGGTTTTGTGTAACAAAAAACTACGTCACTGCTTACGTCACATACCCAAAATCGTCATAACATAGAATAAATACACTCAAAATTTTAACATGCAAGCATTTGGACAGTCCTGCATTGTTTTTTAAAACCAAGTTTTGATAAATACATGACTGGTATTATTATATCTATATATAGTTTGTTTTATTTTAAAACATATTAAAGTTTACATTTCAAAATTGTTTTTATTTTTAATCCTTTCATGAATTTGATGATTATTACTTACTTAGGGTACAAACTCGCTGACATTGAATTTTAACTCCCACCCCTCGGGCAAATATGTTTCAAAAGTCTATTTTTACATTCGCCCGGAGGGTGTTTTTTATTTGCTAGTATATAGCTACATTTAACAAAGATGAAGCCGATTAAAGCGGTAGAAAACAGGAATTGTTATCTATTTTAAAAAAATTGTTCTCAACTGTGTGCGTGTGTTTTTTGTGTGTGTTGTGTGCGTGTGTATTAGCCTTACTTCACATTGTCTATTGAAAAACAAAATATCTGGGATTTTTACATCTCCGGAGGTTAATATGACTTACAACTCTACGGAATTGTCTACAACTACAAATTCTTGAAACTTTCCATCTTTCTTCAATTGTGCTGTGGACTTTAACTTACTTTTTGTAGCTGGATACATCATGAACATTTTAATATTTCTTATACACTTTTTTAATTATTTTTTACTTCAATCTCTTTTGAGTTTCTTATGGATTATAATGCTTCTGATTTTTAAAAATAAAATTTATTTATTTTTAAACAAGAAATACGCATTTTTAAAAAAAATTCCAGCACGAACACCAGCGTTCGTTTGTACCCCTCCTTCTAACGGTTTATTTATTCCGTCTTTCCTCATATATTGCTCTGATGAAGACCGCGTTAATTAAAGTCGAAACAGATTCTGTCAGCAAAAAACCTTTTAATTAAAAAAAAACATCTTTTTTTTTTTAAAAATGTAATTCATACTGTCGGATTCACTTCCATTTACTTCATATATATTATATATATAAATAATATATATATATAAATATATTAATATATGGGCCCCCCAAAAAACCAAAAAAAACAGGCCGACTTTTTTAAAAAAAGTTGCTTTTTTTGGAGTCGCCTATATATATCTTTAAGATACATATAAAAAGAAGTACGCATTGTGTTGAAAAGTTGTCAGCTTCCTGTCATCAATCATTGTCAGTCATCATCTTTATCCCGCATCTTGAACATCTGTAGATCAAAGACTGTACTTAACCTTGGTCATTCAAAATCATATTCCCTGACTCTCAACTAAACATTGATTTTTAGATTTCCTCACTCAACATTCATGTGTCTTATTCGTTGGGAAATTCCATCACTTATTGTAACGGTGGGGGAAAGAACAGTAAAATGTCAATTTAGAAAATCAAAACAAAAATATTTCTGTATTATTGTATTATTCGGACTATTGGTCCTCATCTTCATTTTATTTATAACACGTTTTGGCCGATTTCTCTCGGCCTTCTTCAGGTATTCTTGTCGACTCGGGAACCTTCTCGAAATCGAACCTTCTCTGACTCGGGGAACCTTCTTGTCGTAAAAGGGAGCCATCACGGAAACTTTGACCTACCCCTTTTGAACATTACCCAGTCCACGGGGGTATTCTGTTCTCATTCCACTAACCATAGTAGGGTACAGGTGTTAAGCTTGTTAATTATTATTCTATGTTTACTGCTATCCCTGACCAGGATTGAACCTTGCAGGCCTAGAGATAAACTGTCGCCTTAGAACGTCTTAACAAACTTCTTTATCAATTACGCTATGTGTCCAATATGAAGATGAGGACAATAGTCCGAATATACAAATAATTACTAATTATCAAGCCTCTCTCAAAAAATTCAGAGAAATAGCCCTAAACCTTTATTCATCCCACGGGAGGTATCTTGTTCCATTCCGCACCATAGATGGGGTACAGGTGTTAAAGCTGTGTTTAATTATGTATATCTATGTTACTGCCTTCCCCTGACCAGGATTGAACTGCCAGTCATAGAGATAACTGTCACTTTAGAACTGTCTTAAATCTGAATATTCTGTGATCGCTTATCAAAATGCTTCTAAGATTGCCGTCAAATATACTGCTTATAGGAAGCACGTGAGTGTAATGGTCATAGTTGTGGCAAATGAATTCGTCGCTCGAGTTCAATCCTGACGAGGCTGTTTGCATTTCACATAGTTGAGATACCCTTGGGATAGGTTATGAATCTGCTATTCTCCCTTCAGCTATGAATAAATAGTAGTCATATTGGGCTCTAACCTTGGTTAGGCAATCAGTCTAAGAGAAGAAAAAAATTCTGAATTCAAACCTGTTAAAGACCGCTAAATAAATTTACCTTGTGTTGCATCCTGGTCGTGCGGAGGGGTTGGAAATATCCCTCTGCCTTCAACACGGTTATGCATTAAAGAAAAGATGCTGGCCAATATATATATATAATATATATATATATATATATATATAAATTTTACTGCTGTCACTTACCACCTGACCCTTAATTTATCCCTGAATTTTCGCTCTCCTATTATTTATTTAGTTAAAAAAAAATCCACTGAACACCGCGTTCATTAAACACCAATGCAAGTTGTTTGATTATAAGTCCTTTTATTAAATACAAAATTTAACGTCATGACATTACATCACGTGAATACAACCACGTACATAAACGTAAACAAGCCACAGTTTTAAAAAACAATTTTTAGCTTTACAATTCCCATCGCGTGAAGAAAAACGCTTCATTATAAAACGCTAAAAAATAAAATTTGATTTTTACCATCAATGGACTGGTTTTTGGACATTCTCACCACTTCTCATCTGATGATTGGACTACGAAGAAACTTTAAGTTATGAGTGTGAAATCTAATTATCACCATAATTATAAAAATATATTATTATATATATATATATATATATATAGAGAGAGAGAGAGAGAGAGAGAGAAGAGAGAAAGGAAGAGAGAGAGAGAGAGAGAGAGAGAGAGAGAGAGAGAGATACGATGTACGATAAAGTCGTATCAGCTGATCTTTATTTTCTTTAAAATTTTAAATGAAAATTTTGCACAGCTGAGAAACTTATATTTATAAAGTGATATATCTAGAAAACCTATAATGTGATATGATAAAAAATTTAAATGAAGACTTGTGTTGTAGTAGATCAATAGCTTTCATGTAATTTTCTTTAAACACGAAATCCACATTCTACGGAAAATAGGTAGAGATTATGAATTTTCACTCTTTTGAGTTTTCATATCAGCGTTAACTGAATTGTCTTTCACTGGAGTCTGAGTGACAACAAGTCTCCTCAGGTATCCCAGGGCCTTATCTGGGTATTGTAGCTGATGCAGCAATGCAACTAGTCTGGGTGATCTCAATCTTCCTCTGATTTTCCAGTTCCTCCAGTCTTTTCCCCAATCTTTTTGGGACGTTCCAAGTGCATCAATACAATAATATCACTTTGGACCCTCATATCACACACTTTTGTCAATTCTCAAGCAAGGTCCAGGTATTTGTCATCTTTTCGTTTTCCTTTCATCGTCACCCTGTGATCTGCTGGAACCGCAAAGTCACCAGTTTAACAAGTTCTTTTTTTTTTGTGAATCCGGACTAGGTCTGATCTCCGTGATAGGGATAGGATAATCCGTCTTTATCAAAATGATTTCATGCTTTTTTATTTCTCAAGACCAGATTCCGGTTAAATGCATATACCATTTTGTTGCATAATTTCCAGTGGAACACCTTCTCCAACCCAATCGTGCCTAGTTTTGTATTCCCGTTGTGCTGAGTTTGCTTACAATTCGCTTAATACATAGTTTACAATCTTATCACGTTCACCGGGCACAGTCTACATTTAATGTTTTGTTGCGCTTACCATTTTTGTTTTGATATAATTTGTTCATATGCATTATTTGTGCAGCAAAGATTAGTGATTCAGTCTCTCTTGATGTTTTTCTCTTTCTTACCAGTGTTCCCAGTCTTTCATGTGTAACCTCTTCCAATTTGTCGTTTGAAGTATCCGATATAATTGTTTTCTCCCATCTTGTCTTTGTTTTTCTCATTTTTGTCCATATGTATGTATCCTGCGTTATTGGCTGCCATAAGTAATCTTTCTTTGCTTTTTTAATGTATTCAAATCTCCTTGGATTGTGGCCACTACGTAGTCCTCTATGTTGTAAAACCCTCTTCCATCTTCCTCTTTAATACGTATATATATTTACCACCTTCCGCACGAGCAGGATGTTGACACAGGTTATTATTTAAGCGGAGGTTTTGAATTCAGAGTTTTCTTTCTCCTAGAACCGGTTACCTAACCAAGGTTAAAGTCCAGTCTGCCCTACATTTACCCATAGCTGAGAGAGTAGGATTCTACCTTTCCCAAGGTTATAGTGCTAAAGTGAAATGCAATTACTACGTCCAGGATTGACCTCGGGGCGACGAGTCCATTTCCATGACTTTACCGTTACACCAGACGCTTTCTTGATATGTATAACCTATCTCTATCGTTCGCCTAGGATGTAAAAGCCTTTGTGTATTGTCATTAATTTCTAGTCCCTTGGGCATTGTCTAAGTTTTTCTTTTGTCCATGTTTAGATGACCTAGAATATCTTATATGGGGACGGCCCAGGGGTATTTATTCCTTTTGATGAGATTTTCTGCTTGCTAAGCTTGGTTTCTAGGCGTTTCTTGTTCTTCTGAGGGTATTAGAAAAAACATTTCCCTTTCATCTATGGTTTGGGTTGATTTGTCTGCGTCTAATATTCCTAAGTATTTGTCACTCTTTTTCCAAGTGATTTTATCTGTGTTCTTATTGGGCATCTCCTTATTCTATCTTCTCACATCACCTTAGAAAAAGAAAGAAAAGAAAAGAGAATCTTTGTACATACATAAACACTATGATATATAATGTTTATATGATCAATTAAATGTCTTTAATAGTTATGGATAAATAGTAGTAGACCTGGTTCCTTAAATTGGTATGGCAAACCAGTTAGGAAAGGAAAAACTCTGAATTCAAAACACTCCGAAACGAGCAGGATGTGACCAATGCACTTTACAGATGAGTTTACAGGTTTGAATTCAGAGTTTCCTTTTCCTAGGACTGGTTGCCATAAACCAAATTAAGAACCCAGTCTACCCTCTATTTATCCATAACTATTAAAGACATATTAATTGAATATATAAACATTTATATCAATAGTCTGTTTATGTTATGTACAAGATCTCTTTTCTTTTTCTTTCTTTTTTTCTAGGTTGATGTGAGAAGATAGAATTAAAGGGAGATTGCCCAAATAAGGGGACACAATAAAAATCACTGGAAAAAAAGAAAGTGACAAAATACTTAGGAATATTCAGACGCAGGACAATATCAACAAACATTAGCAATGAAAAGGAAATGTTTTTTTCTAAAATACCTCAGAAGACAAGAAACGCCTAGGAACCAAGCTTAGCAGCAGAAACTCATCAAAGGAATAATACCGGGCCGTCCCATATAGAATTCTTAAGTGTCATTCTTAAAATGGACAAAAGAAAAACTTTAGACAAATTGACCAAGGGACTAGAAAATTAATGACAATACACAAGCTTTACATTTCCTAAGCGACGATAGAGATAGGTAACATATCGAAGAAGCGTCTGGTTTGTAACGTTAAAGTCATGGGAAATGGACTCGTCGCCCGAGGTCAAATCCTGGACGTAGTAATTGCATTTCACTTAGCACTAATACCCTTGGGAAAGTATTGAATCCTACTCTCCCTTCCCAGGCTATTGGTAAATAGTAGGGCAGACTGGACTCTTAACCTTGGTTAGGTAACCGGTCTAGGAAAGAAAACTCTGAATTCAAACCTCCGCTTAAAAAATAACCTTGTGTACATCTGCTCGTGCGGAAGGGTTGGTAATATATTATACGTATTAAGAAAAGGAAGTGGAAGAGGTTTTACCAACATAGAGGGACTACGTAGTGGGCACAATCCAATGGAGATTTGAATACAAAAAAAGCAAAGAAAGATTACTTATGCAGCCAATAACAGCAAGATAACAACATATGGACAAAAATGAAGAAAAACAAAGAAAACAAGATGGGAAGAAAAACAATTATATGGATACTTCAAACGACAAATTGGAAGAGTTACACATGAAAAACCTGGACATGGTTTAAGAAGAGAAAAATCAAGAGAGAAACTGAATCACTAATCTTTGCTGCACAAAATTAATGCCATATGGAACAAATTATATCAAAAACAAAAATTGCGTAAGACCGCAACAAAACATTAATGTAGACTGTGCGGTGACAGTTGATTTAAATTGTAAACCATGTATTAAGCGAATGTAGCAAACTAGCACAAACGGGAATACAAAACTAGCACGATTGGTTGAGAAGTGTCTCACAGGAAATATGCCAACAAAATCGTATATGCATTAACCGGAATCTGTTCTTAGAATAAAAGCAGGAAATCATTTGATTTAAGACGGAATATCCTATCCCTTCAGGAATCGACCTAGTCCGGATTCACAAAAAAAAAGAAACTGTTAACTGTGGACTTTGCGGTTCCAGCAGATCACAGGGTGACGATGAAGGAAAACGAAAAGATGACACAATACCGGACCTTGCTAGAGAATTGAAAAGCTGTGGAATATGAGGGTCAAAGTGATATTATGTAGTGTTGATGCACTTGGAACGGTCCCAAAAAAGCTTGGGGAAAAGACTGGAGGAAACTGGAAATCAGAGTGAAGAATGAGACAACCCAGGACTAGTGCATTGCTGCAATCAGCTACAATACCCAGAAAGGCCACTGGATACCTGAGGAGACTTGTTGCACTCAGACTCCAGTGAAAGACCATCAGTTAACGCTGATATTGAAAACTCAAAAGAATGGAAAATAATAATCCTCTACCTATTTTTCCGTGGAATGTGGATTTCCGTGAAAGAAATTACATGAAGCTATTGATCTACTACAACACAAAGTCTTCATTTAAATTATATCATTATCACAATTTATAGTTCTTAAATAATCACTTTATAATATAAGTTCTCAGCTGTGCAAACAAATTTCATTAAAATTTTTAAGAAATAAAGAATCAGCTCGAACGACTTTATTCGTACAGCGTATCTCTCCTCTCTCTCTTCCCTCTCTCTCTCTCTCTCTTTCTCCTCTCTCTCTCTCTCCTCCTCTATATATTATATATATTATATATATATATATATATATATATAATTAATGGTGATATTATGATTTCACACTCATAACTTAAAGTTCTGGGTAGCCAATCATCAGATGAGAAGTGGTTGAGATGTCAAAAACCAGTCATGAAAGGTTAAAAATCAAATTTTATTTTAGCGTTTATATGAAGCGTTTTTCTTCACGCGATGAAATGTAAAGCTTAAAAATTGTTTTTTTTAACATGTGGCTTGTTTAACGTTTATGTGACGTGGGGATTGTATTCACGTGATGTAAATGTCATTGACGTAAATTTGTATTTAAAAAGACATATAATCAAACAAACTTGCATTGGTGTTAATGAACGCCGTGTTCAGATGGATTTTTTTTTATAAATAAATAAAAGGAGAGCTGAAAATTTTCAGGGATCAATTAGGGTCAGTGGTAAGTGACACAGTAAAAATTTATATTAATATATATATATATATATATATATATATATACCTTGGGCAGCATCTTTTCTTTTATGCATACCGTGTTGAGCAAGAGGGATATTTCCAAACCCCTCCGCACGACCAGGATGCAACACAAGGTAAATTTATTTAGCGGTCTTTAACAGGTTTGAATTCAGAATTTTCCTTCTCTTAGACTGATTGCCTAACCAAGGTTAAAGAGCCCAATATGACCTACTATTTATTCATAGCTGAAGGGAGAATAGTCAGATTCATACCTTTCCCAAGGGTATCATCACTATGTGAAATGCAAACAGCCTCGTCCAGGATTTGAACTCGAGTCGACGAATTCATTTGCCACAACTATGACCATTACACCACGTGCTTCCTATAAGCAGTATATTTGACGGCAATCTTAGAAGCATTTTGATAACGATCACAGAAATATCAGATTAAGACAGTTCTAAGTGACAGTTATCTCTAGACTGCAGGTTCATCCTGGTCAGGGAAGCAGTAACATAGAATAATAATTAACACAGCTTAACACCTGTCCCCATCTATGGTTAGCGGAATTGGAAACAAGATACCTCCTAGGGCTGAAATGAGATGAGGCGTATTATTTGTTAGACTATTGTCCTCATCTTCAATTGACACATAGCTAAAGAAGTTATGTTAAGACAGTTCAAGCGACATTATCTCTAGCAGGTTCAATCCTGGTCATAGCAGTAACATAGAATAATAATTAACACAGCTTACACCTGTACCCACTATGGTTAGTGGAATGAGAACAAATACCCCCGTGGTGAATCAAAGGGGTTAGGTTCAAAGTTCCGTGATGGCTCCCTTTTACGACAAGAAGGTTCCCGAGTCAGAGAAGGTTCCCGATTTCGAGAAGTTCCCGAGTCCGACAAGAAATACCTGAAGAGGCCGGAGAGAACATCGGCCAAAACGTTGTATAAATAACAATGAAGATGAGGACAATAGTCCGAATAATACAAATAATACAGAAATATTTGTTTTGATTTTCTAAATTGACATTTTACTTGTTCTTTTCCCCCACCGTTACATAAGTGATGGAATTTCCCAACGAATAAGACACATGAATGTTGAGTGAGGAAATCTAAAATATCAAATGTTTTAAGTTGAGAGTCAGGGAAATATGATTTTGAATGACCAAGGTAAGTACAGTCTTTGATCTACAAGATGTTCAAGATGCGGGATAAAGATGATGACTGACAATGACTGATGACCGGAAGCTGACACTTTTCACCAACAATTGCGTACTTCTTTTTATATGTATCTTAAATGATATATATAGGCGACTCCAAAAAAGCAGACTTTTTTTTTAAGTCAGGCCTGTTTTTTTGTTTTTTGGGGGCACCATATATATATATATATATATATATATATATATATATATATATATATATATATATATATGAAGTAAATGGAAGTGAATCCGACAGTATGAATTTAACATTAAAAAAAAAAAATTATGTTATTAGTTTGCTGACAGAATCTGTTTCGACCTTTTAATAAACCGGTCTTCATCAAGAGCAACATATGAAGAAAGACGGAATAAATAACCGTTAAATAGGAGGGGTACAAACGAACGCTGGTGTTCGATGCTGGAATTTTTTAAAAAATGCGTATTCTGTGTTAAAAATAAAATAAATTTTATTTAAAAAATCAGAAGCATTATAATCCATAAGAAAAACTCAAAAGAGATTGAAGTAAAAATATATTAAAAAAGTGTATAAGAAGTATTAAAAATGTTCATGATGTATTCCAGCTACAAAAAGTAAGTTAAAAGTCCACAGCACAACTGAAGAAAGATGGAAAGTTTCAAGAATTTGTAGTTGTAGACAAATCCGTAGTGTTGTAGATCATATTAACCTCCGGAGATGTAAAAATCCAGATATTTTGTTTTTTCAATAGACAATGTGAAGTAAGGCTAATACACACACACACACACACACACACACACGCACACAAGTTGAGAACAATTTTTTTAAATAGATAACATTCCTGTTTTCTACCGCTATTAATCGGCTTCATCTTTGTTAAATGTATTGCTATATACTAGCAAAATAAAAAACACCCCCGGGCGATGTAAAAATAGACTTTTGAAACATATTGCCCGAGGGGTGGGAGTTAAAAATTCAATGTCAGCGAGTTTGTACCCTAAGTAAGTAAAATCATCAAATTCATTAAAGGATTAAAAAATAAAACAATTTGAAATGTAAACTTTAAATATGTATTAAAATAAAACAAACTATATATAGATATATAATACCAGTCATGTATTTATTAAAACTTGTTTTAAAAAACAATGAGGACTGTCTAATGCTGCATGTTCAAATTTTGAGTGTATTTATTCTATGCTATGACGATTTTGGGTAATGTGACGTAAGCAGTGACGTAGTTTTTGTTACAGACAAAAACCGGAAGCAAATCTCCATTATTAATAGATAGGATTCCCCAATTATTGTACACTAAACTCGCAACATAGATTATAAAAGCCAATTATAAAAACCAACATAGATTATAAAAACCATAAACCAATTTCAATACTTTGATGTTATAAATAGACCTACTTAGGATCATCCCTAACATCAACTAACCTGTTTATATAGCTCTCCTAAAACGTGACTGAGCGCTCTAAGCGACTTGATATGTTTATATCAGTAAATTCTCATTCTCAAATTAGGTCCCGTGGATGGAGCGGGGGTAAGAACTCTGACTGACGACAAATCGGTCGAATTTCGATCCTGGCATAAAACAACCTGCATGTCTAGCCGCACTGATGAGACGTGATACGTGGAAACAGTACTGTATGTGGATGATGATAATATATATATATGTACACACACACACACACACACATATATATATATACTATATATATTATGTGTGTGTGTGTGTGTGTGTGTGTGTGTGTGGTGTGTACATATATATATATTATCATCATCCTCACCACATTACAGTATTGTCCACGTATCACATCTCATCAGCTGGGCTTATATATATATTGGTGTGTGGTGTGTGTGTGTGTGTGTGTGTGTGTTAGGGCAGACTGGGTTCTTATTTCGTGTTAGACCAACCTTTCTAAGAAAACGAAATATAAATTATAAGCAGTGTGCAATCCAACACCTGAGAAGAATCTGTATTTCCTCATTCTTCTGTTATCAGTTCATCAAAAAAAAAAGTGTGCCAGTTTGTGCACAAGTTTTCACCAATATAAACAACTCTGTGAAGCAGTCTAATGGTTCACATCTGAACTGTATATTTATGTATATAGTTTGCTATATTTATAAATAAACAGTGCTCAATATCAGTGACAGAGCATCTATATTCAGTTAGGTTGGTTGGTTGGGTTGGTTGGTTTTTTTTTTTTATTTACATGGCAATCCTTGGGGTATTTCATTTTTGAAGACGATTTTGTTTATTCTTTCTTGTTATTTTTTTTACTAAAAAAAACTCTTTGTAAACTCATTTTTTATCTTATTCTTATTTGTATCATTTTATTTTTATTTTTTTACTTTAAAATTAAGAAAAATCTTTTTTTATGTTTTAACCCATAATTTCACACCCTAACAAGTACTATCACTACAGTTACAGTTGGGCCTGGGAGTAATGGCAATAAAGGCGTACACCCCCACTCCCGTACACCAGAATTGGAATTTCATCACTAGATGCGGTTGATGTCATACCGATACCAATCTAAGTTGAAACACACACACACACACACACACACACACACACACACACACACACACATACATAATATATATACATATGTATATATATATATATATTGGAGAAATATGAGGAGGTTAATCCGACCAATATGTGGAGAAAAGTAGACAAACACGGATGTTATGGAAACTGGATGTTTATTTGTCGACGATGCAACGTTTCGGTCTATTCCAAGTCCTGAAGGAGTTCTAATAGACCGAAACGTTGCATCGTCGACAATAAACATCCAGTTTCCATAACATTCCGTGTTTGTCTACTTTTATCCACATATATATATATATACAGAGAGTGAGAGATAGCGATAGATAGATAGATAGATAGAGAGAAGAGAGAGAGAGAGAGAGAGAGAGAGAGAGAGATGAGAGAGAGAGAGAGAGAGATGGAGAGAGTGAAAGATAAACCATAAATTCCAGGACACATGGTTCCAGCGGATTATCTGTTATACCGGATTATCTCCTGGCCGAATCAACAGAGGTCGTCGTCGCATCGGAATAATTTAATACTAACCTCTGACCCATTAATTATGCGCATCTCATATCTTTAAAGTTATAGAAACTGAAATAGTCCACATATCAAATCCTTTAATAAATGTCTATTTCCCTTATCAAATTCGTTAATAAATGCCAACGTTTACCCCATCTCACCAAGACGTCACGTCAAATCAGCGATACTTTTCCTTCACAAATCGCAGAAATCATTGATCTACGGTTTGGGTAAGAGTTGAGTACAGTTGGCGATAATTACGCTGTATGCACAAAAAGTTTTACGGAGCATCCATCTTAGTTTAATGGTTAACAAACTAGTCTCACAGATCCGTTGCTATTGAATAGTGAGTTCGATCTCTGTGACCCTGTGTCATAACCTACGCTACTAGTGTGACACTAATCTGTATCCGTGTGAGGCTCCAGTTCCGGAAACTTTTACAATTTTCGTATACCGAAATATGTTTCGATTTGGAAATAATTTTAAGGCTTGTAATTTATTAGAATTCTCTACAGCCGTACCTAAATGGTTCTATGGCACAAAACTGCATCTGATGGCGAGGCCCCAGTTCGGAAGATCCGGGGAAGTAGAGTCACCCTTTATAACATGTAATGAGTTATGTTTAAAGTTGGAATGCTTAGAGTAACCTCCCCAACGTGGCTACAGGTGTGTACATAAATCAATCCGACAAGGTGTAAAACGATAACAGACTTTTTATTCCGTGAGCGAAGGAGAAACTGCATTCAAGACAAAACATATAAACAAAACAGATACATATACGTATTATATAGAAATAGTGTATGACTTGCGTCGTAAGGTATGTCACTTACTGGTAGCTGGTGGGGGGAAAAGCATCCCCACCTAAGGGGCAGATGTCAGGCGCCTAACCCATGTGTACTCGTTACCGGCCTGAGAGAAAAGAGGCAGGAATTCAGAATTCCAGCTTCTGGCCAAATACTAACGCCACTATCGGTGAACACCGCAGCAGGGGAGATAACCTTATTTGGAGTTATGACTACCTAGAAACGTTCTACTGACCCAACACCTCTATTGCCATTATTCCCAGATCCACTCTGAACCAGTATGGTAGTACTTATTAGGATCACATCTATGGGTCAAATACATCTGTTGAAATTATTTGTATCAAAAAAGAATATTGATATATATATCTGTAAATTATTTGTATTAAGAATAAGTTACTTGAGGCATATAATTGTTTACTAAGGATTATCATTATTAGTAAACTGAAATCAAGTATTGTATTAAATAGAAATACTTGATATCATATTAATATGGAGTACCTAGAACCACATGATATTGACAAAGAATTAGAATAATAATAAGAGGTACTTTAAAATATTTCTGTGCAAAAAAAGACAGACATCAGCATGAGATAACCCAACAAGAGTTGGTATGCCGTAAGCAACCAACCATATACATAAAGTAGACATCTAGCCGAAGTTCCTGTCAGGAAACCAAAATTATAACATTTTCCCATGGAGATTTTTCCGATTACTTTTTCCGGTCACCATAAAAACAAGACGTTTTTAAAGAATTGTCTCATTCTTACGTTGTAGGAAGAAAAAATACATCCAAGGAACCATAAACGTTAGCTTCTCTTCGACGTTTTTACTAACTTCTAAGTCTTCTTAAAAAACATAGTTTGGTAATACAATCTTACATGAAGAATTTTCAGTTTTCTTGATAAGTCTACAGATGTGCACCGTCCTCTTAATATTTTCCGGATTAAAGGGATAATGCTGCATCAGTTATCGGTAAATTGGGGTGTAATATACAAGATAGATAGGAACAGACTGAGATGGATATATAATATATATATATATATATATATATATATATATATAGAGAGAGAGAGAGAGAGAGAGAGAGAGAGATTATTGATTGATTGATATGAACAGACTAAGATAGATAAGATACGAAATATAAGATAGATAGATAAAAATGATAGATATGAATAGACTGAGATAGAGAGATAGATTGGTAGATTGATTGATTGATGATTGATTGATAGATATGGATAGACTGAGATAGATATGAATAGACTGATATATATATTTACCAACCCCTCCGCACGAGCAGGATGCGACACAAGGTCAATTTATTAAGCCGGAGTTTAACAGGTTTGAATTCAGAGTTTTCCTTCTCCTAGACGGTTGCCTAACCAAGGTTAAAGAGCCCAGTCTGCCCCATTATTTGCCCATAGCTGGAGGAGAGTAGAATTCATACCTTTCCCAAGGGTATTAGCGCTAAGTGATATGTAATTACCCCGCAGGATTGAACTCGAGCGACGAGTCCATTTCCATGACTTTAACCATTAACCACGCGCTTCCTAGAATAGACTGATATAGATAGATAGAAGATAGATTAGATATGAATTATACTAAGATAGTAGATAGATAGATAGATAATGATCAGACTCAGATAGACATATAGGTAATGAACACTCATATATATATATAAAATATATATTATATATATATAAGGTAGATTAGATATATATATAGATAGATAGATAGATAGATAGATAACTACGAATCCTGCATATACTTCTTTTTGTTCTTTATTCCCTTTGAAGTTTTCCAATCAGCTTATATTTGCCTGTAAAGACACCCATTTCCGCTTCAACTATTTGGAAATTAAGGAATTCTTTCTTTTGTACTCTTAGGCGATTTTCTAGAAAATGTGGTTTTTTTAATTCCTTCATTTTTCCAAAGTCGCCTACTCACAAATATTTGTTCTTTCACAACAATTTCTATGCACTTTCTTTAGTAACACTGTTAAGCTATTTCTTCATTTCTAGATAACACGCTTTCTTACAAACTTTATTGGTATTTTAGATAAATTTTCTCATTTCCATGTGATACGGCATATTACAACAATCCTCTGCATGCTCATTTTGCGACACGTAATAATATATATAATATATATATATATATATATATATAGTATATATATTATATATATATATATTGGAGGATATGTGCTTAATTGAAGTCATACCTAATTTTGAAAGTTAATAATTAATTAAATTTAGGCGGGGATATATGTTCAAATGTAAGGCTAAATAAATCGAGAAAATGTCAATCCCTGAATGTACATTTCGACCTCTCGATTTGTTTAGCCTTACATTTGAACATATATGCCGCCTAAATTCATAAATTATTAACTAATTAACTTTTCAAAATTAGGTATGACTTCAATAAGCAAAAAATTGTCAGCTTAAAGCCATATAAAAAATAAACTTACTTAACCTCACAACACACACACACCACACACACACACATATATATATATATATATATATATATATTATATATATAATATATATATATAATATGCGTCCATCTATCATCTATCAATCTATCTCTGCGGTCTTTCTTTCTGTCTCTCTCTCTCTGTCGTGGTACCTTGACTTACGAGCCCTGTCGGCTAGGGCTTTAGAATACACCAACTGCCACCTCTGCGAGGGGTAAGATTCCCTCCCCAAAATTGGCAGTGTCTGGCGGCGTGATGCTTAAGGAAGGAACCCTTGTGGCTGAGCAGTCCATGACGTGAAACACTCCCCTTGGTCCTTACTAAGGTTAGACAGGCTGATTCAAGTCAAGCCCTAGCATCTACTACCCTTATGGCAAATGCCAACTCTTCTTATCATATGATGTGCAAGAAGGTGGTGGCCGGAGGTCTTAATTGTCCTGGGTTAACGTTTAAACTCTATCTGATGGTGAAGTTCTAATTCTTGAGCTCTAGGGCATGTGAAGGATCCCTTTATCACCATTACTCCCAGGTCCACTAACCCGGAGTGGTAGTACCTGTTAGGGTCCCATCTATAGATCAAATAAATAAAATGAGTTCTAAAAAATTAAGCTAAAAAATTGAGTACCCATCAAGAACGAAAACAAAACATCTTTGGCATAAAATGACCCTATAGGTTTACATGCCGTTAAACTTAACAACCAGCCAACCAACCACCAAACCAACTTTGGCTCTTACCCCAATTTCCTCGTATATCAAATTAATTTTCCCCATTCCCCCTAAAAAAATAAGCACCCTACTTTTTTGTTACGTTTTTTTTAAAATAAGAAAAAAAACACTATATTGTATAAAAAACAAAGAAGAATGTAATGAATTATGTGGTGTAATAATGTTTATTTTTTATAGATATATATATATATATTATTTTTTTTTTGGCGTAATTAAATTTGGAAACTTAAATGTTTTTAGTGAACTTATCAACATTAGCGTATCTGAAGCTCGACCGTTTTTTAGCTCTCAAGACAAAGCAAAAAATCGGTTCCGAACTGAGATTTTGATAATTACATTTCGCACCTTGTATTTTCGGGGGCTGAATATCATTACCAATAACCGTAGGTCTTTTCGGCAATATCTCATAATCCCAACTTGACTTTGTTGTTAAAAAAAAAGAGAGAGAGAATTTAATGGTGAGGATTATGATATGCTTGTCACGTACAATCAGATGCAGTTTTGGCTGGTTATACAGTATATAATAAATGTCCTCTCCACTTGAGTTATTAATTATTAGTGAAGAGAGCACTGGGAAAGAAAGTGAGTGAGAGAGAGAGAGAGAGAGAGAGGGGGGGAGGAAAGAAAGTTCAAATTCTTCACTCGTGTGAAATGATGATTATAGTAATTTCCATCCAGGTCGATCGATCTTAACAACCTTACTGATATCTGCATAATGAAGCAAATTAATTTACTAATTAAATAAACGAATTTATTACTAAGCTGCCAATTTATCTCAAGGGTTCTTTGGCTGACTGACATACTGTGAACTAATACGAATAATTTGGACTTATTAAATATCCTACTAATACTCTCCTGAATAGTATTCTCACCAGGATATTTATCAGAAAGGGAATATATATATATATATATATATATATATAATATTATATATATACATACATATTTTATTATTATTATTTACTCCTTTGAGTTTTCACATCAGTGTAGCTACTGCGAATGGTCTTTCACTGGAGTGACAGCAAGTCTCTCAAGTCTCCAAGACTCTTCTGAGTATTCTGGCAGGATTGCAGCAGTGCAGTGTTCTGGAATGGTTTCAATTCTTCCTCTGATTTCCCAAACTTTCCCAAACCCTTTTCCAATCCTTTGGGACCTTTACAAGTGCACCAACTACAATTGGTTTAAACTTTTTCACTTCATATTCCATCTTTTTCAGTTCTCTGGCAAGGTCCAGATATTTGTCCATTTTTTTTCATTTTCCTTTAGCGTTACCCTGTGATCTGCTGGAACTGCAAAACCACCGGTTGACAAGTTCTTTCTTTTTTGTTTATCAACACTAGGTCTGGTCTTCTTGCTGGGATAAGGTGATCCGTTTTTATTTCAAAGTCCCAGAGAAATTATCCTAAAGCTGAGTCAATCAATGATTGTTTACTAAAGGCTTTTTTCCTATCTAGTTTAATGACACAAAATTCATATCAAAATATTCTTTATTTCTAGGATTGATTTATGTTTGGAAAAAATCCATTTTAATTGGTTCTAATTAGTCGTAATTTGCAATAAAGTCAAAAATTGACCCACTTAACTTCACATTCAGACTGTCACTTCCCGCTGTCTCTATATATCTTGATTACATCCTCGTTATATATGTTAGTTATCTGTGAGTGTTGATTACAGATTGGGAAATATATTTTGTAGGTTTAAATTAGTAAAATTTTCAAGGGAACCTTGAAAATCTTACATAATGAATTTAAATTTTTTAATTCTCCCGGTGTATTTACCTTTTTTTATTTGATTCGCTTTGCAAATCCTTTTCTTTCAATCCCCAATTATTTACCCAAAGCTCAATGGGTGACTCGAACGTGTCATGTTTTGTCTAGTACTATCATATATATATATATATATTATTATATATATATTAATAATATATAATAGATATATATATAATATATATATATAATTCCTTCAAATCTTAATTATGGGCAATATTCTCTGTGTGGGTCATAACTATAATATATCTTAGTCATATTATATATTTAAATCTAATATATATATATATTATATAATATTATATATATTATATATATTATATATACGATCACCAGTCTGTTTACAGATGATCATGCTTTATATATGCCGGAAGTGTGAAAGTTAATTTAAGTCACCCATATATATATTATATATATATATATATATATATATATATATATATATTTATAGTTAGTGATAAGGTAGTCAAGAACAAAATGATAATACAGAGTTACCTTGATTTACGAGTGACCCAACTTACGTTTCTGACTGTCACTCGTCTATTTTGTTTTCTGTTGTAAGCTAAAGTTTGAGATCTCTACTCTTTTT
>CM042162.1:21378148-21386895 GCA_023376005.1 Doryteuthis pealeii | reverse complement strand
AAAGAAGAGAGGTAACACACCAGTCGTACACACACCACACACTACTAACAGCACACAGCACATATAATTTTATAATATATATAGTATATATATATATTTATATATTTCTATAAAAAATAAAAAGGAAAGGTCTGTCCGCAAAGTGTATTTTTGTTCTCAGAAGATTTTTTTATTTTTTTTTTATTTCATTTTGTTTTATCATAGCCGATACAGCGGTGTTTCAGATATTCTGAATTAAAAAAAAAAAATTTTCTGATTAACAAAAATAATTTTTGCTGACCTCCTTTATTAATAAATATACTTGAATTTTCTCCCGTGGAAGACAGAACAGACATTTTATATATATAATATATATATTTAATAATATATATATAATATATTATATATAATATATAATATTAGTGTGTGGTGTGTGTGTGTGTGTTGTGTGTATATATAATATTAAATGTATATATAACCACACACTAAACTACATACCTACAACCCTACGTATTATATACATTATAAACACACCACATATATATATTATTATATATTATATAGTATAAGCTGTGCAATCCAACACCTGAGCAAGAATCTGTATTCCTCATTGCTCTGTTATCAGTTCATCAAAAAAAAAGTGTGCAAGTCTGCCAAAGTTTTCATCAATATAAACAACTCTTGAAAAGCCATTTCTAATAGGTTCACATATGAACTGTTGGGCATTCGATGGTTCGTTGCAATGGAGAGGCTTAACTACTACTACTACTACTACAACTACTTACTACTCTTCACAGCAACTTACTCCCCCACGTCTCCTATGCCTTGATGGGCAAGCCCCAATCCCTTTTTATATTATGGGTGGCTTAAGCGCCGGTGGCAGCGGGCTACATGTCCTGGGATGACTAAAAGCTCTATCTGATGGTCGAGGTTCCCCGTTTTTGGAAGTTTGGGAATGTGGAGCACCTCTTTCATGTCATCCATTTGTCCCTGGTCACTCTGCACCGGAGTGGTATGTTACCTGTTTAAGGTCCGTATCTATGGTTATATAAGACCAAATATTAATAAAACAAATTGTATTATCCATGTAAATTGATTAGTTTCAAGAACTTTATCAGCATTAAATTGACCACTGAGGTTGATCATTGCGTAAAACAAACAAACGAAACCAAACGAACACATACACATCGCACACACATAACGTAATGCGCGCGATATCACGCAGCTGCACACATACACACGCATACACACAGTACACACAGGCGCGCATCACATATATACCACACGCACGTACAGCCACATGATCACCATCATCACACACACAGGCACACACATTATATATATATATACGATCACCACACATATATATATTATATAGTATAATGTAATATTATTATCTATATAATATACTGTTGCTGTCATTTTTTGCTCTTTCTTTCTTTCTAATTAAAAACGGAATGGGTCGAGTTATTATGCTGATGTGACGAAATCTCATAAGAAATAAATAATTCGCTGATAAGCCGCCCCAGCATAATCAGTATTCAAAGTTTTATTATCATTTCATTGTTGGATGTAAATTTGGACAGTCTCATTTTTAACCATCGAACTGATGATTGTAGTGAACGACCAGTATTATATATATAATATATATTATATATATTATATATCTATATAATACATACTGTGTAGCAGTGTGCCTTTTTAATTCCCTTTCTTGTCTTTACTATATTGATGAAAACGGAATGATCCATTATTTAGTGAGTGTGAGCGTATGCCTCAATAAGAAAATAAAGAATCGGCGGAGAAGCAACATCCAGATATTTCAGGTTTACATTTTGCATTTTGTATGCTTGATGGTCTCATTTTTAACCCAAAGGGGAGTTACTTTGACTGATAAAAGGTCGGGAAGAATTGAAGGAAGAAGCGGTAATATATATAATAATATAATAATAATAATAATACAACACACCAACAACAAAACCCTCACGTCCTCGTACGCATATCTTGTTTGAAAAGGTTGTTACATTCCAAGCGTTGTAAATTACTTTTATGACCCAATGTATATTTTAGTACTGGGCATGTTTTTTTTTTTCATCTTTACTTATAGCTTATTTCCAGGAAATTTAGTTGCCACTTACATTTTTGTTCTTCGGCAATCAGGTAAAATATGAAAAAAAAATAAAAAAAAAAAAGAAAAAAAAAAAAAGAAAAGAAAAAAGAAAAGAAAGAAAAAAGAGCGCAGTATCTGTGTATATTTTTAATTTTTCTCCGAATCTGCTTCTCTGGATCTGAGCTTCGAAAAAAGATCGATTTCACAAACGCTCTTTGTAGGGGGATAACCGTGCCGGCTTTGGTTTCCTGCCAAGTAGAATTTGTAAAGAGTCTTCGTGAAGATTCTTTTAGAAGATGATAGAAGAGAAGAAAAAAAAACGTATATGCCGAATATATATATATTATATAATATATATTATAGTATAATAATATATAATATATATATGAATCAATACACAATAAAGAAGCTAAACCCCAGGTAATGTAATGTAGAACATACCAAAAGATAATTGAATACATTCTTATAAGTTATTTCTGAAAATTTCTTGTTTTCTGACGTTGAAGCAAAATTGGAAGAAGAAAAGAATTTGGTTCGGTTTAGTCAGCAAATAGGTGGACCACTCACATCGCCCTTATCGTCTCAAGAGAGTCAGTTTTTGATTGACGTTGATGATTAATGGAGATCACTAGAGATATATAAAAGTCGGTAAAATCTCCGTCCAGAAACCACAAGGTTTCTGGCTTCGATACGCGACCTCGCGAACTCAGCACATAAGAGCTACAGTTTTGGATCTGGTGTAAAATGGTGGAGTCTGATGGTAGGTGTGGCGCCTAATCCAACACATAAACAATATCCTGGTTAGCGGCTTGCGAAAGGGATACGGCTTTTTCCTCGCTTCCTCGGTTTGATAACCGACAATAAGCCACTCTACCTACTGCTTACTTAGACTATTATTGTGCGTTGGAGTATGTTTGTGTGTGTGTGTATGTGTGTGTGTGTGTTGTGAGGGAGAGATGAGGAGAGTGTGTGTGGGTGGGAGGAGATGAGAGAGAGTGGTGTTGTGTGTGTTGAGAGTGAGAGAGAGAGAGACAATGTGTGTGTGTGTGGTATGTGGGTGGTGTGTGTGTTGTGTGTGAGAGAGAGAGAGAGTTGTGTTTGTGTTATGTGTGTGTGGTGAGAGAGAGAATTTCTGTGTGTGTGTGTGGTTGTGTGAGAGAGAGAGAGAGAGTGTGTGTGTGTGTGTGTATGAGAGAGAGAGAGAGAGTGTGTGTCTGTGTGTGTGTGTGAGAGAGAGAGTGTGTGTGTGAGAGAGACGAGGTGGAGAGAGATAGAGTGTGTGTCTTGTGAGAGAGAGAGAGAGAGAGAGTAGAGAAAGAGAGAGATGAGAGTGTGTGTGTGTGAGAGAGAGAGAGAGAGCAGATAAAGAGAGAGAGAGAGAGAGAGTGTGTGTGTGTGTGTGTGTGTGTGTGTGTGTGTGACTATTCTAGTCTGTTTTTTGTGGTTGATTTATATAAAACTAGCAGAGCAAACCGGCATTGTCCGGGATTTAAAAAGTCAAAAATAAATCTCTTATCTATATTCAATGTTTAGATTAAGAAAATGTTTTGATTCGGCATTAAATGACCCAAAAAGGGCTGATATGCCGTAAAACGAACCCGTCAACCAACCAACCAACCAACCAATCAGAACATGGTACATCAACTCTTCTGGGTCAGTTTTTGAACAAGGAATACCCTGTGGCTGATCTTGAGTGGTTCAAACTCCACCGAAGGGTCTAATATTTCATTGACCTAACATATTTCATAAAACATATTAGTTAGATCTATAATGATAATATTCTCCCACTGTACGATTTGCCATAGAATCGAGTTGATATCAGGGATCAAGGCTGTTACGATTCGTGTAGCCATTTTAGGGCGGTAGTTTTACAGTGGACAGTAGTTTTACAGTGGATATCCCTTATGACATAAAGTTTGATCCTTTCTTAAAGTAGGAAGATGTAGTATCAGTTTTAATCCTTGTTCGCTGATCCGTCTATAGAAAGTTGTATAATCCTCGTTTGTTGGTGTGTCCTTCTGCAGCGAGTAATTGTAGGACAATTTATCAACGCCTTTAAATAGTTGATTAAATACATGTTTGTGCTTTTTTGATCGGCTGATTCAGCCACTGTGGTTTTGGAACAGTTTATAAATATAAGTCGTGATCGTCTGCCCACATTATAACTAGACATAATCCAACAAAGGCCGGTTATGGTTTACTGTAATATCAAACTTCAGTAAAAGCAGAAAGTAACCACCACTAGCTTTTTTGACGTGGAAAGATGAATTGAGATATTCAGTTGTTATACCCATTATGCTTCCAAACATGCGGCCCTCAACAAGCAGAGGTTCGGCCCGCACTCAGACTGCGCCCTCACATAGTGATTTTTACAGTACCCCAGGTAATTTCCAAAAATTCTTGGATGAAACCGGTCGTTTATTTTCATTAGAGCAATTTGTTTTGTTAAGAAACAGAGTCTTTTATAAACGCTTTGTCTCTTATCCCTTCTTTTGAATAGCAGAGGGAAGAGACTAACAGACAATGAAAGGGAGGGAGTCTTTCCCCTTACCTTCTCCCGCTTTCAATCAATCCATGGAAATAATTGAAAGTTATAATGACACGTGTACGTTTTATTATTTTAACTCGGTTAGTAATATTCTCTTTTTCTTTCTTTTTAACAAAAATGTTGGTTTTTTTTAGATATGTATTCAATAGCTTTTAGTTGATAATAAAGAAATTAATAATAACAATCATCACTTTGTTCCGTTAATGTAGAAGAAGGATTTAAAGACTTAATTGTCATGCCCAGCCCTCATGACAAACATATAATCCATGCAGCCTTCATGACATACATATGTAATCGATGCGACCCAGTTTGATATGCCTGCTGTAGTATATTTGTGGAATACTGAGAGAGATGTCTTTTATGTTGAGGCAGTTGGACAGTACCCATATTTGACTATATGTTATATACCCCTTTAAATCGGGTATATAAATGGAGAGAGAGAGAGAGAAGAGAGAAGAGAGAGAGAGAAGGAGAGAGAAGAGAGAGAGAAGAGAGAGAGAGAAGAGAGAGATTAAAATATAAGAAATACGAAAAAAAAATAAAATGAAAGATACGATATGAAGCAGGTGATAGAAAGAAAGAAAGAAAGAAAGAACGAATCAAATAAAGAAAGAAAGAAAGAAAGAAAGAAAGAAGCATAAAAAAAACGAAATAAAAAATATGAAGCAGGTAATAGAAATAAAAAGAATAAAACAATAATAATTAATAAATGAAGAAAAAAGAAATAAAAGAAATTGAATGAAAGAAAATGAATTCATCAGAGAATTCAAGGGAAGAAAAGAAAATATATATATATATATATATATATATATATATATATATATTATATATATTATATATAGAGAGAGAGAGAGAGAGAGAGAAGATGAGGATGATGGATTGGTTCTTCTACTTTTCTATGCTTGTCTACTTCGTCGGCCATTTTCCTTTGGGCTTTCTTCTCTGGGTTGATTTTTTTCTCTGTTCGGGTTGGGTGCCTGTGTATTTCTTGTTTCGTGAGGTTAAAGGCTGTCAATAATGGTGATTTTCCATTTCCTCAATAATTTGAATCTTCCAAACTTCGATTAAAAATTCATCTACAGTACTTACACAATTCATAGGCTACCCATGAATTATGTAACAAATAGTCACATAAAAATAAACACTTTTTGAACACACCTCGTATTGAAACGTGTTAAAAAGCAATTTCAGTCACGTATTTGTAAAATATCCAATATTCTTTTTTTTTTTGGGGGGGGGGGGGTGGAATCGGTGATAAAACAAGATGTAAGAAAAAATGCGAAGTGTAAAATAAGAATTATCATGTCAAACATTTTTTTCCACATTTAGCGATGCCATCAAATCAAAAATAACATAAAAGTGAAAAAAAAAAAAAAAATGTTTAAAACAATTTTGAGGAAAAGGATCCGAGTCAAAAGGAAAATGACGATTTATTTTGAGTTCAAAATATTGATTTTGCCTTTCGCAGCTACATTTCATTTCAGTGACAATGCAATCGAATCTTCTTTTTTTTTATATACCAATATACTATCTTTTAAAAAAAGAAGGGTGTCTTCAGATATTTAGTCACGCGTCTTTAAATGTGCGTCAACGTCTTGATGGAAGCAGGATTCACCAATCAGAAACGAATTTGCAAGATTTTTAAAAAAAGAAGCTTACTAAACGAATCTAAGTGTTGGAGAACAGCACCTGTGTCGTCATGAAAAGTTTTACTAAGAAACTACACAGAAAAAAAACTATCCTGTAAAGTAGTAATGAACTATATGAATATATTAAGAACAGAAAATTTGCCATAATTCCAAAGTTGTCAAAACATGTATGACTAATAATAGATGAGACGAGCAAATCCTCATAAGAAAATGGGATATTTTGTAAAACCGTTACCTGATGGACATTTGTGAGATAGAATCAGAATGATAGATAGATAGATGGATATGATCAAACTGAGATAATATATATATATTTGAGAATAAAAAGGCCTTAAATACCAGGGATATCGTGATTATGGACCATTTCCACTCGTGAGTATCTGAGGCCCACCGAGCTTCGTCAGCGGTGGGACTCAGATACCCACGAGTGGAAATGGTCCATAATCACGATACCCCTGGTATGTAAGGCCTTTTTATTCACAAATAAATTTGCTCTGTTTATAAAAATTAAGCATTTAGCTCTCATACGGAACTCTACAACAAACTACTGTTAGAGAATAGGACCAGCCTAGAATCACCTTGTACCAAAAACTTGGTACCCCAACAAAGTATATATATATTATATATATATATATATATATATATATATATATATATAGAGAGAGAGAGAGAGAGAGAGATGGATAGATGTGATCAGACTGAGATAATATAGATAGATAGATAGATAGATAGGTAGGTAGGTATGGACAGACTGAAATAGATAGATGATGAACAGACCGTGAATGAATTGAGTTGGGAAATAGACTGTATAACCATAACAACAGAAAATTATCCAATCTGTACGACATTCTCAAAACATGTATTACTAAAAAAGATAAGTCGGGCAAATACCCTATGATAAAATGGGTTATTTTATAAAAAAGCACAGCTTACAAGTAGGTAACAATAATGAAGATTGTGTCTGGAGGAAAATTATTTATCCTAGAACATGCTAAAAACAAATTGCCGAACAAAAGAAGCAAATTGATATCTAAATGTAGACATTAAATAAATTCCATATTTAATCTTCATTAATTAGACAGCAACATTTACAACACACACACACACACACACACACACACACACACATATATATATATATATATCAGTATGTGACTATCTCTCTCTCTCTCTCTCTCTATATATATATATTATATATATATATATATTATATATATATATATATATCAGTATGTGACTATACATCACACTATAACCACGATTTGATTGTTTTTTTTTCTTACTTTTTCGTTGGATGATGGTGCTCACACACATAAACTTAAAATAGCGAACTTCTAGTGTTCTTAATTTGATATCTTATTATAATGGAGATTGTGTGTTTTTTCTGTCTGTAACCGAAACTAAATCACTACTCAAGTCACATTTCCCTTAGTTATTGACGTCACATTCACCATGAATTTATCCTTATTTTAACCTCAATTATTAATAAAATTGTTTTACATTATTAATACTGTTAACCATATCTACATACTAACAACATGCAATTGTATTTATATATACACAAAAAGCGGTTTAGAGTGTGAACGGCAGGCTAATTTGCATATTGATATTAAAAATGTAATTTTAATAAATATATGCTTAGTATTATTGGTTTCTAACTGTTTGGTTTTATTTTTAATGAATATAAGCAAAATCTCTTCAATTAATCTTAAATGAAATCCATTAACAAGAAAAGATAACTGTCATTTTATTCTTTACTTCCTCTTTTAAACTAAATACTTAAATTAGAAAAATTTAGCAATGAAAGACGAGAGTGATGGAAGAGTAAATTTCAGTTGTTCTATTTTTCGATTATACTCCCCTCTGTTTCAAATCTTTTTATCTGCATTCTTATTTAGTTTCATTAGCGTTTCTAATTTAATACGACATTTCATTACATTAAAATTTAAATACTTGCACCCGGAGGGTGCATATATTGCTAGTTATATTCAATAAAGGGATTATCAATGGTCATGAAATAAGACAAACTGTACTGAAAGATTAGGTATATTGAATATATATTTGGCCAAAAATATTTCAGAACCAGTTATTTGAGCTGAGTTATGGGCCGGCTTAGCTCAGTCGGTAGAGCGTTCGGCTAAAAACCACAAGTTCCTAGTTCGATACCGGTCCTCGCCAACTCAGCGTATGAGTAGCACAGGGATCTGTGCGGTAAAAGTAAGGAGCTGATGGTAGGTGTGGTGCTCCACCTCAGATGCTAAAAAAAAATCTCCTTGGTCTAGTGCTATTGAAAAAGGGGATAGACTCCCTCGCTGCATGGCTGATACCGACTCTAGGCCGCCCACTGACTTACTTTACTTTACTATGTAAGTGTACAAAACAATACACTTACATTGAACTCGACTCGCTGATTCCATTTTCTTAAACATTATCGATAAATATTAACATCATCTGTAATATA
>CM042162.1:21360648-21368148 GCA_023376005.1 Doryteuthis pealeii | reverse complement strand
TTTCTGTTGATCTATCTATCTATCTATTTATCAATCTATCTGTCTGTCTGTCTGTCTGTTTGTCTATCTGTCTGTCTATCTATCTATATCTGTCTATCTGTTTGTCTATCTATCTATCTGTCTATATGTCTATCTATCTGTCTGTCTATCTATCTATTTATCTATCTATCTATATATATATATCTGTCTGTCTGTTTATCTATCTATCTATCTATCTATCTATCTATCTGTTTGTCTATCTATCTATCTGTCTGTCTATCTATCTATCTATCTATCTATCTATCTATCTATCTATCTATCTATCATCAATCTATCTATCCACACACACACAACACACACACACACACACACACACACACACACACACACAAGGTCAGAAATTATTTCAAGTCCAAACTATAAACGACAAGTTATCCCCTTCAAACTAATGCACTTTCCCATCCTTCTCTGCCACGCTTGCATGCATTCATGGAAGGATTTTTTTTGGGATTCTCTGTCACGGCTTTTTTGTTGTCCTCATAACGAGTTCCCTTGATGACCCTCTTGAGCTTGGGCAAGAGGAAAAAATCACAAGGAGCCAGGTCGTTCGAGTAGGGAAGTTGCTCCAGCACAGCGATGTTCTTTTGGGCCACGAACTCTCGGATACTCAGGGAAGTGTGGACAGGTGCGTTGTCATGGTGAAGCATCCACGAGTTGTTCTGCCACATCTCTCGCCTCTTCTTGTGCACTGAACGAAGCAAACGTCACAGTATCTCTTTGTAGACATGTTGGTTGATTGTCTGGCCCTGTGGCAAGAACTCACATCGTAGTTTTCTGACATACTGAAACTTTTCTGCCATACCTCATATATATATATATTCTCGGTAAAAAAGGCTTAAAAATCGGCCATTTTGCGGTTATAGATCTATTTCTACCCACATATATCTGTGTATACCTATGTTTCATCAGACCGCCAGCATTATTAAAAATGGCAAACAGAAAATTCATGGTGATTTATATATCATTTTTATGGGGAAGTCCTGAAATATTCATCTATGATGTCTGTTGATATCATATTCTATAAATATCAAATCATAACTAAAATATATGTCAGTTCACATATATCTGTCTGTCTGTTTATCTGTACAACTATATAATTCTGATCAAATCTTATTCATGGGCAATAATATGTGTGTGTGTGTGTGTGTGTGTGTGTGTGTGTGTGTGTGTGTGCATACCTATAATATATGTCAGTTCATATATGTCCGTCTATCTAATTATGTTCAAATTTTATTTATGGACAATATTCTGTGTGTGTGCGTGTGTGTATGTGTATGTATGTGAATGACTATGATATATCTCAGTACATATATTTCGATATATCTATCTGTATATCTAATTCTGTTCACATTTAATTCATGGGCAATAGTCTGTGTGTATGTGTATGCATGTATGTGTGTGTGTGTGTGTGTGTGTGTGTGTGTGTGTGTGCATAACTATAATATATCTTAGTTCATATATGTCCGACTATCTATCTGTCTATCTAATTCTATTCACATTTTATTTATGTGGAATACTTTATGTGGGTGTGGGAAGGGGTGTGCATGAATACATATGCATTCATATATATATATAAATGTATACATGTTGAAAAAGTAAATATTATTTACTTCCATTTTTCAACTTACACACACACTCACACACGCACACACACACACACACACACACACACACACACACACATACATATACATATATATATAGTGGTACCTTGACTTACGAATATCAAATCAATTTCCTGCATTGAAATGAACTAAAATCACATTAATCCGTTCCAGCACACCCACCCACCCTAAAAAGAAACACTGTCATTTTTTTTGTTAAGTCTTTTTTGAAATAAGAAAAATAGCATTGTATTGTATAAAAACATAATAAAATAGAATGCGCTGTAATAAGTTTTAATATTTATCTTTTTATGGATGATTTTTTCTTTGATTTGTAAACTTGAATGTTTTTTTAGTGAACTTATTGACATAAGCGTATCTGAAGGTCGCTCCTAACTCAAACTTTAGCTTACAACACAAAACAAAAATAGACCGAGTGACAGTCAGAAAACTCGTAAGTTGGGTCACTCGTAAATCAAGGTAACTCTGTATTATCATTTTGTTCTTCACTACCCTATCACTAACTATATATATATATATATATATATATATATAGGGGTGACTTAAATTAACTTTCACTGCCAGCATATATAAAGCAATGATCATCTGTAAACAGACTGGTGATCGTAAATAAAAAAGGATAAATACCACCGGAGAATTAAAAAAAAAATTAAATTCATTATGTAAGATTTTCAAGGGAACATTTGACCTAATTTAAGCTACACATATATTTCCCACTCTGTATTCACACTCATAGATAAACTAACATATATAACGAGGAGGTAACCAAGATATATAGAGACAGCTAGAAGTGACAGTCTGAATGTGGAGTTAAAGATGGGTCAATTTTTGACTTTTTTCAAATTACGACTAATTAGAACCAATTAAAATGGATTTTTTTTTCAAACATAAATCAATCCTAGAAATAAAGAATATTTTGATATGAATTTTGTGTCATTAAACTAAATAGGAAAAAAGCCTTTAGTAAACAATCATTGATTCACTCAGCTTTAGGATGATAATAATAATAATAATAATAATAATAATAATAATAATAATAATAATAATAATAATAATAATAATTAAGAAAAGGAAATCTCAAAAGAGAAACGGAATCACTTATAATTGCTGCACAAAATAATGCCATAAGGTCAAACTACATCAAAGCGAAAATTGATAGGACCTAACAAAATAGTAAATGTAGACTTTGCGGGAATAGAGATGAGACTGTAAACCATATCTCTGCGAATGTAGCAAACTAGCACAACGAGAATACAAAACTAGACACGACTGGGTTGGGAAGGTGATCCACTGGGAATTATGCAAAGAATTTAATTTTGACCATGCAAAAAAAATGGATATTGCATAACCAGAATCTGTTCTTGAGAACGAAACGCATAAATTCTCTGGGACTTTTGAAATAAAAAACGGATCACCTTATCCCAGCAAGAAGACCAGACCTAGTTTTGATAAACAAAAAAGAAAAACTTGTCAACTGGTGGATTTTTGCAGTGCCAGCAGATCACAGGGTGAAGCTAAAGGAAAATGAAAAAAACAGACAAAATATCTGGACGTTGCCAGAGAATTGAAAAGTTATGGAATATGAAAGTGAAAGTTATACCAATTGTAGTTGGTGCACTTGGAACGGTCCAAAGGATTGGAAAAGGGTTTTGGAAAGTTTGGAAATCAGAGGAAGAATTGAAACCATTCAGAACACACTGCACTGCTGCAATCTGCCAGAATACTCAGAAGAGTCTTGGAGACTTGAGGGAGACTTGCTGTCACTCCAGTGAAAGACCATCAGCTAACACTGATGTGAAAACTAAAACTCAAAAGGAGTAAAATAATAATAATAATAATAATATATATATATATATATATATATATATATATATATATATATATATATATTCCTTTTCTGATAAATATCCTGGTGAGAATTACTATCAGGAGGTATTAGTAGGATGATTTAATAAGTCAAATTATTCGTATTAGTTCACAGTATGTCAGTCAGCCAAGAACCCTTGAGATAAATTGGCCACTTAGTAATAAATTCGTTTATTTAATTAGTAAATTAATTTGCTTCATTATGCAGATATCAGTAAGGTTGTTAAGATCGATCGACCTGGATGGAAATTACTATAATCAATCATTTCACACGAGTGAAGAAATCTGAACTCTCTTTCCTCCCCCTCTCTCTTTTCTTTTTCTCTCTCTCTCTCTCTCTCTCTCTCTCTCTCTCTCTCTCTCTCTCTCTCTCTCTCTCTCTCTCACTCACTTTCTATCCAGTGCTCTCTTTCACTAATAATTAATAACTCAAGTGGAGAGGACATTTATTATATGACTGTATAACCAGCCAAAACTGCATCTGATTGTACGTGACAAGCATATCATAATCCTCACCATTAAATTCTCTCTCTCTTTTTTTTTAACAACAAAGTCAGTTGGGATTATGAGATATTGCCGAAAGACCTACGGTTATTGGTAATGATATTTCAGCCCCGAAAATACAAGGTGCCGAAATGTAATTATCAAAATCTCAGTTCGGAACCGATTTTTTGCTTTGTCTTGAGAGCTAAAAACGGTCGAGCTTCAGATACGCTAATGTTGATAAGTTCACTAAAACATTTAAGTTTCCAAATTTATTACGCCAAAAAAAAATAATATATATATATATATCTATAAAATAAACATTATTACACCACATAATTCATTACATTCTTCTTTGTTTTTTATACAATATAGTGTTTTTTTTCTTATTTTAAAAAAACGTAACAAAAAAGTAGGGTGCTTATTTTTTTTAGGGGGAATGGGGAAAATTAATTTGATATACGAGGAAATTGGGGTAAGAGCCAAAGTTGGTTTGGTGGTTGGTTGGCTGGTTGTTAAGTTTAACGGCATGTAAACCTATAGGGTCATTTTATGCCAAAGATGTTTTGTTTTCGTTCTTGATGGGTACTCAATTTTTTAGCTTAATTTTTTAGAACTCATTTTATTCTATTTGATCTATAGATGGGACCCTAACAGGTACTACCACTCCGGGTTAGTGGACCTGGGAGTAATGGTGATAAAGGGATCCTTCACATGCCCTAGAGCTCAAGAATTAGAACTTCACCATCAGATAGAGTTTAACGTTATACCCAGGACATTAAGACCCTCGGCCACCACCTTCTTGCACATATATGATAAGAAGAGTTGGCATTTGCCATAAGGGTAGTAGATGCTAGGGCTTGACTTGATCAGCCTGTCTAACCTTAGTAAGGACCAAGGGGGAGTGTTTCACGTCATGGACTGCTCAGCCACAAGGGTTCCTTCCTTAAGCATCACGGGCCGCCAGACACTGCCAATTTTGGGGAGGGAATCTTACCCCTCTGCAGAGGTGCAGTTGGTGTATTCTAAAGCCCTAGCCGACAGGGCTCGTAAGTCAAGGTACCACGACAGAGAGAGAGAGACAGAAAGAAAGACACGCAGAGATAGATTGATAGATGATAGATGGACGCATATATATATATATATATATATATATATATATATATATATATATATATATATATATATGTGTGTGTGTGTGTGTGTGTGTGTGTGTGTGAGGTTAAGTAAGTTTATTTTTTATATGGCTTTAAGCTGACAATTTTTTGCTTAATTGAAGTCATACCTAATTTTGAAAGTTAATTAGTTAATAATTTATGAATTTAGGCGGGCATATATGTTCAAATGTAAGGCTAAACAAATCGAGAGGTCGAAATGTACATTCAGGGATTGACATTTTCTCGATTTATTTAGCCTTACATTTGAACATATATCCCCGCCTAAATTTATTAATTATTAACTTTCAAAATTAGGTATGACTTCAATTAAGCACATATCCTCCAATATATATATATATATATATATATATATATATATATATATACGTGTCGCAAAATGAAAGCATGCAGAGGATTGTTGTAATATGCGTATCACATGGAAATGAGAAATTATCTTAAAATACCAATAAAGTTTGTAAGAAGCGTGTTATCTAGAAATGAAGAAATAGCTTAACAGTGTTAATAAAGAAGTGCATAGAAATTGTTGTGAAAGAAACAAATTATTTGTGAGTAGCGACTTTGGAAAATGAAGGAATTAAAAAAAAGCCACATTTTCTAGGAAAATCGCCTAAGAGTACAAAAGAAGAATTCCTGTAATTTCAAATAGTTGAAGCGGAAATGGGTGTCTTTTACAGGCAAATATAAGCTGATTGGAAAACTTCAAAGGGAATAAAAGAACAAAAAGAAGTATATGCAGGATTCGTAGTTATCTATCTATCTATCTATCTATCTATGTATATATCTATCTACTATATATATATATATATATATATATATATATATATATATATATGAGTGTTCATTACCTATATGTCTATCTGAGTCTGATCATTATCTATCTATCTATCTATCTATCTTAGTATATTCATTCTATATCTATCTATCTATCTATCTATCTATCTATATCAGTCTATTCTAGGAAGCGCGTGGTGTAATGGTTAAAGTCATGGGAAATGGACTCGTCGCTCCGAGTTCAAATCCTGGACGGGGTAATTACATATCACTTAGCGCTAATACCCTTGGGAAAGGTATGAATTCTACTCTCCCTCCAGCTATGGGCAAATAATAGGGCAGACTGGGCTCTTTAACCTTGGTTAGGCAACCGGTCTAGGAGAAGGAAAACTCTGAATTCAAACCTGTTAAACTCCGCTTAATAAATTGACCTTGTGTCGCATCCTGCTCGTGCGGAGGGGTTGGTAAATATATATATCAGTCTATTCATATCTATCTCAGTCTATCCATATCTATCAATCAATCAATCAATCAATCAATCTACCAATCTATCTCTCTATCTCAGTCTATTCATATCTATCTATTTATTTATCTATCTATCTTAGTATATTCGTATCTATCTATCTTAGTCTGTTCATATCAATCAATCAATCAATCTCTCTCTCTCTCTCTCTCTCTCTCTCTCTATATTATATATATATATATATATATATATATATATATATATCCATCTCAGTCTGTTCCTATCTATCTATGTATACACCCCCAATTTACCGATAACTGATGCAGCATTATCCCTTTTAATCCGGAAAATATTAAGAGGACGGTGCACATCTGTAGACTTATCAAGAAACTGAAAATTCTTCATGTAAGATTGTATTACCAAACTATGTTTTTAAGAAGACTTAGAAGTTAGTAAACGTCGAAGAGAAGCTAACGTTTATGGTTCCTTGGATGTATTTTTTCTTCTACAAACGTAAGAATGAGACAATTCTTTAAAAACGTCTTGATTTTATGGTGACCGGAAAAAGTAATCGGAAAAATCTCCATGGGAAAATGTTATAATTTTGGTTTCTGACAGGGAAACTTTCGGCTAGATGTCTACTTTATGTATATGGTTGGTTGCTTACGGCATACCAACTCTTGTTGGGTTATCTCATGCTGATGTCTGTCTTTTTTGCACAGAAATATTTTAAAGTACCTCTTATTATTTAATTCTAATTCTTTGTCAATATCATGTGGTTCTAGGTACTCATATTTAATATGATATCAAGTATTTCTATTTAATACAATACTTGATTTCAAGTTTACTAATAATGATAATCCTTAGTAAACAATTATAGCCTCAAGTAACTATTCTTAATACAAATAATTTACAGATATATTATATCAAGTATTCTTTTTGAATACAAATAATTTTCAAACAGATGTATTTGACCCATAGATGTGATCCTAATAAGTACTACCATACTGGTTCAGAGTGGATCTGGGAATAATGGCAATAGAGGTGTTGGGTCAGTAGAACGTTTCTAGGTAGT
>CM042162.1:21343148-21355648 GCA_023376005.1 Doryteuthis pealeii | reverse complement strand
TAAAGTGATTATATCTAGAAACCTATAATTATGATATAATAAAATTTAAATGAAGACTTGTGTTGTAGTAGATAATAGCTTCATGTAATTTTCTTTAAACACGAAATCCACATTCTACGGAAAATAGGTAGAGATTATTATTTTCACTTCTTTTGAGTTTTTCATATCAGCGTTAACTGATGGTCTTTCACTGGAGTCTGAGTGACAACAAGTCTCCTCAGGTATCCAGGGCCTTTCTGGGTATTGTAGCTGATTGCAGCAATGAACTAGTCTGGGTGATCTCAATTCTTCCTCTGATTTCCAGTTCCTCCAGTCTTTTCCCCAAGCTTTTTGGGACCGTTCCAAGTGCATCAACTACAATAGATATCACTTTGACCCTCATATTCCACAGCTTTTTCAATTCTCTAGCAAGGTCCGGGTATTTGTTCATCTTTTCGTTTTCCTTCATCGTCACCCTGTGATCTGCTGGAACCGCAAAGTCCACCAGTTAACAAGTTCTTTTTTTTTGTGAATCCGGACTAGGTCTGATCTCCTGATAGGGATAGGATAATCCGTCTTTATCAAAATGATTTCATGCTTTTTATTCTCAAGAACAGATTCCGGTTAATGCATATACCATTTTGTTGCATAATTCCTAGTGGAAACCTTCTCAACCCATCGTGCCTAGTTTTGTATTCCCGTTGTGCTAGTTTGCTACATTCGCTTAATACATAGTTTACAATCTTATCACTGTCACCGCACAGTCTACATTTAATGTTTTGTTGCGTCTTACCAATTTTTGTTTTGATATAATTTGTTCATATGGCATTATTTTGTGCAGCAAAGATTAGTGATTCAGTTTCTCTCTTGATGTTTTCTCTTCTTAACCATGTCCAGGTCTTTTCATGTGTAACCTCTCCAATTTGTCGTTTGAAGTATCCATATAATTGTTTTTCTTCCCATCTTTGTTTTCTTTGTTTTTCTTCATTTTTGTCCATATGTTGTATCTGCTGTTATTGGCTGCCATAAGTAATCTTTCTTTGCTTTTTTTTGTATTCAAATCTCCTTGGATTGTGGCCACTACGTAGTCCTCTATGTTGGTAAAACCTCTTCCATCTTCCTTTCTTATACGATATGTACACAAGGTTATTTTAAGCCTTTCTTTCTCCTATTACCTAACTTATCCATCTGCGCTGGAGGAGAGTAGGATTCATAAAGCCAATTGTCCAGGATTTGACCTTCCATTTCCCATGACTTTAACGTTACACCAGACGCTTGATATGCCTATCTCTATCGTCGCTAGGATGTAAAGCCTTGTGTATTGTCATTAATTTTCTAGTCCTTGGTCAATTTGTCTAAGTTTTTCTTTTGTCCATTTTAAGAATGACCTAGAATATCTTATAATGGGGACGGCCCAGGTATTTATTCCTTTGATGAGATTTCTGCTGCTAAGCTTGGTTTCTAGGCGTTTTCTTGTTCTTCTGAGGTATTTAAAAAAAACATTTCCTTTCATCTATGTTTGGTTGATATTGTCTGCGTCTAATATTCCTAAGTATTTGTCACTTTCTTTTTTTCCAAGTGATTTTATTGTGTCCTTATTTGGGCATCTCCCTTTATTCTATCTTCTCACATCAACCTTAGAAAAAGAAAGAAAAGAAAAGAGAATCTTTGTACATAACATAAACACTATTGATATAATGTTTATATATCAATTAAATGTCTTTAATAGTTATGGATAAATAGTAGGGTAGACTGGGTTCCTTAAATTTGGTATGGCAACCAGTCTAGGAAAAGGAAAACTCTGAATTCAAACCTGTTAAACTCCACTGAATAAATTGACATTGTGTCACATCCTGCTCGTTCGGAGTGTTTGGTAAATACATACCTGTTATTGTAGACATTACCGGTATTTCATGCTAGATAGGATATTTAGCCATTCCTTTCTCATCAAGGTATGATATCAACATGGGTATATCCGTTGATACACTAACATGGAATGAAAAGGAATATGAGATATACTTATAAACATATAAGCCATTTAAATGTTAAATAAATAATCCGATAGTTCCCCAAAATTCCTTATTATATTCTTTGTTCATTGCATTATTTCGGAAATGAGTTTATTAACTTTTTGCACTATTGCTGTTTTTGATCTGATTAAGCAATCCCCCCCCCCCCCAAAAAAAAATAGATAAATAACAATAATATAACGGTGTAAAATCTTGTCAGCACCCCATGACTCCCACAACTACATTACCACAGCTGCACTACCCGTTAAGTTCTCAGCACCCGTCAATCCGTACATTACTTCGAGGTCACACACATATATATTCCGGTTGAGTTCATTTTCCACACATGGGGGTGGGGTGAATCCATCCATTTTTCTGGCGTCTCTCTTAGACCCCCGAGGCGACACACGGATTGATGAGTACACGGATATTATTGGTGAAGTCAAGTACACGTGTACTTGTTTTAACCTAATTTATAAAGGTTACCCAAAAATCTTCAGGATTCGTAATCGTCACCCCAGGGCATGCATGACAAGAATGTAATTAATATACTTATGTAAATATATCTTTAAAATGCCGGCATGCAATTTGGTATAATATATACACTCGCGAGAATATATATATATATATATATATATATATATATATATATTTATTGATTACATTGTTTGCTATAATATAAGTAAAGCGTGCTCAATATCATTTATAGAGAATAAACCGCCAGTTACCAAGTGCCGTTGACTTCTTGTATCCGCTACCCTAACTATATATAATATATATATGAATAGATTGTGGTACGAGCAAAATTTGAAAATGGTTTTAAAAAGCGTGTGCATTGTGAGATGTTATAATAAATACAATTTCACAAATCTTTTTTCTTCTGAAAAAGATATCTTTTTTTCGGTCACGTCTCATCAGAGAAGCATACCGTGACACTAATGTTTGTACGAGGAATAATGTGTAAAAATCAGCAGATGTAGAAGTAAAACAAATATATATATATATATATATATATATATTATATATATATATATATATATATTACATAGCAAAGTTGCGAGAACAGGCAGTTATTATCAACAATATTATTGTTGGAGGAGTGGTTGTTGGATCCGAATAACAGTAAATTGAAGGATTGTTTTTGTATACAGAGTTCAGGACGGAATTTGCTGACCAATAAGGATTCAAGAATTGAAAGACGTAATTCGTTGTCAGCGGCCTCTAATATAGTGAACATTGAATGATTATAAGACGCTGCGCATGCAGGATTATCAAGTAAGTGACGTGTGATAGCGGTATGCTTCTCTGATGAGACGTGACCGAAAAAAAGATATCTTTTTCAGAAGAAAACAAAATTTGTGAAATTGTATTTATTATAACATCTCACAATGCACACGCTTTTTAAAACCATTTTCAAATATATATATATATATATATATATATATATATATATATATATATATATATATATATTTGATTGTAAACCTGCCCTGCTATTTTAGCATTGAGCACCTTTATATGCCAATACTTTTCTCATTCATTCTCCATTTATTATATATATATATATATATATATATATATATATATATATAGAGAGAGAGAGAGAGAGAGAGAGAGAGTGAGTGAGAGTGAGAGCGAGATAGATAGATATTGATTTGGATGTAGGTTTTGTAGGCTATCACAATGTAAGTGTAAAGAAAACGAGGTAATTAATTGATCATTATTTTCTTTTCTTAATATTTCGGGATGAAAAGTCCTCCCCGCACGAATAATTCGGAAGAATCGGGCATTATCAGATAAACATAGAAACACACAATTGCAAACTACAATAGTAGGGATTGATTCAGGCAGCAGTTTCTGAACTTTCAGAAATCTTCTGACAAAGGGATTTTTATCCCGAAATATTAAGAAAATAAACCCGAGTTATTTTTTTTCCTTACACTTGCATTGTGAGAGCCTTCAAAACCAACAGCCAAACCAATATATACACAATGCTTCAAGCAAATTATAAAACTTTCACACACACACACACACACACACACACACACACTATATATATATATATATATATATATATATATATATATAATACGTTGTGTTATATCGATACTGAAGCTTTATTTACAAAGTGAGACAGGAAGACCGCTTTGTGTGTGATTCGAACAATTTTACGTTCATCTTCTTCAAAGTATCCCTTTGACACCCAATACATTGGTCGAAGAAATTCTGAAACTCTTCATACATAGTTGAATTGTCTATGCTTAAAGAGCCAATGTATTCTAGCGAATACTTATTATATTTATTTGCAATATCAATTTCAATAACATTAATATTACAAATAAGTATGGAGTGTTTTGTTTTTAAATGATTTTGTTCCCTTTTAATACATTTGCTCTTTAAGCAATACTATTCTAATGAAGTGTCTCGCCTTTTTAAAATGATTCTCAGGATACTTTTTTTTTCCGTAAGTATCTTCACAAAATCCTGCTGCTGTTCTCTGTTTGATTCGCAATTTTCACACCAAAGTGGTCACGTGGTGTTTATATTTTAGCACCAGTATTCAGGCATTTGAGGAATTGCTTTTAAGAATGAACCAGATTCTTAAGATGACACACATTCTTTAAAATATGGTATATTACCCCTCCGCAGTGAACACAGTCGGTAAATATTTGACCCCGCGGACTGGACGGAATCTGACGTTAAGTGCCTCAGACTAAGCAACGGTTTGTACGTAACAGATGGTTCCTTTTAAAACTATATATATATATATATATATATATACAAGGTGTGTCAAAAATTATCGAGATTTTTTATCCTTTTTGACACACCTTGTATTCTGAAATTAACCTTCTGATGTTAATTTCCAATCCCGATACTTTTTTACCCACCCAATAACTCCCCTATATATATATATATATATATATATATATATATATATTATATATATCGCTTATACTTGAAGTCTTCTTTTTTTTTTACAATTTGTGTAATATACATATTTACCGACCCCTCCACACGAGTAGGATGTGACACAAAACGAATTTCTTAAGCGAAGATTAACAGATTTGGAATTCAGAATGATCCTTCTCCTACACTGGTTACCTAGTCAAGGTTAAAGAGCCCAAAATGTCCTACTATTTACTCACAGTCAGAGGTAGAGTAGTTGAATACATACCTTTCCCAAATGATATTAGCTTTATGTGAAATGCAAGCAGCCTCGTCTGGGATTTGAACTCGGACCGACGTGTCCATTTCCTACGATGATAATCATTACTCCACGCGCCTCACTTTTGTATACAGTCAAAAGGTTTCCATTAAGTAAGTATAAACCTTAGTAAACAATTATTGTTTCAAGTAACTATATTCTTGATACAAATATTTTACTGTTATTTGATATCAAATCAAGCCCATTTCTTACGACTCTAAACTATTACACTACGATCTCCATATATACAGCGTCCAACATATCGAACTTCCGGTTTCGACAAGTTAATCATCGTTGATCCCAGGGCCCCCCCCCCAGGCAACACGTACCCCCTTGATTTAAAGGGGAAGGGCTGGGTTTATTGCCCAGTGCTTGAGGCGCCCCGTTTGGGGGGAATGCCGACGGGATCAAAGCATTTTTTGTGCCTACCACAGCTTCGGTTTGTGGGTGGGCTCACATAAAAATGTCCTTGTGTCACGCCCTCATAAGTGGGAGGAGATGCAAATACTTATATACGTGCTCACTTCAAATAATCAGTGGCCAATCCTAGTTATATCGAGGTCAGAATTCTAAATTTCAACGCAAACAAAAACTATACGCTGTATATAAGTATTTGCACTGTATGAGCTCTGGTTTATGCGTAGCTTCTCGCATTAAAAGGTTCTTGTGTTAATCAGGCCGGTTGGTAGATCAGGATAAAACTTACTCCATCAAGCAATTCAAACTATTTAGAATGTCCTTTTAATCCGTAAGCACTTAACACAAATAGCTCAGTCGGTAGAGCGTTCGGCTAGAAACCACAAGGTTCCTAGTTCGATACCGGCCCTCGCCAACTCAACGTATGAGTAGCACAGGGATCTGTGCGGTAAAGTGAGGAGCTGATGATAGGTGTGGCGCTCCACCACAGACGCCAAAACAATCTCCTTGGTCTAGCGCTATTGAAAAGGGGATAGACTCCCTCGCTGACTGGCTGATACCGACTTAGGCCGCCCCGACGACTTTACTTACTTACAAACATTACACTGATTTGTTTTAGATCACAACTAACATAACAACTATCAGATACATATTCTCTGTTTGACAGTCAGGGTTCGAATCACACACAAAGCGGTCTTCCTGTCTATAGCTCTGCTGACGAGGCCTAATAGACCGAAATGTACATACAGAGATTGATTTTTCTCGATTTGTTTAGCCTTAAATTTGATTAGGTATGCCCGCCTAATTCATTAATTATTAATTAATTAATTTCCAAAAAATTAGGTACGACTTCAATTAAGCATATATTCTCCCAAAATTGTCGGCTAAAAAAGCCATATCAAAAAACACATTGTTTGTTTGTTTACTTCTCTCTCTCTCTCTCTCTCTCTCTCTCTCTCTCTCTCTCTCTCATATATATATATATATATATATATATATATATATATATATTATATATATATATATATATATGTGTGTGTGGTGATTGTTTTTCTGTCTGTAACCGAAACTATATTCTACTTAAGTCTCAATTCTCTTAGTTATTGATATCACATTCTCCATGATTGCATTTTTATTCAAACCTCAATTATTAATAAAATTGTTTTACATTATTAATACTGCTGACCTCTATTTCAAAAACCTTGTAATTTATTTCTAAATCATTATTTTGACAAAAAATGAATATGAGAAGAACACGCATAACGTTGAGAGTTATTCAAAATTCAATACGACTCTAACCATTACACCACGTGCTTTCATATATACAGCCTATAATTTTTTTCCCTACTTGTTTTCGTTGAAATTTTGAAGTCTGACCTCAATATAATCAAGATTTTCTTCGTTTTCCTTCCTTGAATTTAATTTACATCACCAGTGGCCATCTTGTTATTTTTTTTTTAATGACTTGTTTTTTGTTTTTTTTTTTTAACGTTTAGCCCGAAAGATTAGCAGATGTTTAAAAGCTGCGTGATTTTTGTTTCCGCCAGTTCCTATGAAACCAATTTTCCTAACTTCAAATGTTTCCCCTAAAGCTTATAAATATAGTTGACTAATTAGTGAAGGAATAAAGGGCCAAGTAAAAGCTTAAATCTATAGACGACCTTTGATATGGACTGACAATAAGCTTTAGAGTAAAGGTCTATAAATTAAAATATCCTAGGTATACCCATTTTTTCGTCTGCTTTTCATTTTACAAACGAATTAAAATTAATTAAATCGGTTATTTAAGGTCAAATTTATGTCTAACTCGAAAACTAGTAACAAAATGAGCATCAGTAAAAAAAAAAAGAAAAAAAAGAAAAATAATATTACACATGTAATTTATTTTTGATACATTTAAAACGATTTTTCGGTCAATTTTGCTCCAATATGGGCGTAAACGCTGTCTAAAGATGAGTTAAAATCCATGTTTACAAAATAAATTCCACCCTTCCGATTGAAAAAAAAAATACCAAAAATCAGGGAATTATCCGATTTTAATGAAATTTTCAGTGTAAATTTTTTGAAACGATGAAGAAGGTGGGGTAAATTTGTTTTGTAAAAACACGGATTTTTCGACAAATTGGGTATACCTACAATATACCCTTTCAAGCAATCCTCTCTTTGGGCGAGATGGATAACTGAGGAAATTCATGCGACACCAACCGCGATCGGTCCGCACGAAACCGTCGCCTTCACCTTTACTGTGCGGGGGCATCCGCGTCGGCCGTTCCGGATCGTGGCGCTACATATTAAAAAGTCAAAAGCCTTTTTAACGTGGGGAACCAAGCACAAACCGAAGCTCATGCAGTGAACAAGCGGAGCGCACTGCCCATTGTAGCCCTGTCGAAGTGGGGAGCGACGAACAGAAGGAAGAAAGAACGTACATCGGTCCTCATCTAATATGTAGCGCCGGGACCCGGAACGACCGACGCGGGTGCCCACACGCAATAGAGGCAAAGGCAACAGCTGAGAGAGAGAGAGAGAGAGAGAGAGAGAGAGAGAGAGAGAGAGAGAGAGAGAGAGAGAGGGAGTTAGTGTTTTATCAAGATTTGAATAAAGACAGAGTAATATTCTTTCTTCCTGTTATTGAGCCATATTTTTCTGGTACCCGTGTTTATTGGTGGTGTCATTCCTCGTCGTTGTTCTTAATTTTACCCGCCCTGGTATATGTGTGTGTGTGTGTGTGTGTGAGAGAGAGAGAGAGGAGAGAGAGAGAGAGAGAGAGAGAGAGAGAGAGAGAGAGTTTTAGATCCGAGTTAATGTTATATTGAGATTTTAATATAGACAGAGTTTCCTTGCTTCGTGTTTTTGAGCTTTATTTATCTGGTAGCCGTCTTTATTTGTGGTTCCTCGTCGTTGCTCTTAATTTTGTGTGTGTGTGTGCGAGAGGAGAGAGAGAGAGAGAGAGAGAGAGAGAGAGAGAGAGAGAGAGAGAGAGAGTGTGTGTGTGTGAGAGAGAGAGAGAGAGAGAGAGAGAGAGAGAGAGAGAGAGAGAGAGAGAGCATACATATACATCTGCATGTTTGTATCTGAAAAAAAATGTTTTCACGTCGACAGCATTTATTCGACCCCCGCAAACTGTGTTCACAATATTTTGCGTGCTATCTTTAGTAGCACCCACATAGCTTCAACTTCCGTCTCAATTCGAAAGTTTCAGGTTGCGTAATATATCAAAGAGCATATTTGTAAATCACTCTGTCGTTTGGGCTGAGAAGATACCGACTGAATCCCCTCTGCAGGGGCGTAAGATCCCTACAAAAAAAAAAATTAAAAAAAACAAAAACAGAACATAAAGTCCCAGGTATGATACTAAACTGTATTTGGTGGTGAGGTTCCAGTTCTGAGGCTCTAGGAGGGGGGGCAGGAGCGTTAAATCACTCTTTCGATATCATTACTCCCAGGTCCACACTGATACGAAATAGTAGGTCTCATATATAGGTCAAATAGATCTGTTCGTAGGTAGTCATTAAAATCATTTTGAGCCAAAGTTACCAAATCTGGAATTTTATATTCACTTCTAAAATCATTTTTATTGATAAGTCAATTGTAACGAGATAATGAAGGTCCTGACTTTTGTGAGCTAGAACTATTATATTGGAAAAGGAGGAAGAAGAGGTGGGAGATGATAAGGGTTTGAAGAATAGTGATGAGCACAAAAAGGATGAACGATGATTTGACCGGAGCGTGACCCCCGAACGGAGAATTGAGTGTCAACCAGAAGTTTCGGGTGTTGACCGGAACCGGGGGTCACGTGGTGACGTTGAACAACGAAGAAAGGTCCCGGTCTCTTTTTGCTTTCCGCCGTCGTAGGGTACGGATCGGGCCTCTGGTGCCTAGTATGGGGTCACAGTAATTTAACAGTGTGCTCTCTCTCTCTTTCTCTCTGCCTTTCCTCCTCTCTGATACGAACCCACGAGACGAGCACCATAATAAAGGCTAGCAGTTGTGACTACATATTTCTCGCGTTGTATTTTTAGTACGGTGAATATATCGCGTTGTGTATCGTGAATACAACAGATACCACAACGTTACACAATTTGTTTGCACAAATTGGGATTTCAGGTCTCCTAAGCATTATGTATAAAAATAAAATAAATACTTTTAATCCACTTTAGTGAGTTTGGTTCTCACTGAGTGTCCTCCTACTCTTTTAATTTTGAACCGATTTGAATGGTACTTAGTAAAGTAAAAAGTAAAGTTGGCAGAGTGGGCTATTGTCAGTATCAGCCGGACAGCGAGGGAGTCTATCCCATTTTCACTAACGCGAGATTAGGGAGATTGTTTTGCTGAGGTGGAGCATCAAATCTACTGTCATCAGCTCCCTACTTTACGACACAGATCAGATTACCCAATCTGTGCTACTCATATGCTGAGATGGCGGGGGCGGGGACCGGTATTGAACTCAGAACCTTGCAGTTCTAAGGCAAGACTGGCGGGGCGTTAAATCACTCTTTCGATATCATTACTCCCAGTAGTAGGGTCTCATATATGGGTCAAATAGATCTGTTCGGAGGTAGTCATTAAAATTATTTTGAATTAAATCGGCTCTTAAAACATTTGTATTGTAAGTAAGTATGAAGTGTTTACCTGTTTAAAATGACTGATAACAACATCATACAGCTTAGAGGCAGGACATGTCTTGTACATTTCTAAACCAGTGCTGCTTTGTAAGGATTCTAAGTCGTCCGGGTAGCCTAAAGTCAGTATCAGCCAATCAGCGAGGGAGTCTATCCCCTTTTTCACTAGCGCTAGACCTAGACCAAGGAGATTATTTTTGCGTCTGAGGTGGAGCGCCACACCTACCATCAGCTCCTTACTTTACCGCACAGATCCCTGGGCTACTCATACGCTGAGTTGGCGAGAGCCGGTATCGAATTAGGAACCTTTTGGTTTCTAACCGAACGCTCTACCCACTGAGGAAGGGAGGAGGACATAAGCATATGGTCAATATATAAAAACAATTTAAAGTAAAATTAAACAGAATCAAAAAAAGAATTAGAGTTACAATTTTATGGGCCATCCTGTAGGCCTTAAGCAAGAGCGCTTGTCCAGTGGAAGCGTGTTGAATCCAAAACCTGTTACAATTTCATGGGCCATCCTGTAGGCCTTAGGCCAGAGCGCTTGTCCAGTGGAATTGGGTCCTTGGTAGTCCTCTGATAATGAATCCTTTGGTTCTTCTGATAAAGAGTCCTCAGTTCCTTCGTCAATGGTCGTAAGTTCCTCCTCAATGATTGCAAGTGAACTGTGGCAAATATCAGTGTTTAAGTAGTGAATCAGCCACGCATTATGGTTGTTGATTGGCCGGAGGAGTAAGCCACGTGACTCCGGCTAGTCTATAAATTCAGGGTGAGAATTGGAGCACACCTTATATCACAAATATTCCGACAGACTAAAACTGACGAATAAGATATAGAATAAAGTTTTTCATTTTGGTCAGCATATGACACGTGAAACAAACTTACAATATCAGATGCCTACACCGCATTCTACGCATACGCTGGCAGAACAAAGTACCCGACACAGACGTGCTGGAACGAGCAAACAAGAACAGCATGCCTGCCATCATCTGCGAGAAATGCCTGCGTTGGCTTGGCCACGCCAGGAGGATGGACAAAGGCCTACTGTATGGTGAATTAGTAGAGGGCACCCGATCGATAAGGAGACCACGCCAGCGCTTTAAAGATGTCTGCAAGAGGGATAGGAAGACATGCCACATTAACACCAACACATGAGAGACTTGTGCAGAAGACCGTGCGACCTGGTGATTCCTCATCAAACAAGGAACGAGAAGGAGTGAAAAAGAAGGAAAAGTAGGCCGCCGCATAAAAGAGAGTCAAAAGGAAGGAGAGACAACAGCAACTCCAGCCAGCATTACTGTTTGTTTGCAGTCACTACACCAGAGATTGCCATTCCAAAATTGGTCTGTTCAGCCACTCACGCAGCTGCAGATTTTTAAAAAAGTGAACACTACGTCATCGTCTTTAGTAGACGGAAAGATGCCAACAGCTTAGAGGAGTAAACCTCGAAAGCAAATCCGGAGCAGGAGTCCCTAAGGTGTTGTGATGCTGAACTTCAGCACTACCCAGCAACTCATGTGACACAGTTGTTGCCAAACTGCATTGGTTGTTACCTTTCCTTTGGAGCACAGCAGCTGTGTGGAGAGGGAGGATTTGCTGCTTGGGCAATAGCTCATCCTCCTTAACAACCAGTCCAGGCTGCGTAATTCCACATCATCATCATCATGTAACGTTAGTAGCACGGATATCCATGACAATCCCTCGCCAACCGTATCTATCATTCATCGCCCGTGGGAGGTCCTCTTCGTAGCATGCTGTATCCGCGCAGAGCTTGTTAATGTAGGCCTTTGCTGGACGGTCCACACTGACGTACCCATGTGCGGGTTTCCACTGGAGAACATCACTTATGAGTTCTTCCCTTGTTCGTCTCAAGTGCGTGATAGTGTGTTGCATAACCTATGTCGTGGCATAGATTATTGTCAACCCCCTGTGCTTCTGCAGGGATGGTCCCTTTGATATCACGGGCGGACCTTTCCATGGAATATTACAGGTAAGGCAGAAAACCCGCGAATCACGCGAAGTCACGTGAGAGCTTGTTAACTCTTTAGGTACCAGCTACGACGTCAGGCGAGAAGCGTGTTCTTACCTTAGCCGGGGATCACCTGCACACGCGCGCTGTGTTTAGATAGTTTTAGTTAAGAATAAAAGATGTAAAAAAGAACAGTATGGCGTTGTTGGTTGATGCATACACTAGTTAGAAGATCGGCCAAGAAGAAGAAGAAGAAGAAGAAGAAGAAAGAAAGAAAATGCATCAAGATGAACAACCAACGA
>CM042162.1:21333148-21335648 GCA_023376005.1 Doryteuthis pealeii | reverse complement strand
ATGATCGAATTTCCTATTTAGTCGGAAGACTAGCTTGTTATATCAAGATGAGATTTTATGCATCTGATGGTGAGGCTACAGTTCTAAGGAGCTTACAGTATCCCTTTATTGACATTAATCCTTGGTCCACTCTGACCTCTTGGGGTCAGTGTGGACCTAGGATTAAATATTCGATAGAATAGTGTACAACCCCCCCCCAACAAAAACACTCTTTTTAAGAAACAACTAAACAAAAACAAAAAATATATAAACATGAACGTACAATGAGTGCGATTACCTAACATCTAAGAATGAAATAACCCGAGACCGGTTGACATGCTATTAAAAACAATCAATCAATCAGAGCTTAAATTCACCAAAAATTCCCAAGTAAAAAGCACTTAGTAAGGATCGAACTCAGTAGCCAATAATCATTGATTTACTGAACTAAACTGCCAGCCATTTCTGTTTCTTTTTATTTTAATGGCATATCAACTTTCGTGGTAATTTAATGCCAAAGCCATTTTTGTAGAAGAACAGTAGTGATAATATTTAACCCATAGATAGGGGGATAAGGGATTCATACCTTTCCCAGAGTATTATTCTGAAAGTGAACATAATAGCGCAAATGGAGTTCAACTCGCTTACTAGGTTGTCGCAGCCCAGCCCGTTAGCCACTACGCCACGGTGACTCCCCACGCCGTCAATTAAATCACGACACTAATTAAACCTAAACCATCCACTAATGGTGGGGTATGTGCAAAAGTTTCTACCATTTTTCAAGTGTGATTCAGTCTTTACGTTGCTCATCAAAGAGCTGAAAACTTTTTCACGCAAGTAATGTATAACTTTTATTTTATCGATTCATTTAGTTTTAAAGATACAGTTTTAGATAAAGTTTCTAGTTTTCATCAACTTCTAGTTCGAGTCTATTACTAAAAGGAGCAGGGCTGGGTTTATTGCCCGGTACCTGAGGTGCTCCAAGAGGGGAATGTTGAAGGGTTTCATGCACTTTTTTTCAACTGATCATTGAATGAGCTTCGGTGTGTCCGTTGCTCTCCATGTTTAAAAAGTCCTTATGCCAATCCGGCCTTGTGGGAGGTCAAGAAAATACTTACTAAAAAACATACGTAATTCTTTTTTCAAATATGCTTTGTGCTACCTTTTAAAAATTTGATCAGTAATAAGCAAAAGAAAGTAAAGTCGACGGGGTGACCTAATGTCGGTATCAGCCAGACAGCGATGGAGTCATTCCCCTTTACACTAGGGCTAGACTAGGGAGATTGCTTTTGCGTCTGAGGTGGGGCGCCACAACTACCATCGGCTCTTCACTTTAACAAACAGATCCCTGTGCTACTCGTACGCTGAGTTGGCGAGGGCCGGTATCGAACCAGGAACCTTGCGATTCCTAGGCAAGTGCTCTACCAACTGAGCTAAACTGGCCCCATTGTTTTCAAATAAAAACCAAGATAAACGAAATGTTTTAGATATGTAAAAATTCTCTTTCAGAAAATCCTACGTGCGTCTAAGTAAAAAAAAAAATACTGACGACAGAAAGAAATAGGAGGAGGAAAGAGGAGGAGTATGGGGAGGAGGAGGAGATCTCAAATAGTTATTGATTAACGCCATACCAAGCTTAAAAAGCCCCAATAACTGGTGGAACGATAGTGGGATTCGTTGCTATCCCAAGGGTATTGGCGCTATGTGAAATGCAAACAGCCGTGTCCAGAATTTGAACTCGTCTCGCCGTGTCCTTTTCATGCGATAGTAATCATTCCACCTCCTAATTGGAGTATTGTATTTATCTACAAATTCCACATGCCTTCTGTCCCATAATAGTTGTTACATTTAGTGTGTGAAATATATATTCAAACGTATCAACTGTTGTCGGACAAAGGCACCTTGCGTGGAAGGTATTTACCCAATGCGTTCGCCACGGTTAGGATGTGACACAAGGTAGCAAGTATGAGACACCCAGTGAGGATTGAACTCGCCATTCAGTAATAATGGGCCTGCGAGACTATCTTGCTTTTATATCACAATGGGATGCCCGGGGCACTTCGCATGGTATAACGGTAAGCGAGCTCGGCTAGCAGACCAGGACTCCATTTTTTGTAGCCTTGTGTCAAACTATGTTAAGCTTAGTAAATGATAGATATTGTCGGACACAGATGTTAGGGTCAAAAACACGCTGAAAATACCGGTTCTGCGTCAGATCACCACCGAGGTTAAGCAGCGGTAAGTCTGTTCGATGCTTAGAAGGGTAACCATTTAGCAACGTTGGGGCAAGTCATCTGAGGCCTGTGTGCCAGATGAAGCGAAGATTAGTAAATAACAACTGCTAATGGACAGAGGTAACATAACAAAATTAAGTTTAAAAAAGTAAAACATTGAAGCAGTCTGTTGACATCTATCTATCTATCTATCTATTTATATATATAATATATATGTAGATATATATATATATATATATATATATATATATGTGTATATGTGTAGTAGTGTGTGTGTGTAGTAGTGT
>CM042162.1:21320648-21330648 GCA_023376005.1 Doryteuthis pealeii | reverse complement strand
GGGAATATAAAGACTGTATTGCGCCATTAGTAGTGGGGAGGTTTGGTCTGCATGCTTTTAATCTTTGTATTCAGAGTACTGCTTTTTTTCTGGGCTCATTATGTCATGTGCGTGTTTTTTGTTTATTGTTTACAAAAAAAAAATTATCCTATGGGTAGGATTTGACACAACGTCACAAATATGGGCATCCACGGGGATCGAACTTGCTTTTCAGTAGCAGAGGATATGCGAGACTAGGTTGCTAACCATTAGAGCACGATAGGACGCCTTTATTGTTTACCGAACAATAATATTTTTTATCAACTGAATATTAAAAGTAAAGATTTAATCGGACTAAAATCCTCGTCTTTTCCGGTGTTTTCATTAATTTAATTTTTTAAATTTTAAATTTAGATTTTTTTTTTTTTTTGTAAGGTAGACCCCGGCCTTAACAAGTTTGGAGGGAATGAAAATACTGAACAGCCTCCGTGCCGTTCCATAATACCTCCGTCCACCATCGTCAGTGCGAGTCCTTTTAACAATAGGGTACCTGCCGGCTAAAGCCTGACAGGGTACCTGCGCTCGCTTGTACAGCCAACGCTCCTGTCGGTGCGAAAATGAATTGGTCATACAGATTTCGGCCGCATAGTTACTCAGAAAAGTCGACACGTCGCACGGTGCCGGCAAACTCAGATTATCAAAGGGCCGTTTCTGCAGAGGGAACACCTTTTTCTTTTCGTAAATATAGGTAAATTTGTACCAGAAGAACTCGTCCCAAATTCTATTTTTATCTTCACGGAAGAAGAAAATATCGATATAGGGCCAACGGAATGGTTTATCCTTTAAATGTTTCGATTCGGCCCGATAGAATTTCCACTGTTTATGTGGCGGTGCATACAGTTTATATTCGGGCTCATAGGAGCTAAGTACCCGTCGGATAGTATTTTTCTGCGAGCCGTTCATCATAATATCAACGTCGTCGTCCCAGGGTATAAATCCATGGTGCCGGTAAGATCCGAGTAAACTCCCGCCGTACAAGAAATAAGTAAGGTTCTCCGAGTCGACTGCCTTGGAAAAGATCCGTGTAAGTTCCAAGAGCAGTCGGTATTCGTCGACGGTAATCCTTGGTCGGAATTCGCGTAGCGAGGATTTGTTGTCGTCCCCGAGGCGAATCTCGCCCGAGTAGAAGTGGTAGCCGATCAGGGAAGCCGTGATCAGAAAGAGGGCACACAGGAAGCGCCTGAAACGTCGAAGCCAGAATAGAAACACGACGATTGACTGCGAGGGGGACATGTCGAAGTCACATCATTCTGTAATATGTCATTTAGTTCAAGTTGGCTTTAAGGTCTGCTGGCTGAGATGCGAAGATGCGTGCGTGCGCATACGAGATTGTGTGGGTTTGTGTGTGTGTGTGTGTCTGTATTTGTGTCTGTATGTGTATGTCTGTGTGTGTGCTTGTGTCTGTGTGTGTGCTTGTGTGCGTGTGTGTATACGTGTATGTGTGTAAGCGTACGAAAACAAAGAACGGGAAGAATTGAGAAGGACAGAAGAGAGACGAGGGAATGCAATCTTTAAAAAAAAAAATAAGCGAGGATTGATAGATAGGAAGAAAAGAAAAAAGGAACGAATGAATGAATGAATGAATGAAGGGTGAAGGGAAGGAACTGGCAAATTATAAACAAATTTAGATAGATAGATAGATTAGATAGATAGATGGTCGAAAGCTGTTATTTGGACGAAGTTGGCGTGATTTTGTTTCTAAGTCGTCTCACTCTCTCTCTCTGTCTCTCTCTGCTCGCAATTGACGCAGGGTCGGCAGTGGTTCTGGTGATGCGATCAGAATAAAGGCGGGTGTTGGGTGTGGGTGGTGTGGGGGTAGCAAATGAGGGTGGGTGTTTCTTTGTGAGGTGAAAGAAGAAGAAGAAGAAGAGAAGGAAGAGACGGAGAAATACTCGGTGGAGGATGATGTGTCAGGAGTTGGTGAAGCTGCTAGTTAATGCTGGTTGAAGTAACGAGGTCTGTGGTGACAGGAACACTCCGTGTATTAGTAGTACTTGCTTTTGGAGTATCGGGGGGGGGGGAGATGGATAGAGTGATAGGGAGAAAGGAGAAAGAGAGAAAGAGAAAGAGAAAGAAAGAGGGAGAAGGAGAGAGAGATGTTTAAGAGAAATGAGGAGTGATGTTGGTGGTGGTGGAGGCAACAGCGGTACAGATGGTGTTGGAGAGGAGATGATGCTGTTGCTGATGCTGCTGCTCCTGATGATGGAAGCCAAGGTGGTGATGGTAGTTTATGTTTTTTTTTATGTTGTTTCCTTGTGGGTTTGTTTATAAGAAAACAATCGCTTCGGAGGTTGTTTCATATTTGTTGTATAAAAAGAGATGCAAAAGACTGCAATAAATGCCAACGTCTATTTTATTATTATTATTATTATTATTATTATTATTATTATTATTATTATTATTATTATTGTTGTTGTTGGTTGTTGTTGTTGTAACTTTTGTCAAAGCGATACAAATAAAAATGTTTTGTCTTTTTTTTTAAATGACAAATGCTAAATCATTATGTCAGAAACGGGAAAAAATTCAATAACATTTTTTTGGGGGGAAAATCTTTAAAAAAAATTTTTTTTAATAGGGGGAAAAAATCTAAAAATCCTTTTTGAAATAGAATGAAACAACTAAAACAACCGCTTTTTCATTCGCTCTATTTGTTTTTTTGTTTTTTTTTGTTTGTTTGGTTTTTTCTAGTTTTTTCTAGTTTTTTTTTTAATTCCTTTTTCCCCGTTTTCAGCTGTTTTACGTATTTGTATTTTTTTACGTCTTTTTTCTTCTTTCTTTCATCTTTTTTTATCTTAAATATTTTTTTTCCTTTTCGGACGTGTTTTTTCTTTCTTTCTTTTTTCTTTTTTTTATCTGTTTTGTCTTTTTAAGTCACTTTTTCATTTTTCGGTCGTGTTTTTCTTTCTTTCTTTCTTTCTTTTATAAATTTTTTCTTAAATATCTTTTTTACCTTTTCGGTCGTATTTTTCCTTTCTTACCTTTTTTCTTTCTTTCTTATATCATCATTCCATATGTATCTTTCTTTTCTTTCACGTCATTCATTTTCATTCTTTGGGCACCTTACGTGGTATTATGGTTAGTGAGCTAGATCAGTAGACCATTGTTAGTGGGTTCGATCCACACTGGGCGCTCCATACTTCTAGCCTTGTGTCACATCTAAGCTAAGCTTAGTAAATAGCTATATTTTCTTTCTTTCTTCTTTCATTCTTGACTTCAGATATCAGTTTTTCTTCACTTCTCTTTCTTTCTTTTTTTCTTTAATCTATTTTTTCTTTTTCATTCCCTTTTCCCGTTTTTAACAGTTTTGTTTATTTTTTTAATTCTTTCCTTTCTTCCTTCTTTCCATCTTTCTTTCATTTATTTTTTTCTTTTTCGTTATTCTTTTTTTACTTATTCGGTGTTTTTTTTGTTTCTTTTTTCCTTTCTCTTTACTTTTCTTTTTTCTTCTTTTTTTCTTTTTTGTTAATGTTTGTCTTTTTTGGTTTTTTATTTCTTTCTTTTCTTTTCTTTTTTTTTTCTTTCTTCTTTCTTCTTTCTTTTCTTTCTTTTTTTTTTTCTTTTTGTTAATGTTTTTGTCTTTTTTGGTTTGTTTATTTATCTTTCTTTTTCTTTCTATTTTTCTTTCTTTCTTTCTTTTCTTCTCTTTACTTTTTTTCTTTTTTTCTTTTTTGTTAATGTTTTGTCTTTTTCGGTTGTTTTTATTTATTATTTCTTTTCTTTATTTTTCTTTCTTTCTTTCTTTTCTTCCTTTACTTTTTTTTTCTTTTTTCTTTTTTGTTAATGTTTTTGTCTTTTTCAGTTGTTTTTCTTTATTTCTTTTCTTTTCTTTTATTTTTCTTATTTTTATTTATTTTTTTGTAGCTTTTATCTCTTTTGGCCGATTTACACATCTTTGTTTTTGTTATTTCTTTTCTTTTTTCATTAAAAAAATAAACCCATTTCTTTCTTTACAATTTTGGTCTCTTTCATTTTCTCTTTTATTTCTTCATCCACATTTTGTATTTCCTTTTCAATCGTCTTTTTTCATTTCCCGCTTTTCAACGTATTTTCTTTTTAACTTTTCAATTTGATTTTATTTCTTTCGCTTTCTATTCATTCCTTTTCAGTCGACCCGGCTTTTCTTATTCTTGTTAAAATCTTCAAGTCTTTAAGGTCCGCCGTGTGTGTCCTATTCTCTGTCTTCCTATCTTTAAATTGACAACAGAAGATCTTAAATAACTTTATCCTTCAAATTTCACCATCACAGAAAAGACAACATGATGAGATGTATAATAAAAAACGAAAACATCGTCGTTTCTTTTTTGATTGCTTCTACTTTCTCCTTTACTTCCTTCCTTCCTTCCTTCCTTCAAACTATATTTATTTTTTATTCATTTTTTCCGTTTTTAGTACTTTTGTTTGTTTGTTATTGTTTTTTCTTTCTTTCTTTCCTTCTTTTTAAATCTATGTTTTTAAATTTCATTTTTCCTCTTCAGTCTTCCTTTTCTCTTTTTTTAATTCCTTTCTTTCTAACTTTTTTCTTTTATCTATCTTTTTCTTTATTCATTTATTCTTTCGACAGGTTCTTTTTTCTTTCTTTTTTCTTTATTCTATTTTAATTTTTTCTTTATTTTTTTCTGTTTTTATTTAACAATTTTGTTTATTTGTTGGTTGGTTGGTTGGTTTCCTTCCTTCCTTCCTTCCTTCCTTCCTTCCTTCCTTCCTTTTTTCCTTTCTTCCTTCCTAAATCGATTTAAAAAAAAATCTTGTATTTTTTTAAATTCATCTTTTTTTCCTTTTCGGTCGGGTCTTCTTCTTTCTTTCTTTCTTTCTTTAATACGATGCAAGCGACAGAAGAACTCTATAAAATCCGCGTGTGTTATATTCCCTTCGTTTGCCGTATGCAAGTCTGTGCCTTGTATGCGTTATATACGGTCAATAACTGCCGTTACTGTGTTGCTGTTCCGTAGCTAGGGATGTGATAATAGACAGCGATACTGCAAAATAGCAATAATAACAACCGCTTTAGATTGTACACGGTGTAGTGGATCGTTGGTTTGTGTGTACGAGTTAAAAGCAGGCAAGATGGAAAACGTGTTTCCACGGAAGTTTCTTTCGGTGTGAGTCACTGCAAATATTGTTGACTAGGAAAAGAGAAAAAGGAGAGAGATAAGAGAGAGAGAGAGAGAGAGAGAGAGAGAGAGAGAGAGAGAGAGAACGAGAGAGAGAGAGGGGGGGTGTATGCGGTGTGTTGTGGAAGAGGCTATAAGAGCGTCCAGTGAGAAATATTGTTGGACTAAGAAGGGAGTATAAGGTTAAGGACAGAGAGAGAGAGGGAGGAAGAGAGAGAGTAGAGAGAGATGAGAGAGAGAGAGAAGAGAGAGTGTGTAGAAGAGGCTAAGAGCGTCCACGAAGAGAAATATTGTTGGAACTAGAAAGTATAAGTAGGACTAGAGAGAGAGAGAGAGAGAGAGAGAGAGAGAGAGAGAGGAGAGAGAGAGAGAGAGGAGAGAGATTTGTGAATATGTTTGTATGTGGATTTATGTGTGTGTGTGTATAAGGAGCCGGAGAGAGAGAGAGAGAGAGGAGAGGAGGAGAGAGAGAGAGAGAGAGAGAGAGAGGGGGGAGAGAGAGAGAGAGATTCTGTTTGAATGTGTGTTTGTGTTTTATTATATATTATATATATATAATAGTGGGTGTGGGGGGGTAGTGTGGGAGGGTGGGGGTGTTGTATTAAGAAAAGACTATAGAACATTTCTAGCTCGTAACTCCAAATACTTCAGTGTAAGTAAACCGCTAAACAGAAAATGACGATAACACAAACATTGATACTATATGTCTATCTAGTCTACAAGCTTTGTTTTTTATTAAATATTTTTTTTACAGAAGTACAAAATAGTAATCATAATAGTTGCATTGGTATTATTAGTATTACTATCTAGACGAAGTAACAGTGATATTTTTTTTACTCATCATCATCACCATTCTCTCTTTTTTCCTTCTTGTTTTTTTTTTTTTGCAGCAGCAGTGATATCTTTAGCTGTAGTAGTTATGTTTTTTCGAAAGTGTGAGGAACCAGCATCATCATCATCAGCGATGACGATGACAGTGTGTACAAGAGCCGAGGCAGCGACGGCGGTAGAAACACTATATCACCGACAAACGACATACAAGAAGTTTTTTCTCTTCTGATAGCGTCCTTATGATGATAACCGCCAGAAAATTGCTGACGTTACAGGTAGGAGACGGCAGCTGATAGCAAACTTACGGAGAACAAAAGAAAACAAAAAAAAAAAACGTGGTGGTTATACAGTCTCAATTCTGAGCTCGACACGGGCCGCTGTGAGATGAGGAAATAACAAACAAAACAACAAAAAAAACAAAAAAAAAACGACACTAGCATATTTATGTTTGGGACATTGATATATATGAGATTCTTGTCCTGATGAGCTACTAAGCGAAACTATTAATAGGTATATCTGACCCATTAGATTTAACTTTTATTATTTGGTGTACTTTTTACATTTTAGCTTTAGATAATCTAGCGTTTATATTAGTAATTATTTATTTTATAACATACATACATAGGTACACACACACACACACACACACACCCTACACATATATATTATATATTTGTGTTGTGTGTGTGTGTGTGGTGTGGGTGTGTGTGTGTGTTTATTTTAGCCGTGTTATAGTATTAAATCGATTATTTTTCAGTTGGTAGATACCTCTTGGTTTTCTTTTTCTTTTTCATTTTTCCCAGAGAAAGTTTAGTAGAATATTTTTAATATCAAACTTTGCCGGGGTTTTTCTTACGCAACGGTTTACCAATAAGTTAGTATATATATATAACTATATATATATATATATATATTATATATATTATATATTATATATTATATATATATACTATACTTATTTATATATATATATATATATATATATATATATTATATAAGTATAAAAACAATTGTCGTTTAATTTTTTGATATATAGCCAATATTATATATATATAATATATATATATATATATATATATTCAATCTATTATCTATCTGACGATCAATATATATAATATATTATATATATATATATATTGATCGTCAGATAGATAAGATTGATAGAGAAATAGATAGATAGATAACAGAAAGAATAGTGTGAGGAGTATACATACATACAACACCCACACACACAACACACACACAGCACACACACATTATATATATATATATATATATATATATATAATACTAAACTTTATATATATACATAATATATACTAAACTTATATATATATTATAATTATTATTATATTATATTAAATTATATTATATTACACATATAATATATTATATATATATATAATATTATATATATATATTTTGATAGATTGATAGAAGATGATAGATAATAGAATAGATAACAAGAATAGAATAGTGTGAAAGGAATTTATTTCAGAGAGTTTGGTGTACATTGAAACCTGAGAGAAATATATGTGCGGTGTTTATGTACATAAAACGTCCCGAAATATTTCCCCCTATTTTATTCTTAAAAAATGTCACTTATACACTAACTTGGTACAGAGATCCAACTAGGATTTTTTGGGGGGGGGGGGTCTGTCCCGTTGAGAGACACCTGTATCACTTAATGAAATCTGTAAATCATGCAATATCAGTAGAAACTCTTTAAATGAACTACTGTGTATAAAGATTTTGTCCTTCGACCAACTTAAGGGTTCAGCTTGCATTTTCAAATAGATCCTTTCCCCCTCACCTTATCTAGGCTCTGACTTATATTTAACTAATATATTTCAGTTTTGTAACCCTAATTATTTTTATCCTGCACCGATACGTGCATTTCTGTACCCTATAATGTATTTATATTAAACGTACACATAGGATAATGTTTGTATCCATATGCTAGTTTTAATATATATCTATATATATTAGACACGTGGATATTTCCATGGGCGGAGGCGGGTTAAGATTAGTTTGCTATATGTATAAGTGATGCGCCATCATTGATATATATATCTATATTATATAATATAATATAATATATATATATAGTATTATATATAATATTTACTAACCCTTTCCACGAAGGGTTTTAACAGGTTTTAATTTAGAGTTTTCCTTTTTTCTCGACTTGGTTACTTAGCCAAGGTTAAGCAGCCCGTTTGTCCTATTTATTTACCCATAGATAGAGGGAGGTTAGTTGGATGCATCCCTTTCTCCAAGTGTATTAAGCGATATGTGAATTGCAAAACAGCCTCGTTTAGAATTTGAACTCGGGCGGACAAGTCTCATTTAAACGATTCCTCATCATTTACACAACGCGCCCCATATCACTGGATATATATATATATATATATATATTATATATATATATATAATAATGGTATTTTCTATTTCTTCATATATATATATATATATATATATATATATATATTATATATATGAAGAAATAGGAGAATACTTCTCCACACACAACACACACACACACGTGTCTGTGGATGACTATACATATATATATAATAATATATATATATATATATATATATTATATAGTCATCCACAGACCACTTGTTTCGACTACATCACATCTCTTCAGTGTGGCTAGAAATTTGTAAGCTACCTACAGCTGGGATTGAATCCGATCGGTTCAACATCTCAGACACCTTAACCGCTAGGCTATAGTCCCCACAGAATGCGAAGGGGATTTTAACTGTTTTTAATACATACATCCCTATGTAGATAAAGGTCGCCATATAGTGCTCCATCCCTTATATAGGAGAGCGTTGTGATTACGCTTTAGTTGGCGGTCGTCAGTGCTCAACCCCAGGGGAATGGGGGCATATATACTAGCAAAAGTACCCGGTCTATGACCAGACGAAAACATTTTTAGGAATACAAGGGGGTGTTCCTGAAAAGGGTACGACATTAAAGTGGCATCTAATGGTGAAATTCTAATTCTGGAGCTGCTGGGAGTGTGGAATACTCCTTCACTGCTTTGATCCAGAAGTTTGTAGTCCTGTTAGGAACCCATCTATGGGTTGAATTGATTAAAAAAATGAGTTTCATTAGAACGAAAATTATTCGTTTATTTGATATTTTAGTGTTAAACAAGCTAACAATTTGTGTTATATAAATATTAGTTATTTTAGGAATAGTCTCTTTTTGATGTTTACATTTTTTTATATTAATAGCATCCCATTGTGGTGTAAGGGTTTGCAAGTTAGGCTCACATTATTAATGAATAGCGATTTTAATACTCGCTAGATGCCCTTTGCTTTCGACCTTGTACCATATCCTACCTGTGACGAATAGGTTGGGTAAATAAAATGAGGTCTCATTATTGTGTAATAGTTAGCAAGGTAGTCTCGTAAATCCATTACTACTGAATAGTGAGTTCAATCTTTGCTGGATGTCACATACTTACGGAATTGTGTCTAATAATATTGACATTTTTTTAGCAGAATTTAGAATTCATGTTTTTTCTTTTCTTTTCTTTTCTTTTTTCTTTTTTTTACTAAAAAAGTCCCGTATAGAAACTTATAAAAATCTTCTAATATAATTATTCAGACCCTTATTTTTATAGAATTTTTTTTTATCTGTTCATTTTTTCATATTTCATAAAATAAAATGAGGATAGAGCTCGTAAAAATATTTCCCCTAATATATTTTAAGAATATATTCAAATTTTATTTCAAACATATTTTCATCAACAGATGAATAATTATCGAAAATTTCGGGAAAATTTGACCATTAGTTGATTTTTCATAGAATTTTTTTAAAAAGCCGGTAGTCATAACTTGTTTTTGGCTACGTTAAATTTCAATTGATTTAACGGTGCAAAAAGGTAAATATTGATTTCGTTCATAATTTTCCTTATTTCCGTAAGCTGAAATAAAAAAAATCATCAGAAGTTGTTTAAATGTTTCTTCTTTTGAATGGTTCAAAAATGTTGAAGATAATAT
>CM042162.1:21300648-21315648 GCA_023376005.1 Doryteuthis pealeii | reverse complement strand
AGGTTAACAGAAGGGTGTGGGGAGAGGGGAAGACAGGAAAATCCGGGTATGGGGAGATGGCGAGTGGGGGGGGGAGATGGAGATGATTGATATATTTGTTAAAGAAATGTGAACGCGAGGAACAAGAAAGAAGTGCAAAACAATAGAAAAAATCAAAACAAAAGAGAAAATAGGAGGAAAATGGATACGCGTGGGGAATGGAATGGAAATAATCGAGCAGAGGATTTAAGGAAAGAAAAGGAAGAAGGTTTAAGAAATAAAACATAAGAAAGGAAGAAAACAAAAAGAAAACGAAAGAAATCATATGAAGCAGGGGATAGAAATAAATAAGAAAATAAATGAATTAGAATAAGAAAGAAAGAAAGAAAGAAAGAAAGAACCAAAGAAAGATAGAAAAAAGTATAAAAAAGAAAAAGAAATTCTAAAAAATACGAAGCAGGGGATAGAAATAAATAATAAAATAGAATAATAATAATTAATAAATGAAAGAAAGAAAGAAAGAAAGAAAGAAAGAAAGAAAGAAAGAAAAACCAAATAAATAAATAAAAAAGAAATAATGAAAGAAAGAAATAATGAAAGAAAGAAGAAAGATAGAAATAAGTATAAAAAGAAAAAGAAATTTTAAAAAATACGAAGCAGGGGATAGAAATAATAAGAAATAAAATAATAATAATTAATAATGAAGAAAGAAAGAAAGAACCAAATAAAGAAATAAAGAAGGAAAGAAGCATAAAAAGAAAACGAACTAAAAAATATGAAGAAGGGGATAGAAATGAATAATAAAATAAAATAATAATAATTAATAAGTGAAGAAAGAAAGAAGAAGAAAGAAGAAAGGAAAGGAAATTGAATTGAAAAAATGAATTAATCAGATAATTTAAGGGAAGAAAAGAAAGAAGAAGGAGTTAAGAGGAGACAGATTAGAGAAGTTCTGCAAGAGATAAAAGGGAGAAAGAAAATGGAAGAAGTATAATATATATATATATATATATATATATATATATATATATATATATATATTATATATATATATATATAGAGAGAGAGAGAGAGAGAGAGAGATTAAAATAACAGAAAGGAAGAAGCAAAAAGAAAACGAAATAATCATATGAAGCAGGTGATAGAAATAAATAAGAAAATAAATTAATTAGAATTAAGAAAGGAAAGAAAGAAAGAACCAAATGAAATAAATAAAGAAGAAAGAAAGAAAGAAAGAAAGAAAGAAAGAAAGAAGTATAAAAAGAAAAAGAAATAAAAAATACGAAGCAGGGGATAGAAATGAATAATAAATAAAATAATAATAATTAATAAGTGAAGAAAGAAGAAAGAAAGAAAAGAAAGAAAAGAAAGAAAGAAAGAAAGAAAGAAAGGAAAGGAAATTGAATTGAAAAAATGAATTAATCAGAGAATTCAATGGAAGAAAAGAAAGAAGAGAAGTTAAGAGGGAGACAGATTAGAGAAGATCTGGCAAGAGATAAAAGGGAGAAAGAAATGGAAGAAGGATAATAGAGAGAGAGAGAGAGAGAGAGAGAGAGAGAGGAGAGAGAGAGAGAGAGAGAGAGAGAGAGAGAGAGAGAGAGAGGACCACACACACACACACAGAGACACAGAGACAGAGACAGACAGACAGATAGACAGACAGACAGAGACGGAAACAGAGATAGATAGATACATAGTGAGAGACAGAAAGATAGAAAGACAGACAGAGACAGGTACAGAGAGGGAGAGAGGGAGAGAGAAAGAAAGAGAAAAAGAAAGACAACATGTTAAAAAGAGATAAATAGAAAAAATAGGAGAAGGACAAGAAAAAAAGAGTGAAACGAGGAAATGACAAAACAAAAACAAACAAAACAATATGAGATTTGGAAAAAATTAAACTTATGATTGGAAGTTTGGATTTTGGAATCTGGGCAGGAATTACACACACACACACACACACACACACACACACACACACACCATATATATATATATATATAATATAATAATGAATAGTGAATGAAAAAAGAGAAAAAGTATTGCCATGAAAAGGTGCTCAATGCTAATAAAGCTGAGCAATATATTCCCGCCCAGATTATATATATATATATATATATATATATATATATATATATATATATATATATGCTCTACTAACGTATTGAGCACTTTTATATTCTTTTAAACTAACCCAGACTTATTCGGTTAATATTGTATCGAGTGTCGATGTTGCGATTAACTCGATATTCTATTTCCCGCTACGTCATCTTGTTATATCGTATTTTGCTTTACTTTATTCCTCCATTGAGCACTCTTGTTTATATAAGAATATCACGGAACAAGCAGAATTCACGTACTCACACACACACAACGATACACACACATAACAACACACACACACACACACATATAATATATATATATATATATTCAGTTTTCGCTCGAGTCGAGGTCAGGAGAAATTACATGAAGTTGCGTCAGCAGAAATGACAGGTGCACAACAACTGTAATGAAGCCAAAGCATTAAGAGGTAACGAACGCACAAGCACATGCAATGCCCCCCTCTCTCTCTCTCTCTCTCCTCTCTCTCTCTCTCTCTCTCTCTCTCTCTCTCTCTCTCTGTCGTATCCGTGGGTAACATGCATGTACGGATCGGGGAAGAGGTCAGAATTTTAAAAAAAAATGTCTGTCAAAGAATGGTGCGTTCTGTAGAATTCGGTCTAAAAGACAAAAAAAAAGAAAAAAAAAAAGAAAAAGAAAAAGAAAAAGTAAAAAAGAAAAAAAGAAAAGACCAAGACTGTCGATGTTGGTACAATTATGAATACAGACTTTTGTAAGATAAGTGTAGTAGTCATTTCTAAAAATGAGTCGAGAAGAATGAAACGAAGAAGGAAGAAAGAAGAGAAACGTAGAGAAACGAAGGGAAGAGAAAGAAAGGTAGAAAGAAAGGAAGGAAGGAAGAAAGAGGTAGAAGAAACGAAAAAAAAAGGAAGAGAAGAAAGAAAGAACAAAAGAAGAACGAAAAGAAGAGGAAGAAAAGAAACGGAAGGAAGAGAAGAAAAGGTAGAAGAACTAAAAAACAAGAAAGAAGGAAGAAAGAAGAAGAACAAAAGAAAGGAAGGAAGAAGAAGAAGGAAGAAGAAACGGAGAAGAAAGAAGGAAGGAAGAATGAAAGGTAGAAGAACGAAAAAAAGAAAAGAAAGAAGGAAGAAAGAAGAACAAAAAAGAAGAACGAAAGGAAGAAGGAAGAAAGAAACGGAAAAAGAAAGGAAAGGAAAGGAAGAAAGAAAAGGTAGGAAGAACGAAAAAAGAAATAAAAGAAGGAAGAAAGAAGAACAAAAAAGAAGAACGAAAGGAAGAGGAAGAAAGAAACGAAGAAAGAAAGGAAGGAAGGAAGAAAGAAAGGTAGAAAGAACGAAAAAGAAAAAGAAGAAGGAAGAAAGAAGAACAAAAAGAAGAACGAAGGAAGAAGAAGAAAGAAAGGAAAAAGAAAGGAAGGAAGAAAGAAAGAAGGTAGAAGAAACTAAAAAAAGAAAGAAAGAAGGAAGAAAGAAGAACAAAAAGAAGAAGAAAAGAATGGAAGAGAGAAAGAAAGAAAGAAAGAAAAGAAGGAAGGAACGAAGAAAGAAGGAAGGAATTAGAAGGAAGAAAGGTAGAAAGAATAAAAAAGAAGAAAGAAGAAGAAGAGCAAAAGAAGAACAAAAGATGGAAGAAAGAAAGAAAGAAAGGAAAGAAGGAAGAAAGAACGAACGAAGAAAAAAGGAAGAAGAAAGGTGAAGAACGAAAAATAAAGAAAGAAGAAGGAAGAAAAGAACAAAAAGAAGAAAGAACGAAAGAAAGAAAAGAAAGAAGAAAGAGCGAAGGTAGGAAGAATGAAACAAGGGAAGGAAGGAAGAAGAGAGAAAGAAAGAAAGAAAGAAAGGAAAGAAAAATAAGAGAGAAAGAAAAAAGAGAGAACGAATGAAAGGAAGGAATTACAACCGAACGAAAGAAAGAAATAACGAAAGAAAGAAAGGAAGGAAGGAAGAAAGTAAGTAAGAAAGAAAAAAGTAAGGAAGGAAGGAAGAAAGTAAGTAAGAAAGAAAAAAGTAAGAAAGAAAGAAAGAACGAAAGAAAGAAGAAAGTAAGAGATCAAGAACGAGGGTAAGAATGAAATAATGATTGAAAGAAAGGAAGGAAGAACGAACAAAATAAATGAATAAATAAATAAAGGAAATAAGAACGAACGAAATAATTAAATGAATACAGAAGAAAGAAATGAAGGAAGAAATAAAACTAACAAAATATCCCCAATCATAGAATAATTTATGTGTGTTTTTTGTGATTCATTAGCAGATGTTTATGAATCCCATAAGGCAACATTAACAGAATTTATTAAAGCTGTGAAAACTTTCATTTCCTTTAATGACGGACATGTATAATATAAAAGGAAAATGAATATATCAAACACGTTCTTTACTTTTGATGATTACATATACAATGACAAACGGCTCACACACACACACCACACACACACACACACACACGCACAACACACACATATATATTATATATATATATACATATATATATATATATATATATATAATATTATACCCGGTCTCGGAAAAGGAAAACTCTGAATTCAAAAACTGTTAAACTCAGCTTTGAAAAAATTGACCTTGTGTCACATCCTGATCGGTGTTGAGGGTTGGGTAAACACACCACACCACACAGACACACTACACACACACACACACATACACACACACACACAACACACGCACACATATATATATATATATATAATTATATATATATTATTATATTATATGTCGACTGTAGATAGATAGATGATAGATAAGGAACAGACTATGATAGATAGATAGATAGATAGATGGGATGTATAGATTAGATAGATAATGAACTGAACAGACTATGAATATACTATATATATATATATATATATAATATATATATATATATTATATATATATATATATTAATACTGAGCAGAATCACCGCTTCTTAACTATTATGATTTCATCGAGCTTGTGTATGCATGCGCCTCTACGTATAGATAGGATATACTTGATACCATATACTTACCCGGCGTTTGGGACTTGTTTCCAGTGGCATCGACCATTGGACCATTAAGATATTTAATATCAGCGTGGATCACAGGGGGATATCTCTCCAGGCAACACCTTCCCCCTCGATTTAAAGGGACAGGGCTGGTTTTATTGTCCAGTGCTTAAGGCGCCTTAAAAGCGGAATGCCGAAGGGATACTCGTAATCTTTAGTACTGGCCACGCATGGATTCTGGTTCGTGCGTGGCTCCCCGCGTGGCTCTCCGCGTTAATCGATCCTTGTGTTTAACTGACATGATGGGATATCAGTAAATACTTACTTGGTGCCATATAACTGTGGTGCAGCCGTACAGTATCACGGATGCGGCTCCGGGTTGGAAGAATTCTGGCTTTATATTATCAGTGAGATCAGATATCCATATGAAAAATGTGTACACCTATGTATATAATTATTTTTTTAAATTAGTGAAATATATCACTAATTAGGACTGAGCCTATTCTAATAGTGACCTCCCCAAGCGGAGTTTAACAGGTTTGAATTAAGAGTTTTCCTTCTCTTAGACTGGTTTCCTAACCAAGGTTAAAGAGCTCAGTCTTCCCTACTATTTACCCGTAGTCATACCTTTCCCAAGGGTATTAGCGCTATGTGAACAGTAGCTTCGTCCAAGATTTGAACTCTGGTCGACGGGTCCATTTCCTACGAAGGTAATCATTACACCACGAACACCTCCACTTAATACCATATAACTGTGGTGCACCTGTATAGTATCACTGATGCAGCTACGGAAGAATTCTTGGTTTTATCTTATCAGTGATATCAGATATCCATATGAAAAATGTGTACACGTATGTATACAATAAGTATGAATACGTGCACACGAGTTTAATCTGGGCCAAATGACTCACTTAGGTTGTTATTCCTACGAGAACTTTTACAAAAATAAACAAAATAAAAAAAAAATCATTAAAAAGAGCAACTTATAGATCAATGTGTAATTTTTTTTCCTTCTTCGGATTTTTCCCGCCATTTTTTGATATTTTTCTTATTCACCAATGGACGTCGAATCCGATTTGTTCCACACGAACGCAAATAAAACATTTTACTTAAAATATGAGATTAAGCTTTCAAAGAAACAAAGTATTTTTAGAGATTCAAGCAAGAAGAATGCATTGGAAATTATTTGGTAGTTTTCTGAGAACGTCGAAAACACAGAACCGTGTCCAAAATAGTCCCACCCTTCCGCTTCCGCTACTTGTAAAAGAAAAAGAAGAGAAAAGAAAAGATAATATAACTACTCTGCTAGATTTACTTGCATTCAGTTCGTTAAACAAATACATATGCAATATGCATATACATTTACAGAATAGATATTTGGGAATCTGCAGATACAAAACAAAACAATCGTTGCCAATGGTTTTTACTTACCAATTTAGTTACAGTGTTATGGTTTGTATTACACTATAGAGGCGGTTTAATTCAGTCGGTAGAGCGTCCGACTCAGAACCACAAGTTTCCGGGTTCTATACCGATCCTCACCCATTCAGAGTATTAGCAGCACATCTTCTGTGTGGTAAAGTGGGAAGCTGACGGTAGGTGTGACGCTTCACCCCATGCTCATAAAAAATAATATCCCTGGTCTAGCGCTATCAAAAAGGGGATAGCCTCCCTCGCTGTCCGGCTGATATCGACCCAATGTCTCTACACCTACTTTACTTTATTGCAGCGAAAGTTGATTTTGCATAAAACAATATTTCTCTAAGATTTAAAAAAAAGAAAAAAGTCGTATAATAGAGATTTACAGTGAGGTGCCGATGCGTCGTGGGGATTTCACGTTGTGTTTTCTCATGGTCGAGCATGCATCTGAGGCTCCCAATGTGGTGCCGTGACCAGGATCGAATTTACTCAGAGAAATATTGATCAACGGCGCTACATGACCACAACAGTACATATATCCCAAGAAGGATCTATAAAAAAAATCAAAACTCTTATTATAGAAATGCATTGGAAATTATTTTACAATAGAAATATATTGGAAATTATATATAAATCATATGCAGTGGTACCCTGACTGGAGGCACGTGGTGTAATGGTTACCGTCGTCGAAAATGGACTTAGCGAGACGAGTTCAAATCCTGGACGAGGCTGTTTGCATTTTACATAGATCTGATACCCAAGGGAAATGTACAAATCCAACTATTCTCCCTCCAGCTTTGGGTAAATTGTAGGACAGACTGGGCCTATTTAACTTTGGTAGGGCAACCGGTCTAACTTTGAATTCAAACCAAATAGGCTCTCTTCTCATCAGTCAAAACTACTTTGAGTTTTCCTCTATTATGAGTTTTTCGAGTTTGTCACTCGGTCGATTTTTGCTTTGTGTTGAGAGCTAGAATTTGAAGTACGAGCGAGCTTCCGATACGCTTATGATATAAAGTTCACTAAAACATTTACATTTTCTATTACTCCAAAGAAAAATGTTATTATAAAAAATAACATTAAAACATATTAAAGCACATAATTCATTACGTTATACTTCATCATGAGTTCGTGTTTGCTTCTCCGGCAGTGACCTGCATGTCTGGTTCGTCTTACTCAACGATAGGGGATAAGTGGCCGTACAACTGCTTTCTTGTGGTGTTGTTCTGCTTTTGGTATTTGTTCAAGACAGCAGCACTTCGTTATAGTCCAAAGTGGTGCAGCCATATAGTAGCACTGTTGCGACTACTTCGTTTTATTTTAGTGAGATAATAAAATACGATGCTATTTTTCTTATTAACAAACGTAAAAAGTATTGTGTTTTGGGCTGATGGAACGGATTAATGTCATTTCAGTTTATTTCAATTGTTGGAAATTGATTTGACATACGAGGAAATTGTGTTAGGAACGGACCGAATTAAACTCGTAAGTCAAAGGTACCAGTGTACTAGGGATTTTACCTCTTCCGATCAATCGGCTGGTCGCATCGAGTCCTTGCTCCTGTATGATTGTCCCAACCCTATTGCCCTTATAGCAAGCCCCAACCTTTTTATTATATATGTGCTAGAAGGTGGTGGCTGAGGTTCTTCATGTCCTGGGAATGACGTTAAACTCTATCTTGATGGTGAATTCCACGTTCTTTGTGAGCCCTCCTTTCAAATCACCATTGTGGTATACCTGTAGAGGGTCCCCATTCTATGGGTTAATAGACAACAAATGTGTTTGGAAAAAACCCTGAGAAAAATACCCGTAAAGACATTGATGAAACAAAACGAAAATGAATAACTCCAATGGGATTGGCAACTATCACCTGCCGTTAAAACACCAACCAATCGCATCCTGACATCAACCAACCAGACTCAGAACCAATACCAAGAGTCCAACATAACACAGCCAACCAACCAACCAAACCTAACTCCAGCTCCAACCAGAACCAGCATGCCATACCAATCCAAACCAACCACGGCTAACCAACCAAATCAACCACGCCCGAACCAACCCCACACTCAACCCTGCAACAACCTAACCAAGCAAGGCCTAACCACGCCAAGCCAACCAACACAACCATCACCAAAGGCCTCAACCATTGCCAACCAGACGCAGAACTCACAACCACACCCAACCAACCAGTGCCACACTACCCAATGCCAACGCGAAACCACGATACATCGCTAACCACACTAACCAACAACCAAACCAACCCAGCCAACCAACCAGCCAACCACTAATATGCCACTCCCATAACCAATCCAACCAGCATACGAACCACACCAAGCACATACCCAAGCCCTTCACCAACCCAACCATCGAAACCACAGCCAGACCAATCGCAACCAACCAACCAAACCACACATTCCACCAGCCAACCAAATCCAACCAACAACAACCAGCCAACCAGGCCAACCAACCAACCAGCCCAACCAATCAGGGCCAACTGAACCAACCACGCGCGCAACCAACTCAAATCCTAGCGCAATCCACTACCAGCAGGGCAACCAACCAAGTGACCAACCAGCAACCAACCAACCAACCATATGTCCAACCAAACAGCTCAGTCCCAGATAGACCTAACCAACCATCCAACCAACCAACCAACCAGGGGCAACCAACCAAACCAACCACAACCAAGCCAGTCCAAACCAACCAACCAACCACCAGGCAACCAACCAACCAACCAACCGCCAACCAACCAGGCAACAGCCAACCAACCAGACCAACCACCAACAAACCAGGCAACAACCAGGAACCAACCGACCAACCAGGCCAACAACCAGCCAACCAACCAACCAGCCAACCAACCATCCAACCAACCAACCAACCAGGCACCATACCAACCAACCCAAACCAACCAACCCAGCCAAGCCAACCAACCACACAACCAGCCAACAGGCAACCAACAGCAACCAGCCAACCAACAGCCAACCAACCAGCCAACCAGGCAACCAACCAGGAAACCAACCAACCAACGCCAACCACCAAACCTAGCCAAACCAAACCAACCAAAGCCAGGCCAACCAACCAACCAACCAACCAGCCAACCAAACAGCCAACCAGCCAACCAACCAACTCCAGCCAACACACCCAACCAACACCCAACCAACCAATCCAACAACAGCCGACCAACAAACCAAACCAGCCAACCAACCAACCAACCAGCCCAACCACCCAGCCCAACCACCAACCAACTCAACAAACAAACCAATCATTTTGACAGGAATCTAAAAACCATCGGCTTATGACCCGAAAACGAACGTGTCAACTCTTTACTCTAGTGATCTACGAAAATCAGAGACCGAATGGATTTGGCGTGAAAATACCTTCTCATAAACAATTGCCCCCCCCCCGGGATTTTTTTATAACTTAGACGACGCCAGTTTATATACAGGCATACGAAGGGGACTGAATTGGCAGAAGGAATTCCAATGCCATCTTATTATGTAAAAACAACGGCATTCAGTTGTTAAGATTGAAGATTTAGACAAAAATGTAAACACACTTTCGACAAACACGAGTATGCGTGATGAAAAACAATGGGGGCGTCACCCACTAGTAATCAACTCCTGTAAGTTATATATATCATATATATTATAATATATATATATATATATATATATATTTGCTTAAAGAGTTTTAAATATTCTATTGACAGGGCACTATACATATATCTAAGTTAGGATATCGTGCACGACATACACACACACACACACATATCACACACCACAAACAACACAGCAGCATATATATATATAGTATATATTTGGAGGATATGGTGCTTATTGAAGTCATACTGTACATTTGAAAATTAATTAGTTAATAATAATGAATTTAGGCGGCATATGTGTTCAAATGTACGGCTAAATCAAATCGAGAAAATGTCTAATTCCCTGAATGTACATTTCGACCTATTTAGGTCTCATTCATAATAAGGTCTAATGTATTTCAGGATTTGACATTTTCTCGATTTTTGTTTAGCTACTACATTTAAACATATATGCCCGCCTAAATTCAAATTAGATTATTAACTTAACTTGAATTTTCAAAGATTAGGTATGACTTCAATTAAGCACCATATCTGTCAGATTGTCGTCTTAAACCTCATTATAAAACAATAAACAACACGTTGTATTAGTAAGCGACTTGTTTAATTAACGCTGCAATAATATTATATATTATAGTATATATATATTATAATATATATATATATGTATATATATTATATATATATAAGATATCTTTTAGCTTGGGAATAATAAGTAATATAATATCTTTAATATATACTAATAAATACACCGAATCGCACAAAACCGTCTCAAACGTACAACGTTTCTAAGTAAAATAAAAACCAAGATAATTTTTTTTCATTCAATTATTTGGTCCAATGCATTTTCTGTATTCCCCAAATATTTTTATTCATTTAAGAAAATACAAATAAAATGCAGTTAAACCCATCATGTTGCTTAAACGTTTATGCGAAGGAAAGAAAGTGGTCATTTGTATTCCTTAACTCTTCACCTACTTTAAGCAACTCACGGCCGCTCTCCTAACACTGCGATCCTACGGCAAGGACATTTGTTACAACCCTGGTCACAATTTGGTAGGCAAAGAGTTAATTTCCTAGATGGTTCCATTCGCTGATCTATATATTAATACGCTTGTTCTTCCGACTGTTATCATCTTGCAACACCCTCTGGTTAAAAATGAGACAGTCGAATTCGTCTGAGATGAAATGCAATGTAAATTCTGATTATCTGGTGTTGCTTATCTGTCGAACATCTGTTATTTATTTTGAATGTTGTCACATCAACTAAATAATTGACCATTCCGTTTTTATTATAATGAAAGAAAGGTAAGGAAAATATAATAAGAAAGAAAGAAATAAAGTAGGGAAAATGTAGAGAAAGATGGTGAGCGTGCGGAAGTGATAACGCTAATCTGTTTTAATCAAACATAATGGAAAGATGAAAAGAAGGAAAAAAACGAAAAAAGAAGGAGCGAGTGAAAGTTAAATCCAGATTTTTATACTTTTTACACATTGAACTATTTGACAATAGCTCTTAAGTAAACATATCAAACGTTATAATAATTAAATTATCATACTGTGGTATATCCACTGGTCCTGCTAGTATTAATAAATACATTCATCGATAACCTTCCGCCACTACTACCACAATAATGCCTCAGTCACTCTATGCTTGTACCCTACTTAAAAATAGGTCATTCATAGAAACTGGGAAAAATGATTCGTTGAGGTCCAGAGAGAGAGAGAGAGAGAGAGAGAGAGAGAGAGAGAGAGAGAGAGAGAGAGAGAGAGAACGGATGGATTGAAGAATATAGTCACACAGAGAGAAATAGAAGTATAGTGGAGGGGAAGAAGTATTGAGAGAGAGAGAGAGAGAGAGAGAGAGAGAGAGAGAGAGAGAGAGAGAGAGAAGAATATAAAAAGACACCTCCCTTAAAAAAAATGTTTCTTCTAAAAAATTCAAGTAAGACATAAGTTCCCAGATTAAACCACGTTGCACGTTCATCTTTGCGACTTTCAAATCACACAAAGAGTGAACAATGCACAACGTGCCAGCGCACCAGCTGCCATAATACTACCAACCAAAGAGCTTCAACTGCTTTTCCACAGCTTCAACTGCTTTTTATTTTATTACCCAAATTTAAATGTTATTTTGACAGTAACAGATTTTAAAGTCTTTTATCATATCCGCTATGTTCTCTTCTGAAAGTGAGACAGAGAGAGAGACAGAGAAATTGATAGACAGAAAGAGCAAGAGAAAGAGAAAAAGATGAGAGAGAGAGAGAGATGAAGAGAGAGAGAGAGAGAGAGAGAGAGAGAGAGAGAGAGAGAGAGAGGTGAGAGATAGATAGAGAGAGAGCGAGAGAGATAGATAGAGAGAGAGAGAGATGAAAGAGAGAGATAGAGTGTGAGAGAAATTGATAGATTGAGAGAGACAGACAGACAGACAGACAGACAAATGGATATACATGCTGCCAGCACGTCCTGATGATGATGATGATGATGATGATGATGATGATGATGATGATGATTTATAGTGAACTAATCCAGGGAGGGGTGGGCGGTACGTGTGTTTGACTTCACTACACCTGTCCTCATATATTTTCTGCTCGGTCTGGTACAAAAACGCCAGTGCGGCCATTGTTTGATCGAATATCACACCAAGGTACTTTCTAAATACAAAACAGATCTTATTTTATTTAAAAAAAATGTTTTCTGTACATTTTCCTTATTTCATGCTTCGAATATTTCAGACGTGTTCAATAAAATTCATGCCAGTAATTTTGACGTCTAGCAATCTGAATAAAGAGCTTTATTCCCCCCCCCGTTCTTTATCCAACCCCCTGTTCTTTATCCACCCGTTCTTTATCCACCAACTGTTTTTGAAACTTTTTTGTTGATCATTATATAACACTTCATTTCACCTGTATGTTGCACAGCACTGTAGGTTGCGGCTTTAGAATACACCGACTGCACTTCTGCAGAAGAGTAAATGCCCCTCCCCACAATGGGGCTACCTGTTGGCCGTGGGTGGACACGCGTGATGTTTAAAGATAGAATCCTAGTGGCTGAGCAGTCCATGACATGCAACATTTCACTTTGGCCCTTACTTAGGCTAGACGAGCGGTCTACGGAATACGGTGGATTCGTTGGGTGGAGTCGGCTCAACCGACCCAGGTGAATGCCGTCACAGATACAGATACAGATGTACTTTATGACGGAAAAGAGTAAATGATTATATTTTTGCTATATACCCTACCTATGAAAATTAATTGGTCTGTCCCAATCTCATAAATACTGGAGTATTTTGCTGACTGAGTAGTCTTATACTACTAGCAGTCGTTTAACTTTTTCAAGCCGATGACGAGTATTGTATTTTGTTAATGTTATAAAGATTCCATTTCATTTCCCTCCTCCGTTTTGATTATTTCTCATTTAGTAACTTTTGTTAGGTTACAACATTTTGGCGACGAGGATGAGATAATGACTCTGAGCAGAGTAAATCTAAAAAGGGTGTGTTATATACCCTACCTAGGAACATTAATGGGTATGTCCCAATTCTTATATACCCCTACCTATGAACATTAGTTGGTCTGTCCCAATCCTCATAAATACGGGAGTATTATGCTGACTGAGTAGTCTTATACCACTAGCAGTGGTTTACCTTTCTTCACGCTGCTGGCATATATTTTATTTTTTTAATGTTATAAAGATTTCATTTCATTTCCAACCTCTGTTTTGATTATTTCTCATTTAGTAAACTTTGTTAGGTTACAATAATTTTTTTCAGGATTCAGTCTTTTATGGTCCACCTTGTAGATTAACGAATCGTTCGTTTCACATTGTACAATTATAATCAATTAACAAATGAATGATTCGGTCATATCGTTGTTCGCAATTAGAATCCTCATAACATGAGTAATGCGACTATGCAAGTTGTGAGATTTAAGTTATTCACCCGCCAAAGTAGATTCAAATATTAAAATCTATTAATTCAATCAGCAACATCATCACATTAATTTCATTTGCTTTAAGATTTCCATGTAGGGATACGAAATTAGATTAAATTGATTAATTAATCAATTTCAACGAAGAAAGTTTTGAAAATATTCAATTGGCAGTCATATTTGCCGGAACTCGAGTTTGAACACTGATCGCCAGAGAATGAAAATGGCCCACCTTCATCTACACATAATAATCTTCATACAATGACTGCTATTTACACAGTAGCATTACAACCAACAAAGCCTTCATCAGATAATGACCCTGGGTTCAGGCATGGTTTCGGGACAGAAGCATCATTACCACTAACCAGCCGTATCTCACGATAACACCAGATTGTCGGTTTGATGTCACATTGTAGGGTTGCCATATCCACGCTGATGCGGTTAGAGCTTTATTCTGGATCTTTTTGTTGTATTTCCTCTTGTTGTTACGTTCGCCTATCGTTTTCAACGTTTACAACTCTGTTCCATCAGAGACCAAAGAAAAGTAAAGGCTGCACATGTGCAAAATTGGCAAAGAACAATAAAACATAATCTATATATATTTTAATACATTTTATTCAGCAGTCAGTTGAGAGATTGGGAGAGAGAAACAAAGGTGAAACGAATATCCTTAATGGAGATTTCATCGGGACGATTCGACACCCTACATGTAAACTTGCATTAAATCATAAAGAGCACAATCTATATGGAAAGCTATGACATGGAATATTTGGTACCTATCTTTGCTGCTAGCTTGATTCAATTCCGTTTGTGCTTAAAAAAACCGCCTTGGTCCAATAATTTTTCCTTCATTCCTTATTGAATTTCTCTCGTCTCATCCACAGATACGCAAGTTTTTCTATATATATCCTTCGGGATATGCTTATACCCAACCGCCCCCTGCTGGCTCTTGGGTTAAACTATCTTGGTAGTAGTAATCCCTCCCTTGCCTTAATCGTATCTCTCTCTTTT
>CM042162.1:21261170-21298670 GCA_023376005.1 Doryteuthis pealeii | reverse complement strand
TTATCGTAAACATGACCGTTAACGCTGTTAAGATGACGTAAAATCTGTATTTTACAAAATAAATTTACCCCCAACCCGATTGAAAAAAATTATCAAAATCAGGGAATTTTCCAATTTGAATGAAATTTTCAGTGTAGATTTATTAATAAATGAATTTTATAATGCATCAATTATTTTAATTTCAAAACTTTCTCACTTAATTAGGTATTTCTGCTATGTTAAATTTTATAGGGAAATTTTAATCTATATTTTGGTTATTATATATAATATTTATATATATACTTATATACCTTAAAATTATACTTATAATTATAACTTATACCTTAAAATTATACTTAATTATACCTTCTTAAAATTATACCTTCTTAAAATTATTTATTATATACTTAATTATACCTTCTTAAAATTATACCTTCTTAAAATTATTATTATATACTTAATTATACCTTCTTAAATTATACCTTCTTAAAATTATTTATTATATACTTAATTATACCTTCTTAAAATTATACCTTCTTAAAATTATTTATTATATACTTAATTATACTTAATTATACCTTCTTAATTATACCTTCTTAAAATATTTAAATATTATACCTTCTTAAATTATAAAATTATTTATTATATACTTAATTATATCTTCTTAAAATTATACCTCTTAAAATTATTTATATACTTAATTATACCTTCTTAAAATTATACCTTCTTAAAATTATTTAATACAGTAGATTGTGGGTTTTTCCTCCAACTAGACGTCCGCTAAAAAAACTTACTATAATATGAACATATACAACTGTGGTTCTCAACTTTTTTTTTACCCGTGGATCCCTTTAATTTCAGAGGGGTAAAAATCCCCCCCCCCAATGTGACCGCCTGTTGACCGTGGGTGGCGAACCGTGGTGCTTAAGAACAGAATCCTGGTGGCTGAGCAGTCAATGATATACAATACTCCACTTGGGCTAGACGGGCGGTAGTAGAGGCTCCATCAATCGTAGAGGCTTAGATATATGATTGTCCCACCCCTATTGCTCTTGTGGCAAGCTCAAAACCTTTTTTCTCATATATGTGCTAGAAGGTGGTTGAGGGTTTTAGTGTTCTGAGTATGACGTTTAACTGCATCTAATGGTGAAGTTCCAATTCTGAAGCTCTGGGGAGTGTGGAGTACCCCTTCATCGCCATTACTCTGACCGGTGGTAGTAATTGTTAACATCTAATCTATAGGTTAAATACAGGTGAGTCAAAATACACGCAAATATAAGGCTCATGCGGTAAGGCTGCATACCTTGGTGATGAAGAATCCGTGTAACACTGCGTTGAGGAATGCCTGTGAGTTCAGCTACACCTCTTGAACTCTCTGGCCAAGTGGATTAGTTGACTGTAAGCTTGTGATTGCCTCTACAACAGCACCCACACGATTTTCCTCCAGTGACGGCCTGCCTCTTGATGGTAAATCATGGGGTGTTTTTGTGCTCTCGAATTTTTTATCAATCGTGTCAGAGTAGATAAAGGAAATGGATTGTTTCGCATGACTTTTATCTTTTTCTATGCTCTCATTGTTGCAGCTGCATTTTTCTTTATTCTTATAATACAATTTTACTAGCTCCAGTCTAGTTTCCAAATCAATTGGCATGATGTAAATAATGACCTGTAAAGTATAAAAATCATTAATTTTACAAACGCCATGCATATATCTATAACATATATAAAAGTAATGTTGACTAATCTATGATTAGAGGAATAATTTTGAACAATATAAATTTGCGTGCATTTTGACTCACCCTGTAGATAAAAAATGAGTTCTACAAAAATATACACGTAAAGCAAAATTGATGTCCAACTGTTGACTCAAACTCTAACAATTTTGGAGAAAGAAAAATCTGAGCTCAGTCGGTAGAGCGCTCGGCTAGAAACCACAAGGTTCCTAGTTCGATACCGGTCCCCGCCAACTCAGCGTTATGAGTAGCACAGGGATCTGTGCGGTAAAGTAAGGAGTTGATGGTAGGTGTGGTGCTCCACCTCAGATGCTAAAAAAACAATCTCCTTGGTCTAGCGCTATTGAAAAGGGATAGACTCCTTCGATGACTGGCTGATACCGACTTTAGGCCGCCCTGTCGACTTTACTTTTTACTTACTGATGAATATACGCACAGTTATATGACTTGTAGTATTCATATCTAATAGGGCCATATATTTTATATGTCAACTCTAGAGGGTCTAGGAGACTTGCTGTCACAATGGACTTCAGTAAAACAATCAACAGTTACTTACTGCTGGTGTGAACAACTTACTGAAGAGAAATAATGGAATCGTGGTAACCAGATGAATAATGAAGAAGAAGGAAAGAGAGAAACAGAGAGAGAGTCAGAGACAGAAACAGAGAGATAGAGACAGACAGACAGACACACACACACACACACATATATATATATATATATATATATATATAATATTTATATATATACTTGAAATAATGGAATCGTGGTAACCAGATGAATAATGGAGGTCATAGTTTTTGGACGTGTAATTTTGGAGTAAAAGGTTGGTAAAAAAAAAAGAAGAAAACGAAAATGTTTTTGATACATCTCAATGAGAGACGCTGAGATGCTGACAGATGGGCAATAAAGAGGTGTGAGTATTTCGCGGTTACAGAAAGAGTCGACGTCAGGATGGCGAGAAGCGTTTTAGTTTGAATGGCTTCTGGAAGGTTGTCAGAGGAAACAGACGAATGGCCGGACCTGGCTGGGGGGTCGGAAATGGGAGGTGAAAAGAACCAAAAAAAAAGAGGAAGAAGAATACTAAACTGAAAGAATAGGAAAGATGGAAGAGAAGGGGAAGGAAATAGAGAAAGGAGGAAGCGGAAACTCTAAAATTCGTTTCATGAATGAATGAAAGGTTGGCGGTGGCGAAGTGGGGGTGGGTGGACGGTCACTGGTGAGAAAAAGCAAAAATGAGAGGAAATGATGAAAAAGTAAAAATTATTTGGCGTGAGAAAGAATTGAATGAAGAAAAAATGGGAGGATGGGGTTAATTTAAGGGTAATAAAAATCGAGTCGAAATAGAAAAGACGTAGAAGATACAAGGGATACAAATGGATGCTTGTAAAATATTAAAGTAACCCCCCAAATTATCTCTGCTGTAATTACAATTCGTTTTTTACTTGTCTTGTAACTTGGTTTATGTTGTGGAATGTTGGGAGCTACTCAGGTAGCGTGTTTTAGGCAGGAATAACCCATCATTTTCCAGGTCTATAATAGATTTGAATTCAGTATAAATGCGGATACTGGATGCCGAGCTGAGGACTTTCCAGGAGTGATGATCGATAAGGACGGGTAGCGAGATAGACAGACAGACAGACAGACACATACAGAGAGAGAGAGAGAGAGAGAGAGAGAGAGAGAGAGAGAGAGAGAGAGAGACAGATAGACAGACAGAGTGAAAGAGACAGAAACTGAGAGAGAGAGAGAGAGAGAGAGAGAGAGAGAGAGAGAGAGAGAGAGAGAGAAGGGAGACATACAGACAAAGTGAGAGAGACAGAAACGGAAAGAGAGAGAGACAGACAGACAGACTGACAGACAGAGAGAGTACTTGCCAGGAGTGATGATCAATAGGATGGATGGTGAGATAGAGACAGACAGACAGACAAGGGAGGCAAACAGAGACAGACAGACAGAGAGAAGACAGAGATGGCGAGAGAGAGAGAGAGAGAGAGAGAGAGAGAGAGAGAGAGAGAGAGAGAGAAGAGATAGATACTAAGAGAGAGAGAGACAGACAGACAGACAGGCAGAGAAACATCCCCTCAAAAAGCATCTGTATGGTCATTTGACTCCTATCATACAAACCAAGTAAGACGAACAAGACATGCTGGAAAAGCAAGGATGAACTTAGAAGTGACGTTTATTTGTGAACTCCTACACATGGACACACCAGTGTAGGCAGACCAGCAGAAACCTACATCTTTCAGGTCTGTGTGGATTCTTCTTTCAAGATAGAGACAGACAGACAGACAAAGTGAAAGAGAGGGGGACTTGCAAGGAGTAATGATCGATAGGGATAGATAGCGAGAGGAAAGAGAGAGAGAGAGAGAGGAGGGGGAGAGAGAAGAGACAGACAGACAGAGAGAGAGAGAGAGAGAGAGAGAGAGAGAAAGGGAGAAGGAGAGAGAGAGAGGGGTGTAGGGAGAAGAGAGAGAAAATCATAGAAATAGTTCTTGAATGTTGACATTAACTTGAATAATAATCTAATAATCCAAATACAAATCATAATTCAGCGGTATAAACTTTTTCATGTAAATTAAATTTTCTTTCAAAAGTTACGCTCGGAGGCAAATACTCGGAAGAAAATTCAGTTGACCTTTTAGAGGTCATGTGAGAAATTCAATTTAATCTTTGATTACTGTTTATTATTTTTAATTCCACCTGCAAGATCGTATTTGTGCTTGCCTCAGCATATTTTTCAAAACACACCTCCTGATCTGAATTGTAGATTAGATTTTATGCCTTAAATCTTAAATGAGTCGATTGGCAAGATATGGAAATACAGTCATCTCCCCGTATCCATGGTTGACTAATTCCAGCCCTCGACACGAAAATATATATATATATATATATATATATATATATATATATATATATATAAGTAAAGAAATAACAAAAGACTTAGAGATTGAGATTATAGTCTATTTCAGGGAGCTTAGAAATAGACTATAATGCTCAATCTCTAAGTCTTTTGTTATTTCTTTACTTATAAATTTGCTCTGTGACTCTAATATTAAGAGCACACATTGAGCTCTCAAACTGCGACAGTTTTTTAAATAAAACTATTGTGTCGTAAGGAAGATTTCTTCTCTGGACTTTTGGATTATATATATATATATATATATATATATATATATATATATATATATATATATATATATGTGTGGAAGTAAGTAAACAAACAATGTGTTTATTTTTTTATATGGCCTTCTTAGCCGACAATTTTTGGAGGATGATTATTAACTAATTAATTTTCAAAATTAGATATGACTTCAATTAAGCACATATCCTCAAAAAAATATATATATATATATACAAGCAGTAACTGTGGATATACAACACTCTGCAGTCCTGTGGTATATCCACAGTTCCTGCTAGTATATATATAAATTTTCAGGACTGCAGAGCGGCGACGTTTGTCGTCATGAACCACCAAATGTAGATGAGAATTTCCCCTGCAATGTGTGTGACCAGATCGGCAAGTCCAGAATTGGACTAACGAGCTACCAAAGGGTCCACAACTATTGAACGACATAGAGTGACGGACTTCTAAAAGGAAAAAAGGAAAGGGAAAGAATATACCACAGTGTGATAATTTAATTATTATAAGGTTTGATATGTTTACTTAAGAGCTATTTCAAAATAGTTCAATATATAAAAAAGTATAATAATTTTCATTTAAATGGACGGTAACAAAAACCTCATATTCATCATTGTGAGTATTTCTTTCAGATGTCTCCTCAAAGTGAAACAAACAAGAGGAAGTTACTCTCATTTATGTAGCTAATGTTCAGATTACCCTAATGTATTGGGTTGTCCAAAAGTTTTGTCACCACAACATGTCTCTTGCTGTTATGGAAGAACTGTTTAGATTACCTGATGTGTGTATAGAAAATATAAATAATAAACCAACAATTTTCCATTTATATTTTTCACATTTTGTCCGATTTTTTTCTATTTCTTCATTGTTGCAAGATGATAACGGTCATACAATTAAGGAACATGAGTATTAATATATAGATTTTTTAAATGATATTTTTTCTTTGGCGTAATTTTGGAAACTTAAATGGTTTTAGGGAAAGGGCCGGTATAACTCAGTCGGTAGAGCGTCCACCTACAAGGTTCCTGGTTCGATACCGGTCCTCACCAGCTCAGCATATGAGTAACACAGGGATATATGTGGTAAAGTAAGGAGCTCCACCCCAGACATAAAAAAAACAATATCCTTGGTCTATTGCTAGTGAAAAGGATTTAGACTCCCTCGTTTGGCTGATACTGACTTTAGGCCACCCCGATGACTTTACTTATCAACGTACCTCAAATTTTAAATTGTAGAAAACGTGTGAAAAAAAAGATTACCTGATGTGTATTTCAGATGTCTCCTCAGAGTGAAACAAACAAGAGGAAGTTACTCTCATTTATGTAGCTAATGTTCAGATTACCCTAATGTATTGATGGTCCAAAAGTTTTGTCACCACAACATGTCTCTTGCTGTTATGGAAGAACTGTCTAGATTACCTGATGTGTATGTATAAAAAATAGAAATAATAAACCAACAATTTTCCGTTTATATTTTATACATTTTGTCAGATTTTTTCCAATCTATTTCTTCATTGTTGCAAGATGATAACAGTCATACAATTAAGGAACACGGTATTAATATATAGATTTTTTTTAATAAATAATATTTTTCTTTGCCGTATTAAATTTGGATAATAACTATTGACAAGTGAGGACCAGTCATATCGGACAGATTTACTGGTTTGTAAATCATTTCTTCGTAGACTCATACAATTCTGTACCGAGTCGATTCTGAAAGGAGATGTTCCTTATAAAGCAGAGCTGTTTATCGACTTTGTGCTTATTAATATATAATTGAGCTGCACTTTTGTGTCATTTTAAGGGAAGGTTTAGCTCAGTCGGTAGAGCACTGGACTAAGAATCGCAAGATTCTAAGTTCGGTACCGGCCCTCGCCAATTCAGCGTATGAGTAGCACAGGGATCTGTCCGGTAAAGTCAAGAGCTGATGATAGGTGTGATGCTCCACCTCAGATGCAAAAACAATCTTCTTAGTCTAGCGCTAGTGAAAAGGGGATATAACTGTGCAAACAAATTATTATTATTATTATTATTATTATTGTTAAATGAAAAATTGTGGTATTATTTGTATTATTCGGACTATTGTCCTCATCTTCATTGTTATCTGTACAACGTTTCGGCCGACATGCTCTTCGGCCTTCTTCAGGTATTTCTTGTCGGACTCGGAAACCATCTAGGACTCGGAAACTTTCTTTTCGGATTCGGGAACCTTTCGTAATCGGGAACTTTGAACTCGACCCTTTATTCAATCCATGGGGGTATCCTGTTCTCATTCTGCTAGCCATATGAAAAATTGTGATTTAAAAAATGATTACAATGAAACGTTGAATATTTAAAGTTATCACTGTAATAAAAAAAAATTCACAAATGAATCAAATTTCAGCATTAACTCTTTGCCTAACAAATTTCCCCCACGGCTATATTAGATCTTTTGGGGATTTTTACCTATGGCGAAAGGATCAAGTATCAGTCTCACTCTTACTTTTCTTTCTTCATAGTTCTTTATTCTCTATCTCTCTCTCTCTATCTCATCTCATTCTTTCTTTCTATCCTTTTCCTTTCCTCTTCTTTCCTTTCTTTCTCTCTTTTTCTTCTTTCTTTCTTTTTCTTTCTTTCTCTCCCACTTTCACACTATCTGTCTTCTCTCTCTTTTTTCTTTGTTCATCTTTCATTCCCTCTCCATTTATCTCATCTTTTTATTTCTCCCTCATTCTCTCTTCTTTTCCCCTGTCTCATTCTCCTTCACTTTCATTTCTCTCTTTCTCTCTTTCTCTCTCTCTCTCTCTCTCTCTCTCTCTCTCTCTCTCTTCATCTCAACTCTTTCTTTCTTTTCCTCAACTCTTTCTTCTTTCCTTCTCTCTTTTTCTTACCCCTTTTCTCATCTTCCCTTACACTTTCATTCTCTCTCCCCATCACATCCCTTTCTTTCCCTTTCTCTTTATTTGCCCTCTTTCTTTCACCACCCTCTCTCTCTTCTATCTCTCTCTCTCTCTCTCTCTTCCTCCCTCTCTCTCCCTTTCTCTTGATCTTTGTTAGCGAACATTGCAGACACAACTTCCTCCCAATTAGAAACCCACAAATCAATTTATAACGTAACATTGTTCAGTGTCGTGTTTTACGCTCCACAGGAGTTGATTGTCGCCTATTTGCCGCCAAATAGTTGCAGTGAGCCGTTGCACTTTTACTCGACAATTGACTCACAAGTAACGCCAAAGAATACCTAAAAAGAAAAAGAAAAAGAAAAAAGAAAGAGAACATTGAGAAAATTCAATCATCCAATCTACAGCCTTACACACATGCATGCAAAACACGGCACATAGACACTGAAGAGCAGATGAGTGACCTTGGCGTGCATGCGTCAACGCTCGTGCAGTCTATCTCAAGTTTTTGAAAGGAATCGACACATTTCAGCTGATGAACATATATACGTCCTTGCAGTAAAATCTCCCTTTTTTTGTGCGCGTTTTTTTTTTTTGGTGGGGGAGGGGCAGAGGAGTCTATAAAGTCTTACTTATTCATTTTGACCCTTTTTTCTTCGTATTGTCATCATTTCAAGAGTGCTGTTATCATTGCATTTTTGCATCTCATTATAATGAAGATTCGGTTTACAGTCAAAATTATTAATTAATACATACAATAAATCGGTTATTTCCTACTTGAGTAACATGAGTGATCCAGAAAAAACAGAACCCAAATTATTTATTTATTTCCCCATTAAACTAACGCCTACAACGCCCCAACCCTAACCCTAACGCTTGTTGGACTTCAAATTAAAAAAAATTAAAATTAACAGTTATATTACAAAATGTGGGGGTTCTGTTTTTTCTGGGTCACCCTGTAATATTATGTTACTCAACTAGGGGCTTAGGGTTAGGGTTTAGGGTTAGGGTTACCGTTTAGGGTTAGGGTTAAGGTTTAGGATAAGATTAAAATAAATAATTTGGGTTCTGTTTTTTCTGGTCACCCTGTAACATCATGTTACTCAACTAGGAAATAACCAATAAATCTTATTTATTAACGAGGTCTCTATGAAAATCTGAGTTAGATTTGACTCAAAACAGCCCATGTTATTAATGCGTTTAAAATCCTGCAATGTGTGTTGATTTGCATAATGGTTTTAAGAAAACCGGATTTAATAAATAATTACTGGTGTTATTGATCTCTAAGATTATTGTTTTATTCTATAACGTATTAAATCAATCTTATGAATGATTCTATATATTATATATAATCAAGATAAGTGTAATCTTTTATACGCGTTCTTATCTAATTTCGTTAGTCTTTCTAATTTAACGTATTTCATTACATTAAAACTTAAATACTTACGTCCGGAGGGTGTATATTATTACTAGTACATATACATATGAAATATGCAAATATATAAAAAGCAATCTGCTATTGCTGTTTTGTTTATCTAAACGTTTGCTTGATTTAGTCACCGAATTAAAAAAAAAAGATTATGCTGAGGGAGTTCGTGACTAGGAATATTTTTGGAATTGTTCATTCCAAGTTGAAGTCTGATATCTTTTTTTACACGGACGTGATATGCGCAAATAGTAGTAACACAATCATTTTAAAAGCTGACGAAATCATAGATCCATGTGTGTCTTATCGCGCGTTCTTATTCGCGTGGTGTAATGGTTAGCAAGCTAGATTTGCAGACCATTGGTAGTGAGTTCGATTCTCATTGGGTGCCTCATACTTCTGGCATTGTGCCACATTTAAGCTAAGCTTAGTAAATAACTATATCCACTAGGGCACCTTATGTGGTGTAATGGTTAGCAAGCTAGATTTGCAGATCATTCTTAATTTTCATTGGGCGCCCCATACTTTTGGCCTTGTGCCACATCTAAGCTAAGCTTTGTGAATTACTATTCGCGTAATGTCAAACAGATGCAGACAGTGTACTAAAAATCAGGGGAAATAGAGCGAAAGTATGAATATGTGTTTGCACAAAACTTTATTGATAAAACCCGTTTTTGAACTGAGCATATATATATATATATATATATATATATATATATATATATATATATATATATATATGTGTGTGTGTGTGTGTGTTCGTTCCAACCCCGCCGCGCGTGTATGATGTGACACAAGGGCAATTTCTTAAACGGAGTTTAATAGATTTGAATTCAGAGTTTTTCTTCTCCTAGACTGGTTGCCTAACCAAGGCTAAAGAGCCCAGTCTACCTATAGCTGGAGAGAGAATAGCTGGATTCATACCTTTCCCAAGGGTACTAGCGCTATGTGAAATCTAAATAGCCTCGTCCAAGATTTGAACTCGGGTCGACGAGTCCATTCCTTACAACTCTAACCATTACACCACGCGCCTCTATAACTGAACTGTTTCTGAATAGTGTATGTTCTTTGATTAATTGAACTGTTTATGTTCTTTAATTTAGTGTGCGGTCTATGGTATTTAATTAAACTGTGTATGTTCTTTAATTAATTGAAGTTTGTATGTCATTTAATTGAGATATGTATGTTCTTTAAGTAACTGAATTGTGTATGGCATTTAATTGAACTGTAGTGTGCTCTTTAAGTAGTTGAACTGTGTATGACAGTCAATTAAACCCTGTATGTTCATTAATTAATTATAAGTGTATGGCATTTAATTGAACTGTGTGTGCTCTTTAAGTAGTTGAACTGTGTATGACAGTCAATTAAACCTTCTATGTTCATTAATTAATTATAAGTGTATGGCATTTAATTAAACTGTTTATGCTCTTTAATTAATTGTAAGTGTATGTGTAATCCGTTATATTATAGGTTTACGTATACAAATTTCTTATCTACAGAAAGCGATATCAATATGCACATAAGAAATACATGGACTGCTATAAACATATCTGTCATATGGAAGTCTGGTCTCTTTGATAAGATCAAGTAAAAATTATTCATAGCTTTAACTGTGACAGTGCTACTGTACGGCTGCACCACTTGGATTCTAACGAAACGCTTAGAGAAAAAAATAGATGGAAACTGTACAAATACATTGAATGCTGTCTTGAACAAATCCTGGAAGCAGTACCTCACGAAAGAGAAGCTGTACGGCCACTTGTCTCCTATCCCTCACACCATTCGGGTAACACAAATAAGACTTGTTGTGCATTGGTGGAGAATCAATGACGAACTTAGTGATGTCCTCTTGTGGAGACCTACACATGGTCTCATCATGGAAGGCCGACCAACAAAAACCAACATCAATCAACTCTGTGTAGATTCTGTATGCTTCCATCTAGCTTCTTCTCTAAACGCTTCGTTAGAGTCCAAGTGGTATAGCTGTACAGTAGTACTGATATGGCTATGGCTTGAAAAGAATTTCGTTTGATCATATCAGGAAGATCAGGATTCCATATGATCGATAATCTGTCTTCTAGCAGTCCATGATTTTCCTATGCACACTGCCAGGTCCACGCTGACCGGAGTGGTAGTACCTGCTAGGGTCCCATCTATAGGTTAAATAGAAGAAAATTAGTTCTAAAAAATGTATTTAAAAATGTATTTAAAAAAATTGCGTACCCATCAAGAATAAAATGACCCTGTGGTTTGACATGCCGTGAAATTCAACGAACCAACCAACCAACCAACCAACCAATCCTATGCATACATTGACATCGTCTTTTTGTAGATGGGAAATTTGCACACGTATAAAACACTAAGAATTTTAGTCATGATATAATTGATAAGAACGTTTATTGTGAAAAGAGAAAATACATTATCGTATCTAAATTCAATAGTTGGACATTGTTGCTTCAATGATTCATCAACAAAGAATCAATTATCCGCTAATTTATCTGAAAATTGGAAGAGTTTTACATCAATTTTAATGTTAAGCTTCATTAAGAGAAACACTTCATTTTCCTGTAGTGAAATCATTGAAATGTTCACTAAGTATCTGATAACGAGATGAGACAGTAGAATGTGTAGTGTAGGCTGAATTACGTAGGCGGCAAATCTCATTTGGAAAATTAATGCTATTCAAAGTGTTAGTGATTTAAAGATTTTTTGTTAATCTCCAGTTTAACCAAATGTACTTCCAATAAATCAGTCTGACTGTTTCTTTACTGTTTCTTTGTTTAATGGCATTGGTTATTTAATGCCAAAGTCATCCACGTAGTTTCTTTCTCTGTCAGTCTATTTTGGCATTAAATAACCTACGACGGTTGATATTCCATTAAACAAGTAAATCAAACCAACATCAGTCTGCCCTACTATTTACCCATAGTTTGAAGGAGAATAGTTGGACAGATTCCTTTCTCAGGAAATGACGAGAGAGAGAGAGAGAGAGAGAGAGAGAGAGAGAGAGAGAGAGAGAGAGAGAGAGGAATCTGTCCAACTATTCTCCCTCAAACTATGGGTAAATAGTAGGGCAGACTGATGTTGGTTTGATTTCCTTATTTAATGGAATATCAACCGTCGTAGGTTATTTAATGCCCAAACCATCCTTGTAGTCCCCCTCTCTCTCTCCCTTTCTTTCTCTCTCTCTCTCTCTCTTCTCTCTCTCTCTCTCTCTCTCTCTCTCTCTCTCTCTCTCTCATCATTTCCTGAGAAAGGAATATGTCCAACTATTCTCCCTCAAACTATGGGTAAATAGTAGGGCAGACTAGTTTTGGTTTCCTTGTTTAATAGAATATCAATCTTGGTGGATTATTAATGCAAAGCCATCCTTGTAGAAGAGCAGTAGTGGTACCTTAAAAAAAAGAAGCTAAGAGAATGCACTTAGCATTATCTATATTATAATTTGTTAAAATTAAAATATTTATCTACAGTGAAATTATTAGAATTATCCCAAATAATCGTGTTATGGTTATTAAAGCGGAGACAAAATCACGATTTCGTAATTATGATAATTTGAGTAATTATGATAATTTGAGTAATTCTCGTTTAAATTAAATCAAATTTTACCAGCATGTAAACATTAGTTGTATAAACTTAATTATAATTTTAAAATAAAAATTATAATATAATTATATTATTATATTATTATAATATTAATTATATATTATATTATATATTATAATTATATATTATAATTATATATTATATTATATATTATAATTATATATATATTATATATATAAACAGAATATAAATCTTTAATATAAATATATATAATTGGAAATTATATATATATTATATATATTATAATTATATATATATTATATATTATATATATATTATATATAAATTTAATTTATATAAATAAAATAAATAAATTTATAAATTGTTTAAATTTATAAATAAATTTATAAATAAATTATATTATATTCAAATTTATATTTAAATTATTTTATTTTATTTATATTTAAATTTATTTTATTTTATTTATATTTAAATTTATATTATATTTTTATATATACTAGCAAATATATGCACCCTCCGGGTGCAAGTATTTAAGTTTTGATATAATAAAATATATTAAATTAGAAAGGCTAATGAAACTGAATGAGAATGCAAATAAAAAGATTTGGAACAGAGGGGTATGATTGAAAAATAGAACAACTTTGAAACTAACTCTTCCATCATTTTCTGTTACTCCGTTTTCATTGGTAAATTTTCCTAATTTAACTATTTAGTTAAAATAGGAAGTAAAGATTAAATTACAGTTGTTTCTTCTTGTTAATGGATTTCTTTAAGATTTATACCCGAGATTTTTGCTATATTCAATAAATAAAACCAAACATTAAAATCAATAATACTAAGCATATATTTATTAAAATCAAATTTTAATATAATATGCAAATTAGCCTTCCCATTCACACTGTAAACCGCTATTTTTTGTATATATAAATACAATTGCATGTTATTAGTATGTAGATATGGTAAACAGTATTAATAATGTAAAACAATTTTATTAATAATTGAGGTTAAATTAAAATAAAATTCATGGTGAATGTGACGTCAATTACTAAGGGAATTGTGACTTGAGTAGTGATTTAGTTTCGGTTACAGACAGAAAAACACACAATCTCCATTATAATAAGATATATTCTTACAAACCCGCCAGGAGACTAAAGCTGATAAGTAAAAAGTGCTCAATACCTAAGTAGAGCAAATAATAAAGATAAATCTAATGAGTCAGACGAACCTACAAGTAGGTTCGTCTGACTCATTACCAATGAAAGACGGTTTCATTGGTAAATTTTCGTAATTTAACTATTTAGTTAAAATAGGAAGTAAAGGATAATATCACAGTTATTTCTTCTTGTTAATGAATTTCTTTTAATATTTATCCCCGAGATTTTTTCTCATATTCATTAAGATAAAACCAAAAAAATTGAAGTCAATAATACTAAGCACATATTCATTAAAATCAATTTTTTAAGATCAATATGCAAATTAGCCTTCCCATTCACACTGTAAACCTATTTTGTTGTATATATAAATACAATTGCATGTTAATAGTAAGTAGATATGGTCAACAGTATTAATGACATAAAACAATTTTATTAATAATTGAGGTTTAAATAAAATAAAAAAATCATAGAGAATATAATGTAAATAACTAAGGGAATTGTGACTTGTATAGTGATATAGTTTCGGTTACAGACAGACAAATCCACAATCTCCATTATAATAAGATATATATATTATATTATATATTATAATTATATATTATATTATATATTATAATTATTACAATTATATTATTATAATTTTAAAATAAAAATTAATTAAATCAAATTTTACCAGCATGTAAACATTAGTTGTATAAACAACTAAAAATGTCTAAGTCTGATTATCTTATTTCTTTTCGTGAATAGAAATGCCATTCACTAGAAAAGAAAAGGCGTTTAAACGATAAACATTGAATATTGAGTTGTTTGTAGGTATACCCAACCCGGTAGCCATGGGTAGGAGGTGACACAAGGACACAAGTGTAAGGAATACAACGAGGATCGAACTCGCAATTCAATAGTAATGGATCTGCTTGCTAACAACAACACTATGATGAAAAAGAAGAAATAAATGTTTGTGCCTTCACCTGTTCAAAATTTCGGATTTTTGATTTGAAAGTTCTTCGGAATTAGCCAGTTTTTCATTCTCCTTGGAGAGGTTAAGGAACCGGGCTGATGAAAAGTTAGTCGGGTTTCGCTCCAGGTCAGAAGTAGTTGCTGTATATAGCCACATTGATGAGACGTGAAACGTCGAAACATGGTGTCTGAGGATGACTTATTATATGCTCCAAAACCCGGTTGAGCTCCCTGGGAGCGATGTTAATTGACTTTCACCGCCAGCGTAATAAAGCAATGATCATCTGTTGTTTACAGATTTATCTATCTGTTGATCGTAAAATATATACATCGATGTATGTATTTATCGACGGCTGAGAGGTTAAGGAACCGGCTGATGAAAAGTCAGTCGGGTTTCGCTCCAGGTCAGAAGTAGTTGCTGTATATAGCCACATTGATGAGACGTGAAACGTCGAAACATGGTGTCTGAGGATGACTTATTATATGCTCCCCAAACCCGGTTGAGCTCCCTGGGAGCGATGTTAATTGACTTTCACCGCCAGCGTAATAAAGCAATGATCATCTGTTGTTTACAGATTTTATCTATCTGTTGATCGTAAAATATATACACCGATGTATGTATTTATCGACGGCTGAGAGGTTAAGGAACAGGGCCGATGAAAAGTCAGTCGGGTTTCGCTCCTGGTCAGAAGTAGTTGCTGTGTCTAGCCACACTGATGAGGCGTGAAACGTCGAAACATGATGTCTGTGGATGACTTCGTGGAAGCAGCACCCCACGAGGAAACAGCTATATGGCCACCTGCCCCCCATCTCACAAACCATTCGAGTGAGACGGACAAGGCATGCCGGGCACTGCTGGAGAAGCAAGGATGAGCTCATAAGTGACGTTCTCCTGTGGAAGCCAACACACGGACATGCTAGTGTGGGCCGCCCATCAAGGACCTACATTGACCAACTAAGCAAAGATGCAGGTTGCTGCGCAGAAGACCTCCCTGGGAAAATGAATGATAGGAAAGGCTGGCGAGAGATTGTCATGGATATCCGTGCTAATAGCGCGACATGATGATGATGATGATGATGATGATATATATATATATATATATATATATATATATACTATTCGTGTTATCTGCAGGTTTCCCTATCCTCGGGGAACATATCTAATGCGGACAACGGAGCCCTGCTGTAAAGCAATGATAAGAAGGAAAGAAGAAAAGAAGGAATGAATCGAGGGAGAGACAAAATTTGAATTGATGTATCTTATGAGAAAAGGAAAGACTGAGTCAAAATGTTGCTAGGGAGATGGCGGTTCAAAGACACGATGAAAAGTGAAGAATGCAGGCAGAGAAGAAGGAATCAACCAGAATACGGGAATTATGAAGAATAAAGGGAAAAGGGAAAAGAAAGGCGGGGAAGTCTCCGTGTTAAAATAGATAACGTGTTAGATTGCAATATCATAGTAAGCGAGTTCGAACTCCTGTCGGGCTATTACGTTCACTTTAAAGCAGGCTTTATCTAGAACCAAAAAGTTTTTGTTTTATACATCAGTAGTATTGGGGGTGGGGGTTCGTGTCCCTATGGGATAGAGAATAATGTGCTGCTCTGTGACACATTGTTGTGAGTTTGAACTCCAGTCATATTATTATGTTCACTTTTGGACTAATATCCTTGGGAAAGGTGTGAACTCTCTCATCCCCCCCACCAGCTATGGCATTAAATAGCCCACAAAAGGGGGGTTGAGTCCCTATGGGATAGAGATTAATGTGCTGCTCTGTGACACATTGTTGTGAGTTTGAACTCCAATCATATTATTATGTTCACTTTTGGACTAATATCCTTGGGAAAGGTGTGAACTCTCTCATCCCCACCCCACCAGCTATGGCATTAAATAGCCACAAAGAGGGGGGGGGGTTGAGTCCCTATGGGATAGAGATTAATATGCTGCTCTGTGACACATTGTTGTGAGTTTGAACTCCAATCATATTATTATGTTCACTTTTGGACTAATATCCTTGGGAAAGGTGTGAACTCTCTCATCCCCACCCCACCAGCTATGGCATTAAATAGCCCACAAAGAGGGGGGGGTTGAGTCCCTATGGGATAGAGATTAATATGCTGCTCTGTGACACATTGTTGTGAGTTTGAACTCCATCATATTATTATGTTCACTTTTGGACTAATATCCTTGGGAAAGGTGTGAACTCTCTCATCCCCACCCCACCAGCTATGGCATTAAATAGCCCACAAAGAGGGGGGTTGAGTCCCTATGGGATAGAGATTAATGTGCTGCTCTGTGACACATTGTTGTGAGTTTGAACTCCAATCATATTATTATGTTCACTTTTGGACTAATATCCTTGGGAAAGGTGTGAACTCTCTCATCCCCACCCACCAGCTATGGCATTAAATAGCCCACAAAGAGGGGGGGGTTGAGTCCCTATGGGATAGAGATTAATATGCTGCTCTGTGACACATTGTTGTGAGTTTGAACTCCAATCATATTATTATGTTCACTTTTGGACTAATATCCTTGGGAAAGGTGTGAACTCTCTCATCCCCACCCCACCAGCTATGGCATTAAATAGCCCACAAAGAGGGGGGGGGTTGAGTCCCTATGGGATAGAGATTAATATGCTGCTCTGTGACACATTGTTGTGAGTTTGAACTCCAGTCATATTATTATGTTCACTTTTGGACTAATATCCTTGGGAAAGGTGTGAACTCTCTCATCCCACCCCACCAGCTATGGCATTAAATAGCCCACAAAGAGGGGGGGTTGAGTCCCTATGGGATAGAGATTAATATGCTGCTCTGTGACACATTGTTGTGAGTTTGAACTCCAATCATATTATTATGTTCACTTTTGGACTAATATCCTTGGGAAAGGTGTGAACTCTCTCATCCCCACCCCACCAGCTATGGCATTAAATAGCCCACAAAGAGGGGGGGGGTTGAGTCCCTATGGGATAGAGATTAATATGCTGCTCTGTGACACATTGTTGTGAGTTTGAACTCCAATCATATTATTATGTTCACTTTTGGACTAATATCCTTGGGAAAGGTGTGAACTCTCTCATCCCCACCCCACCAGCTATGGCATTAAATAGCCCACAAAGGGGGGGGGTTGAGTCCCTATGGGATAGAGATTAATATGCTGCTCTGTGACACATTGTTGTGAGTTTGAACTCCAGTCATATTATTATGTTCACTTTTGGACTAATATCCTTGGGAAAGGTGTGAACTCTCTCATCCCCACCCCACCAGCTATGGCATTAAATAGCCCACAAAGGGGGGGGTTGAGTCCCTATGGGATAGAGATTAATATGCTGCTCTGTGACACATTGTTGTGAGTTTGAACTCCAGTCATATTATTATGTTCACTTTTGGACTAATATCCTTGGGAAAGGTGTGAACTCTCTCATCCCCACCCCACCAGCTATGGCATTAAATAGCCCACAAAGGGGGGGGGGTTGAGTCCCTATGGGATAGAGATTAATATGCTGCTCTGTGACACATTGTTGTGAGTTTGAACTCCAATCATATTATTATGTTCACTTTTGGACTAATATCCTTGGGAAAGGTGTGAACTCTCTCATCCCCACCCCACCAGCTATGGCATTAAATAGCCCACAAAGGGGGGGTTGAGTCCCTATGGGATAGAGATTAATATGCTGCTCTGTGACACATTGTTGTGAGTTTGAACTCCAGTCATATTATTATGTTCACTTTTGGACTAATATCCTTGGGAAAGGTGTGAACTCTCTCATCCCCACCCCACCAGCTATGGCATTAAATAGCCCACAAAGAGGGGGGGGGTGAGTCCCTATGGGATAGAGATTAATGTGCTGCTCTGTGACACATTGTTGTGAGTTTGAACTCCAATCATATTATTATGTTCACTTTTGGACTAATATCCTTGGGAAAGATATGAACCCTCTTATCTCCCCGGTTATGGTTTAAATAGTACCACTACTGTTCTTCTACAAGGACGGATTTGACACTAAATAACCCAGGAATGCTGATATGCCATTAAATAATGAAACCGATCCAATCAAAAATACCACTCGTTGGCGGGACTTAGAATACGTTGACAATATTCTCTTCAAAAGAGTAAGACCCCCTTCGTTGCAACTGATTCAAATGACACTTATTTTCCCATTTTGGGCCGCGAACCATGTAAACAAGTCGTTCAATCCTCATTGTGATCACCCCATCTTGCCAAAAACATTTACCTTTCCAATACGAATTGAAAAAACACCTTGTCTCCAATATTTAATGACTACGTTTTGAGATCAGGCTCTTTGTAGTATTTCTTTTTTCATATTGGTAACAGTTTATCAAAAACCGTTTTTATTTTCCTGGCAAACATCAGCTCAACAGGGGAAATGTTCGTTGTAGTAATTTTATTTGGTGTCACCCGATAAACTCGCAGGAATTGTTGTATTATTTCCTCCTCATTATTATTCACACGTCGGTATGTCAATAAATTACGTCTTATGTTGAGGCTTTAGTTTTGGGGAGTGTGGGGTCACTCTTTCATTGTCATTATGTTATAGAGTAGCTACCCTCCCCTTCAGCACTCTACCAGATGGACTGGCTCATAGCCATAAAATAGCCTACGAATAAAGTAGATTAACTCGCTGAATAATATTCAGACTGACTTTGCTATGTTGGCTATACCTAACTGACCCTCCTCTTTTAGTGTGTTTGTCTTGTTAATTGTCTGTACTTATTTGTTCTGTGTTTGTATGTACCCGTTTAGCACGGGTGCTGGTGCTTAATAAATGTGTTAAGGACACCATTCTTCTGTGTATCTTTCCACCTCGCAATACAATAGATTACTTCCAGGTTCACTTTGACCTGTAGTGGTATTACCTGTTAGGGTCCCATCTATGATTAAAATAGATCTGTTTTAGAATTATTGTTAGTCGATAGGAATACTTGATGCTATATAACTGTATATGTATTTATTGTATTTATTTGTATTCAGAATAGTTACTTGAAAATGAAATAGTTACTTGATATGAAATAACCCTAAACGGCTTGACATGCCGTTAAAATTAATCAATCAATCAATCAAAAGGAGTGTTAGGAAGGGTCGGTTAAAAAGACGTCGGGATTTATGGTATGAAGGTGGAATATAGAAATTGGAACGAAATAAGAGGAGATTGATGAAAGACGAACAGGTTAAAGGTGAAATTAATTGAAGGGAAAATTATGAATGACTTGAAGGGATGTTTTAATGAAGCTAGAAAAAAAAAAGAAAAGAAAAAAGAAAATGAAGGAGAAGAAGAAAAAGAAAGAAAGAGGAAATGTGTAAAAAGTATAGAACGATGAAAGAGTGAATAAAACAGGAAGGAATGAAAATAAAAGCTGGTTGGTTGGTTGGTTGGTCGGTGGGTTTTTACGGTATGTCAACCCTTGTTGGGTTATTTTATGACGAAAACGTTTTTGTTTTATTCGTTCTAGTTAGGTATTCAATTTTTTTAACTCAATTCTTTTAAACATATTTTTTCTATTTAACCTATAGATTGGACCCTAACAGATATTACCACTCTGGTTAAAATATCAGGAAAGAAAGGAAAGAGAGAGAGAGAGAGAGAAGAGAGAGAGAGAGAGAGAGAGAGAGAGAGAGAGAGAGAGAGAGAGAGAGAGAAGAGAGAGAGTAATCAGTAAAAATAGAACATTTCTTTTATCACAAAGAAAGAGAAGTGAAATAAGAAAGAGGAATGAAAGAATCCTCAAGAATTAAAGAGAAGTAGTAAGGTTGGTTGGTTGGATTTTACGAAATGTCATCCCTTGTTGGGTTATTTTATGCCGTCAGATCCCAGATACTTTACTGCACAGCTCAGATTTCCCAAGCTCTGTGACCCATGCGCTGAGTTGGCGGTGACTGGTATCGAACGCAAAACCTTGCGATTCCTTGCTCTAACGACTGAGCTGAACCCGTTCCCTAGGAATAAATACACATGAGAAATGAAGGAAGGAAGAATCAGAATGAAAATTCAAATAAATTTTGAATCAAAAAAAGAAAAAGAATAAGCAAAAGAATGAATAAGTCGTCAAAAATTCAGGAGAGGAAAGAAAAAGAAAATAGTTGAATGAATCAATTGATCCCCTGGAATGAGGATGAAAATTTCTTAGTTCCGTCAGCATTCCCCTTCAGGCAATAAAACCAGTCCTTACCTCTTTTAGACGAGGAGGAATGTATTGTCTAGAACTAAAATGTTATTTCATCTCACTCGCCTTGTACAAACGAACCGGTTCTTACATCGTTGTTGGCAAATGAGCAGTAATCAGATATATCAATCGATAGATAGATAGATAGATAGATAGATATACGAATAGGTAGATAAATAAGTTGGTTGTTTTGTTTTACGGCATATCAACCCTTTTTCGGATCATTTAATGCTGAATCAAATCATTTTGATTAAGGACAGGTTGCTTACAGTATCTGTTGAATGAATAATAATTGGCTGTTTTGTTGTACGGCATATCAACCCTTTTCGGGACATTTAATGCCGATTCAAGTCATTTTGATAAACAAAGGACTCAGGCTGCTTACAGTACTTAAGTGGTCGCCCACTATTGAAAAAGCTCATCGTTGTGGGCAAATGAGGTAACAGTTATCAGACATATCAAAGACAGACAGACAGACAGACAACAGACAGATAGACAGATAGATAGATAGATAGATAGATTTATGATCAAGGAGAAAGGTTGCTTGGTTTGTTTTATGGCATATCAACCTTTTTTTTTCGGATCATTTAATGCTGAATCAAGTCATTTTAAGTTAAAGGATTCAGGTTGCTTACAATACGTGATATTGCTTAAGTGGTCACCCAATTAAGTATTGAACAGACTCATCGATGCTTAACTTCTGTGATCTAGCCAGAAACGGTGTTTTCAGCATGACTTGATCATAAATATATTTAGCATATATATATATTTACCAACCCCTCCGCACGAGCAGGATGCGACACAAAGTCAATTTCTTAAGCGGAGTTTAACAGGTTTGAATTCAGAGTTTTCCTTCTCCTAGTTACCTAGCCATGGTTAAAACAGTCCAGTCTGCCCTGCTATTTACACATAGCTGGAGGGAGAATTGGATTCATACCTTTCCCAAGGGTTTTAGTGCCATGTGAAATTCCAACAGCTTCGTCCAGGAATTGGACTCGCGTTGACGAGTCCATTTCCTACGACTCTACCACGCGCGTATATTTAGCATATATAGCATCTGGGCCAGGTCTCATAAATCGCCAAACTTTTTATTTATCTACTATCTGATTTACCCAACCTGGCTTTTTAGTTGTTGTAATGGTTGTTTTGTTTTACGGCATATCAACCCTTTTTGGGTCATTTAATGCTGAATTAAGTCATTTTGATATCAGGTTGGTTGGTTGTTTGGTTTTACGGCATATAAACCCTTTTTGGGTCATTTAATGCTGAATCAAGTCATTTTGATATCAAGTCTCCCCGGTACCTGTTACGTTGTTGCTTAAATGGTAATTGAACAGGCTCATCACTGCTTAAATTCGGTGATCTAGCTTTCAGCGTGACTTGGCTGTAATTTAGATTTTCTGTCAGTTGGCTGGTTGTTTTACGGCATATCAACCCTTGTTGGGTCATTTAAAGCCGAATTAATTCATTTTCCAAAACAAAAGACGCAGTCGCTTACTCTACCTGGTGTGGCTTAAGGTTTCACCAATTAAGTATTGAACAGGCTCATCGCTGTTTAACTCCGGTGATCTATCAGGAACCAATGCTTTCTGTTTGACCTGACCGTAATGAATGAATGATCTATCAAGGAGTGTTAAGAAAAGGGGGGTGAGAGTGTTGGAAGAAGAAAAGGAAAGAATAGGAATGAATCATTCATTGTAGAAAAGAAAGAAAAGAATGAAAAAGCATGTGAATGAAATAAAGATAATTAATTACGAAATGTTGAAGAAGAAGATGAGAGAATAAGAATAAAATATCCAAGGAATGAAATGAAAGAGAAAGAAATTGAGAATGAAAAAATTCTCACGAAATGTGAATGAAGAAAAAAAGGAAGAATAAATGAAAGAAGGAATAAAAATGAGAGATTGAAGAACTACATAAAAGGATGGAAGAAAGTTTGGTTGATTGGATTTTATGTCAACCCGTGTTGGGTTATTTTATGCCGAATACGTTTTGTTTTATTCATTCTTTATAAGTACTAGTAAATATATGCACCCTCCGGGTGCAAGTATTTAAGTTTGAATGTAATAAAATATCGTATTAAATTAGAAAAGCTAATGAAACTATATAATAATGCAGATAAAAAGATTTGAAACAGAGGAAGTATAATCGAAAAATAAAACAATTGAAACTTACTCTTCCATCACTCTCGTCTTTCATTGTTTTTTTTCTAATTTAAGTATTTAGTTAAAATAGGAAGTGAAGAATAAAATGTCAGTTATTTTTTCTTGTTAACGGATTTCATTTAAGATTCAATGAAGAAATGTTTGCTTATATTCATTAAAATAAAACCAAACAGTTAAATATGCAAAATTCACATAAATAAGCATGCATTTCGTATACAGCTTCTTCCCGTTAATAATTAACCTATAATTTTTGTGCCTGCTATAGTATGTAGATATGGTTAACAGTATTAATAATGTAAATAAATTTTATTAATAATTGAGGTTTAAATAAAAATGAAATCATTGAGAATGTGACATAAATAACTAAGGGAATTGTGACTTGAGTAGTAATATAGTTTCGGTTACAGACAGAAAAACACACAATCTCCATTATAATAAGATTTAAATAACTCGATTTTTAAACACATTTTTAAAACTTCAGTTGTTTTTCTATTTAACCCATAGATGGGACCCTAACAGGTATTACCACTCCGGGTCAGAGTGGACTTGAAACTAATGCTCGAAAGTAGAACTTCATTAGAAACTGTTTAACGTCATATCCAGGACACAAGGTAGGAAAGAAAGAAGGAAAGAAGGAGGGAAATAAAGAAATAAATAAGTAAGAAAGAAAGAAAAGAAAGAAATATAAGAAAGAAATAAGAGTGAATGAATTAGATTAGAACATTTCAACATGAAATACAGAAAATAAAGAAAAGGGAGAACTTATGAATGAAAGAATAAGAATGAAAAAGAGAAGAAATACAGAAAAGAAAGAAAAGAAAGAAAAAGTGAATGAAGAAGAAATATCGAAAGAGAAGAAAGGAGTAAATGAAAGAAAAAGGAATAATTCATATTAAAATGTAGAAGAGAAAGAAAAGAAAGAGCCTAAATAAAAAGGAAGGAAGGAATAAGCGTGAAACATTGAAGAACCATTTAATAGAAAGAAAGAAGAAAGAAGTGAACGAACCAGAATGATGATTCATCATTTCAGAACACGTTTCCATTGGGAGGAAACGCTTATTTAATACAAGACAGGCGGCCATTACTAACGAATCAGCTCTCTGACTGGCCATTTCAATGGTGGCTTTAACTTCGTTAATTCATTGCCCGTCAATTTTCATATATTAATGTTTCACTTTACACAGAACTTGACGATTGCCTTCCATTAAGTATGGGGGTAAATTGATGCCATAACGATAATTTTTTTCTTTCCCTAAGTGGTTCTCAGAAAATGGTAACGCCCGACAAAAATTGCTATGGTTTCGAGTTCGCGCCAAGTGCAAAAAATGCAGTCAGTTGCGTAACCATGTCTTTATTTGCATATGCAGCATCAGCGCTGGAAGCCTGGTGGCTGGGCAGTCCATGACATGCAACGCTGCACTTTGACCTTACTTAAGCTAGACGGGCTGTCGGAGAGGCTTCCTCCGATCAATCAGCTGGTTACGTCAAGCCTAGGATCTATATGATTATCCCAACCCTATTGCCCTTATGGCAAATCCCCAATCCTTTTTATCATATATGCGCTTAAAAGCAGTGCATGAGGGTCTTCATGTCTTGTGTATGACGTTAATGGCGGAGTTCCAATTCTGGAACTCTGATGAATGTGGAGTACCCCTTCATCACCATTACTCCTAGGTCCACTCTGATCCAGAGTGGTTATGTTAGGGTCCCATATATAGATTAAATAGAAAAAAATAAATAATCATGATATATCAGACTGTTGTTCTCATCTTTATTGTGTATAAACACAATGTTCAAGCCACTGAAACCTCGGTCTCTGTTTTAAGTGTTTTTTTTAATAACAAAAACACCCAAAGCAGAGCCCGATGTTATAGTGACTTGAATTTTGTATTTATACACAATAAAGATGAGGAAACAGTCTGATATTTCGTAATTATTCATATTAAGCCTCGTCTTATAAATACAAATAAGAAGAAAAAATGAGTTTAAAGAATTGAGTACCCACCAAGAACGAATAAAACAAAATGTCTTCGGCATAAAATAACCCAACAAGGGTTTACATGCCGTAAAATACAACCACCTAACTAACTAACCAACTTTTGTATACGGGATCATAGAATATTCAATATACAAGTACATCCAAATGCAGTTTGCGCCTGACATAGCGTAACTCACAACAGAGTGCTACAACATCAAGGTAGACGATTCGCATAATGGTTACGTAATCTTCGCAGTCTCAGGGTATTTGCCTCTCATCCCACTTATGAGGGCGTGACACAAATACATTTTTATGTGGGCCCACCCACAAGCCGAAGCTCATGGGTGTTAGGCACAAAAATGCGTTGATCCCGTTGGCATTCCTCCTCAAAGAGGCGCCTCGGTCACTGGGCAATAAATCCAGCCCTGCCCCTTTAAATCAAGGGGGCAGGTGTTGCCTGGTGGGAGAGCCCCCTGGGATCTACGCTGTTAATTTTATTCCCTAGCCACTTGAGAGGCCGAAGCGCTCTGAAGCAGGCTCAGGGAATCACCCAGATGTTCTAAAACAGCAGTGTACAAATAGTCTTGGACCAGTTCATTTACTCTCTATGAAAGGTAAGCTAGACTAGTCCACAACACCAACCAACAAAGAATCAGCACTGAAACAAGGATCTGAAGGTCAACGAGTTCGGAAATCCATTGGAAGTGTTCGGAAATTGAGAGTTTTCCCAGCCTTTGGGAAGAATAGAACAACGCAGCAATATTTCAAGCGCTAATGGATTTTGTAAGTTAATGCCATTTACGCTATTATTTTTTTTATTTTTTTCATCTTGACAGGAAAGAGTCTTTCAGTTTATTGGGAATTGCAATGATATTGTGTCATATTGGAAGTATTTTCGTTTTTGGATCAACTCTTTATCATACAATGTGAAAACAAAATAGGTAAAAAAAATTTCCAAAGATAAAAATACAATCCATTATATTCTAATTCGTCCAATCCATTTGACAATTGTTCAGATTCTGACAAAAAAAAAGAAACCTCTTTTGTTTACAGATATATATATATATATATATATACGCTCCCTATCTCCCTAGGTTTTGAGCACTTTGAGTGGGATTTCGCTGACAACCGCCAACTAAAGCGTAAACGCAACGCTCTCGTATATAAGGGATGGAGCACTATATGGCGGCCTTTATATACATAGGGATGTGTATATTAAAAACAGTTAAAATCCTTTCGTATTCTGTAGGTGACTATAGCCTAGCGGTTAAGGTGTCTGGTTGATGCTGAACCGATCTGATTTCAATCCCGGCTGTAGGTAGCTTACAAATGTCTAGCCACACTGAAGAGAGTTGATATGTCGAAACACGTGTCTGTGGATGACTATATATATATATATATACAAGGTGTGTCAAAAAGTATGGAGACTTTTGTACTTTATGATACACCTTGTATTCTGAAAAAATTAACGTTCAATTTATTGTTCATTTCTGTCTTGGTAAATACAATTTCAAACTCGGCACTTTTATCACTCATCTTGTATTCTGAAAAAGATTAACGTTCCATTGATTGTTCATGTTCTTTTTTAAATACAGATTCAATCTCGATACTTTTATAACACACTTGTATATTGGTAGTTTTTTCTAGTATTGGGGAATTGAAAATAAAGTGCTCAATTACGGGTGTAGGAGCTGTATTTATTTATTTTCTATTTATTTATTATAGTGTACAATAAATTTAAGATGCGATTGTTACAATTGGTTTCCAGGCAGTATGTTAGCCACTTGTCATCAAGACAACAAGCCCATCTTGACGATTAGTGGCTAACATTCTGCTTTGAAACCATTGGTAGCAATTGCACCTTAATTGTGTTGTATACTTTAATGACACACACACACACACACATATATATATATATATATATATATATATATATTCAAACAAAGTTTATTAAAAATAACAGAATCCATGTTTTGGGGATTTTTTTTCTTTTTCTTCTAGATTTTTCCAACAATTTCCTCAATGTTGTCATCTGGAAAAAAAGTTTATAAAACGCCCGGGAAAGTTATCATTCGCAATATTTAAAAATTATAATTCAAATCTTCCAAATTAGACCGCTAGCGTTATTTAGCGTCACCTTAGTGACAAAACCGAAACAATAATTTAGACATTAAGAAAACTGCTTGAAGGATTAAAAAGAAGAAAAAAATTCAAAACAACATGGATCAATGCCGGCAGATGACATTTTAATCATGGTTATCATTGTAGGACTTTGAGGGGATATATCTACACAGAACGACCGTGGCAACATTTGTATGTGCTACACACTACCACCCTTTAAGTATCCACAGCTTTAATAATTCAGACACAATTATATGATTTTAAGTAATTATATCTATCTAATCATAATCATTTGTTTGCACACAGTTATATGATTTCAAGTAACTGATAATAACCCTTAGTAAACAGTTATAGCTTCAAGTAACTCTTCTTAATACAAGTAATTTACAGTTATATGACATCAAGTATTCACATCGAATACGAATGATTTTAAACAGATATTCATTTGCCTACTATCACACAAACCAACCCCGTAAGATGAACAAGACATGCAGGACACTGCTGGAGAAACAAAAGAACTTATAAGTGTTGTTCTCCTGTGGATATCTAGACATAGGCACACCAGTATAGGCTGGCCAGCATAAACCTACATAAATCAGCTCTGTGTGGATTCCGTAGATTCCTTACTACTGAATAGTGAGTTCGGTCCTCGCTGGATGCACCATACTTTCGACTTTGTGTAACATCCTACTTGTGGTGAACAGGTTAGGTAAAAGGGTTTACCATCGTGGTGTGATGGTTAGCAAGCTAATCCCGCAGATCCATTTCTACTGAATGGTGTTCGATCCTTGCAGGATGCCCAATTTCGAACTTGTATCCCCTTTGCGCACTGATTTTGACAGTTTTGAAAAATAATGCTACAGGGCTCCCATATTGCCGTAACACGGCAACCTTGGTCTGGTTGGATTTGTATAGCGAGTTTGATCCTGACTGGATGCCCCATATATTCGACCTTGTGTCACATCCTTCTCGTCGCGAATCCTTTCCTCTCCTTTACTTTTAGAAGTCCATTGCAGACGATGATGACATCACTCCATGTCTTCAACAGTTGTGGGCCCTCTGGTGGCTAGTTAGTCCAATTCTGGACTTGCAGATGCAGTCACACAAATTGCAAGGGAAATTCCCTTCTGCATTTGGTGATTCATCACTACGAAGACAGCACCACTCTGCAGCCCTGTTAATCCCGATAGCACAAGGAGCTAAGCGGTTCGCTGAGTGAATACTTACTTGAAACCGCTACAGTCAACGGGAGTAAAATTCGGACTCTCTAGTGGGTGGAGCAATTCTTCGATTATTTCGAGATCTTTAAGTGGGTCATCATCCGAGAAGTATGAGGTCAAACATTGTCTTGATGTAGGAAAGCTTTTTTTCTCCATTAATAAAAGCAAGGTATTTTTCTTTTAAGAGGCGCGCATCCTACCCATCTGTTCACAGCAGGGGTTTGAGTTAATGGTTCAATCATCTGGCATTATTTCAAAATGAACGACTAGCTCGAAATTCCAATAATCACAAACATTTTTTGTCCAAGTCCTGTTTCCGATTCCTTGAGTTTTGTAGGCAAATCCACTTCTTTTTTGCATCTTACTATTGTATTGTCTGTAGATTGGGAGGATATTAAGACCATATGACATTTAGGCACCCCTTTTGCTTTGCTGATTCATAAGTACATTTTTTCATTTACACCGTCAACATCCGGTTGTTTGTTAATAGACGATTTTTAGAGTTTTTTTTAAATAATAAAACTAACCCCTAACCCTAACCCCCCTAATCCTAACCCTACCCTAACACTAACCCCTAAATATGTAAATGAAAAAATGTACTTATGAATCAACAAAGCAAAAGGGGTGCCTAAAGGTCATATGGTCTTAATATCCTCCCGATCTACAGACAATACAATAGAATCGATTAAATAGGTCATATGGTCCGGATATTTAATCGATTCCCCACTCACTAAGTTTCAATATTAGTATTACTATACCCGTGATCATCGGCATTGCAGTCTCGGAAGAATATATGTGCCTCTGAAGTTACAGCGCCTTCTGTACTGTAAGTCCTATGTTCGAAAAACAGTCCCGACCACCGATGTCACATGTGAAGGCTGTCCCTGAAGATATTGATGTGCCAATGCTTTGTTGCCGCCGCTTTCTTCTGTACCTCTTGGCTTCATGGTATTGCGCCAGGGTAACTTCAGACATACATAATCCGCTACGGAGAGCTGCGATTTAAGGATCATCATCATTATTATTATCATATCGATATTGCAGTCTCGGAAGACTATATAGTTCTTGTGCCCCTGAAGTTACAGCGCCTTCTGTAACTGTGAAGTCCGATGTTCGAACAACAGTCCCGACCACAGATGTCACATGTGAAGGCTGTCCTGAAGATGTTAATATGCCGGTGTTCTGTTGTCGTTGCTTTCTTCTGAACCTCTTGGCTTCATAGTGTTGCGCCAGAGTAACTTGAGACGTGAAGTATACCCGTGATATACTAACAATAAATAACACGTAGGTCACAAGTTAATATATGTTGTAATTTACTAAAGTGAGTCTAGTTTGGCACAAGACCAGAAGTATAAGACAATCAGTAAGGTTGGTTGATCGGTTAGTTATTGTTTAATACCATATCAAGCATACTGGTCTATTTAACGTCAAAATCTTGAATTTTTGCATATGATTTTTAAACGAATAGTTTATAGGTAAATATTTTAGTTTGATTTTAACGTGTCAATAATAATAATAGCGCAATACTTATCTGTATTCCTATTTTACTTTGAGTGGCTAGAATCTGGTTGTTGGGCTGATGTTGGGATGCCTGGAATTGTTTGCTGTTTGAGTCTGGAACAAATTGGGATTTACTTGAGGATATCTTGCTTTGTGCCATTCATAGTTTTTAATAATAGCACAAGACTTTATATTCTTCTGATGATTTTTTTTTTATCTTCAAGTTAAAATGCCTTGCGTCTCATTCAGTCACTGCCTCGTTCCAAACTCTCCTCCCACTATCAATCTTCGATACTTCGCCACGTTACATCTCTTGACCAGTAAGAAATCGATATGTGGCGTTGTGCTGACTTATCCCAAAGCTCATCCATCCTATTATGTTACCCTCTCTCTCTCTCTCTCTCTCTCTCTCTCTCTCTCTCTCTCTCTCTATATATATATATATATATATATATATATATATATATATATATATATCAGAAAGTTTTATAGAAAAACAACAAGATGTTAAAAATTTTTGCTGACAGATATCTGTTTCGACATTATGAATATGTCTTTATCAAAGCAACATTGTAAGAGGAAAAACGAAATGAATATATCAGTAATTACAAGGCACAGAACGCTCTCGATCAGTACCGGAATTTTTTGAAATTAAAAATACATATTTATTTTTACATATATATATATATATATATTACTTTCAACAATGAATAATAACGTTGACTTGCTATATTTGAAGCAACTGTGCTCAATATTTGCTGATAGACCTAATATTAAAATCATATTAAATACAAACGACACTAAATTGCAACTTAAAGTTTCACGTTGTATATTGATTTGCTAAGTCTCGCTACAAATAAGGGTCGGGTTAGCTCCGTCGGTAGAGCGTTCGGCTAGAAACCACAAGGTTCCTAGTTCGATACTGGCCCACGCCAACTCAGCGTATGAGTAGCACAGGGATCTGTGCGGTAAAGTGAGGAGCTGATGGTAGGTGTAGCGCTTCACATCAGACGCAAAAAGAATCTCCTTTGTCTAGCACTAGTGAAAGGGAGATAGACTCCCTTGCTGATAAGCCACCACGACGACTTTACTTATAGATATTAATAAAATCACTAAATAATAGGTATGGCAAACATTTCTGTGTTTTTAGATTAAAGTTCAACAAAACTCGGAAAAAATGAAAGAAACTTAACGTAATTTTTTCTGTGTTTTGAATAAAGAGGATTTAAAAATTATGTTGTACAGTCTTGTTTTTTAATAGATTAACATCTGTATCTGTTGAAAGAGCGCATTTTTAGGGCTTTTTTTTCTTGAAGATGTGCTCTTTTTAACGTGATTTATTTCATTGTTATAATGAAAAAAATCATAGATTTTTTTAATATGTAAGTTTAGGCTTTGTTTTTTTAAGGAAAAAATTAAGATAACTGATAATTTACAACTTTAAAGGATCTTATAAAAATTTAAACAAAGGGCAAAGTATTGTACCGAAATTTGGGCCATACTAACAAAATAATGAAAATGAACGAGGCATGCCGGACACTGCTGGAGAAGTAAGAATGAGCTAATAAGCGACGTCCTTTGTGGAAACTGGCACATGGACATACTAGTGCGGGTCGTCCAACGTAACCTACATAGACCAGCTATGTGCAGATACAGCATGCTGGCACGACATGATGATGAAATGATAAATAAATATAATATTTCTAAATAATAATAGTAATAGAACTACTGGAGACAATAATCCTGTTGACTAACAGTATTTGTAGCAACAGTACTGAACATCTACCAATAGAGCTACTAGTTATTACAAACAAATAAAAATTGCAACTAAAAGTTTCATTGGATGAAACTCTTAGTCGCTTGCATATAAGAATCAATAAACATAAAAAGAAAAGGAATAAGACAATGCAAAAGATACATTGTGAAGAACAAAGAAATTACTGATCAAAATACACATATCTTTATTCATTATAATTGATGAATTTTGTTTAGATGCAATTTCAAACTTTTCAGGGTTTTTTTTTTTTGGGGGGGCGGGGGGGGGGGTTCTGATCTTCGAAGGTTGAAGCCAAAACATTTAAATGCCGGAAGAAAAACATTTTCGATTAGTTCTAGAGTTAGAAAGTTGATGTTACCTATATATTAATTGGTCTTATTTAGCACAATACAGTATGTCTGTCTGTCTGTCTGTCTGTCTGTCTGCCTCTCTCTCTCTCGTTATGCGTGTTATCGGCTATTCTCAAAGTTACAGCAAATACACACGAACGCTTTGTCGAGATATTGACCCCTGGGAAGAGTTTATCTGTCCTTCCTTTATGAGCTTTGAAACGGCTTGATGAAGATCTATCCCATTTGTTACACATATTTATTAGACACAGGGGAAAGTTTAACGTAGAAATATTGCTGCTCATTCGGAAAAACGATTTTTTAACAACGAACAATAGTCGGTCCGGTACTTTAAGATATCCACGATTTTGATATATTTCTAAACAAACTTCAATGACCTTTCAGGACTATATACAGTATTGCTGATGCCCCCCCCATTGTGTAATGGTTATCGCTGTAGGAAATAGACAAGGCAACTCGAGTTCAGATCCTGAACGAGGCTGGTTGCATTTAACATAGAGTTAATACCCTTGGGAATAGTATACATCCAACTATTCTCCTCCAATTATGGGTAAATACTAGGACAGACTGGGCTCTATAATCTTTGTTAAGCAACCAATATAGGAGAAGGAAAACTCTGTAAACCTGTTAAACTCTGCTTAAGTAATTGTAATATTAGTATCCTACCTATGGGTTAAATAGAAAAAAAGTGTATTAAAATGAGTTTAAAAGAATTGAATACCCGACAAAAAGGAATATAGCAAAATGTCTTCGGCATAAAAAAAACCCTACACGGGTTGACATGCGATAAAATCCAACCAACCAACTGTAGTCATATCAGTACTACTGTGTGGCTGCACCACTTGGACTCCAGTGAAATATTTGGAAAAAAGCTAGACGGGAACTACAAAGGATGCAACGCACTGTCTGGAACAAATCTTGGAAGCAGCAATGTTAAGGACACCTGCTTGAGCACAAGAACATGTATATGTTTTGTTCGTAGATAATTAAAAAGATTTACAAATGCTAACAAGAATATGCGCCCTCCGAGCGTAAGTATTTAAGTTTTAATGCAATAAAATATATTAAATTAGAAAGATTAACGAAATAAGAACGCATATAAAAAGATTACACTTATTTTAATTCATATAATTAAAATTGGTTTCTTTAAATTAATTTAGATACGTTGGAGAATACAAAATAATATTAGAGATCAATAACCCCAAGTAATTCTTTATTAAACACGGCTTATCTTATTTATATTCGGCATTGCAGGATTTTAAATGCACTAATAACATGGGCTGTTTTGAAGTAAATCTAACTCAGATTTTCATAGGAACATCCTTAATAAGATTTATTCTATGTATTGAATTAATAAATTAAATATTGATAAACTTACGCAATTCCTGATGGTGTTGTGACATAAGCAGTGACGTAGTTTTGGTTACAGACAGACACCGAATTTCCATTATAATAAGAAAGATATATGCATCGAATGACGATGCCTGGAAGTCGATGTGCTGTCTCGTTTGGGTCATAAGTATTTTGTCGTTCGCCCTGTCGTATGTGATAATGTTTAAATAGCCTTCTTTTTCCTAGCTCCGATGAAGTCAATATCTACTAGGGCTTTGCATATGGACCTGATCAGCATAAGTAAAATTCCTGTAGACCTTACGGTCTCCAGTCCGTTGCTCTGCGTTATAACCACAAATAAGATAGAGAGTTAAGCCTCTAAAATCTGACAGACAAATGATTTTGAGTTATGTGACTCCCTCTGGACACAATTTCACAAGGAAATGATTTAAATCGGCGAATGTTTTACATTTTATGCGGGTCTCTGAAATGGCCATAAAAATGATAATATCGAGTAGGGGTAGCAGAGTAAAAACATTTTACCCAAACCCACAACCCAAGGGAATAGAATGTAGAATGAAAGGGAAGGGAAGGAAGGAAGGAAGTAAGAGGTTGGTGGGTAGGGGGTTAGGGTATGAGCTATTTCTTCAGTTATTCCCATAATGCGTATGCGTAGTGGACATCTGTTTAGGGCGATAACTGCAATGACAAATAAAACTCAACCGCTAATCGTCAGTAGATAAATCCCCACCACTTCGTTTTCCTTATTTTTTCTTTTCTTTCTATTTTTTTTCTTTCTTTCTTTCTTTTACTCGCTCTCTCTCTCTCTCTCTCTCTTTCTCTCTTTCTCTCTCTCTCTCTCTCTCTTCTTCTCTCTGTTTATCTATCTATCTTTTTTTATTTTCTTTCTTCTTTCCAGTTTGTCTTTCTTTCATTCTTCTTTCTTTCTTTCTTTCTTTCTTTCTTTCTTTCTTTTTCTCGTTCTAAAGATTCTTCCCACAAAATCATTCTCCCCTTTCCCTCCGGCTTTCCGCTCTCTCTCTCTCTCTCTCTCTCTCTCTCTCTCTCTCTCTCTCTCTCTCTCTCTCTCTCTGTTTATCTATCTATCTTTTTCTTTTCTTTCTTCTTTCCAGTTTGCCTTTCTTTCTTTCTTTCTTTCTTTCTTTCTTCTTTCTAGTTCTAACGATTCTTCCCACAAAATCATTCTCTTCTTTTCCTCGGGCTTTCGCTCTCTCTCTCTCTCTCTCTCTCTCTCTCTCTCTCTCTCTCTCTCTCTCTCTGTTTATCTATCTATCTTTTTTATTTTCAATCTTCTTTCCAGTTTGCCTTTCTTTCTTTCTTTCTTTCTTTCTTTCTTTCTAGTTCTAACGATTCTTCTCACAAAATCATTCTCTCCTTTCCCTCGGGCTTTCCGGTCCCCCCTCTCTCTTCTGTCTCTCTCTCTCTCTCTTTCCCTCATAAAAAAGTCTGGTGATACATTAAATGTTCCAACCAAATTATCTTCAGCTGGAAACTAGGACCCCCACCCAACCCCCTAAAACAAACAAACAAACCTAAAGTGAACCTTTTTTTCTTTAAATGACCACCAGATGGCGCACGAGGAGTTTTTCTTTACAGACGCAGATGTCCCCATCGATTTATTTCAACATTCAAGGAGATCCGTTCAGAAGAATCAAGTGAACAAGGTTTGTCTAGAAAGTAAGTAAAATTATAGTCGTCAGGGTCGTCTAAAGTCGCTATCAGACAGACAGCGAGGGGGTCTATCCTCTTTTCACAAGCGCTAGACCGAGGAAATTGTTTTTTAGCATCTGAGGCTGGGCACCACACCTAACATCAGCTCGTCATTTTAGCGCACAGATCTCTGTACAACTCATGCGGTGAGTTCGCGAGGGCCGGTATCGAACCAGTAACCTTGAAGTTCCCAGCCGGACACGCTACCGACTGAGCTAAGAAAATAATGAGACTATCTTTATTTTATTTTTCAGGTTGGCTACCCTGATAGAAAATCAACTGATCAATGTTGAACTTGAACACATGTGAAAACATTTACTACGAGGGTAGCGTGAATGTTAAATGGATTGATGGGTAACGAGTTCGTGACAAAATGTTGCTTGATATTGTTGCGGGGCAGTTTATACGGGTATAGTGATGAAAAGTTTAATTCTGAAATGGTTTGATTTCTTGTTTAATGGCGTATCAACCTTCGTGGGTTATTTAATGCAAAGCCTATGCTTATGGAAAAATAGTAGTGGTACTATTTAATCCATACCTGAGAAGATGAGGGAGTTTATAATCTTTTCCAAGGGAATTAGCCAGAAAGTGAACGTAATAGTGCGTTCGAACTCTCTCTCTCTCTCTCTCTCTCTAATACTGTCTATCTATAATATATATATATATATATATATATATATATATATATATATATATATATAATATAAGTCATCCACAAACACGTGTTTCGGCGTTTCACGCCTCTTCAGTGTGGCTAGACACAACAACTATCCTTAGCTAGGGTCGAACTCATACTGACTGTTTGCCAGCCAGATATCTTATCCCCTCGGCCACTGACAGCTGCTATAGCGGAACTGGTGTTTTTAAACTATTAAATACATAGGTTGTTTATATATTTTACGATCACAGAGAGATCAAATTTAAGAGCAAACGCTCCTTGCTTATATGCTTAGTAGTGAAAGTTAATTTAAATCATCAATTAGAGAGCTCATACCAAATTTATGGGAGCATATAATCAAGAGTAGGAAAATTTTTACATTTTTTGTTAAGCGTATATTTGAATGGTATCCAGAATTCTAATTTTACAGTCGCAATAGCTCCTCTCCCTGGCGCACACCGCCCAACCCGGTGTCTGGAAGCGCGTAAAATAGACGAATACTCTCGTTGAAGACTGTGCAAGGAGAATGACGATTAGAGTTAAGGGCTCTTCACGAGGATTTATTTCAGAAATAGAATTTATCTGATCTTGACATTAGAGATAAATGTGAATAAAAAGTCTCATAAAGTATATATATATATATATATATATATATATATATATATATATAGTCGGCTGAAAAATTAATAGGCTGACTATGATACACACGCACGCACTAACACACACACGCACACACACACACACACACACACTCTCTCTCTCTCTCACTCACACACACACACGCACACACACACACACACACACGCACACACACACATATATATATATATAATAGATAGATAGAGAGAGAGAGAGAGAGAAATAATTAGTATTTTAGTAATACACACACACACACACAACACACTCTCTCTCTCTCTCTCTCTCTCACACTCACACTCACGCACACACACACACACACACACACACACACATACATATATTTATATAGCGTGTGCTAAAAAGGTCAGTTGAGATGTCATACCTGCTATTGATGACATGTTTGACCATTGAGATCCAAGCATTGCAACACTGATTGAGAAGTGTGTTGCAAAGGGAATTATGTTTGAAAATAAACCTTATTTAGTCACATTCATTAGAATATCTTGATCAACCTCTGAACATTAACATTTCAGCTGATCCTCAATATACATATATCTGTACGGTCACCTGCCACATATCACCCAAACCATCCGAGTAAGACGGACGAGACACGCGGGACACTGCAGGAGAAGCAAGGACGAACTCATAAGCGACGTCCTCCTGTGGAAGCCAGCACATGGACACGCCAGTGTGGGACGACCAGCAAAGACGCACATTGATCACTCTGTGCGGATACAGGATGCTGCATAGAGGACCTCCGAGAATGATGAGCGATAGGACGGATGGAGAGACTGTCATGGATAGCCGCGCTGACAGCGCGACATGATGATGATATATATATATATATATATATATATATATATATATATATATATATATATAAAAGATAGTCTTCAATTTTTACACACCATCTATTAATCGGAGTTTCATATGCGTTTTGGTAACATGATCTTCAAATGGATATTTTTAATTACATACTTTCGCTTTTTGTTGATGTTTTTGTTTTTAACGTC
>CM042162.1:21246170-21256170 GCA_023376005.1 Doryteuthis pealeii | reverse complement strand
AGTTGGATGCAGACTTTTCCCAAAGATATCAGCGCTAGCTTTTTTTCCTGTTCATTTCTTGTTGGGTATTCATTTTTTTTCAAATTTAAGTTTTTTCAAACTTTTTTTATCTATGTAACCCATAGACGGTATCCTACCATGTATTACCATTCTGGGTCAGAGTGGACCTGGGATTAATGGTGATGAAGGAGTACTCCATACTCTCCAGATTTCCAGAATTGGAACTTCACCACTAAATGTAGTTTAACGTCATACCCACAACACTGTTTTGATTAGAGAGTTTCAATTTTGTTTATTTTGTTAATATCAAGATATTAGCCAAAATGAAAGAAAAACTAGACCCCCTAGACCATAAGAAAAGACATCGAGTATATACGAATGGGATTTGAGATCGGAAAATGTGCCATATTTTTGATGAGTTATGAGAGAAGAGAAAAAAATGGAAAGAATGGAACTACCAAATAAAAAGAAGAACATTTGGAGTAAAGGAGAATCATAAGTACCTGGTAATATTGGAAATAATAGGAGCAGAAATCCCGCCAATGGAATAAACACCTGGATCACCTACACCCCCTGTAAGATTCTCTGAAGTATTCTTAAAATGGACATGGGAGGAACTTCAACAGATGGACTAAAGGACAAGAAAATTGATGAAAATGCACAACTCATTATACCCTAGAGATGACATAGACAAACTATATAAGTGTCGAGGAAAGAAGGGGGTGGAGGACTCGCCAGAATTAAGAATTTCGAAGATGCGACAATTCGTGGTTTCGTAGAATTCAGTAAAAAGTACTAAACGGTCCCGAAGAGTTTGGAATTTTTAATTTGATAATATCTGTTTTGATTGTATAATGTTTCACTGGGACAATTCAATCCTGGTATCTTTGGTTTAGAAGAAAATACTTAAAAACAAAGGAAGTTGTGCCACTGTAATGTGATATTCTTGTTCATTGTTAATCATTTAACAATCATATTTTTCCATTGTGCAGAGTAATCCTGAATACGTTTCAGAAGATTTCTGCATTAATAAAGGCTAGCAGGACCTGTGGATATTTTTAAAGTCTTTTATAATATCCGCTATCTCTTCTTCAGAGCACTTACGCCGCTAGGCCACAGCAAGCCCCGAAGCAGCATGGCACGGGCTTCCAGCTACCTTGCTAGGTTCTCATTTATTATATAAAACTCATTAATTATATTTAAAAAGTTGTAATAAAAGACGAACAAGGTAATTGCTTTACTTAAGCTTTATTCAATAATATCTAGATCTGTGGATATACCACAGTGATATATCCTGGTTAAGGGATATATTATGAAGTTGGTATTTGGTATATTATCGCAATAGTAGTTGGTGCGTCGAATAGCAGTTCGTCTTCCGAGCTGTTCGTCTTCCGAACAGTCCGTCTTCCGAGCAGTCGTGGTGTAGTCTGGCGAGTAAGTTTAGGCTTGTAGGCTTAGGCGCTTGTACCACCACAGTGTCGAATATTTATACATGACACTGTCCAATCAGATTATAGTGAGGGGGAACCAAGGTATTTACATATTCATTACATCACACAGTGTAATTATTACAACGTTTGGTATGTTTATTTAAGAACTATTGTGAACTAGTTCAGTATCTCTCACTCTTTTTTTCTTTCTTTGCTTCTTTTCCTCTTTTCATTATGTTCGATTGAAATTAATTAGCGCTATCTCTTCCGCACGCTCACCTCTCTCTCTATCATTCCCCTAATTTCTTTTTGTCTTCCTAGTTATATTTGTGTGTGTAGCATGTTCTTTTTCTTTCCTTTCTTTATAATTGTTATAGGTGGTATACCCTATAGACTAATAAAATGCGCCGACGGTTACTATAAGTAACAGGGACAATTATGGCTTGTAGAGTAAGCCAATGCGAGTCAGCTCATAACTCTATTGTCGGACGTAATTCCCACTTCTCTGTACTGTAATTGTCTACTCTTTTGTTAATACATTTTCCTACATTTGTTACCCGTCGTTTTGATTTCATTTGACCCCTTAAAACCCCACAACAATAATAAAAACGGAATGGTCCGTTATTTAGCTGAGGGGACAACACTCATAAGAAATGAGAAATCAGCAGATAAGCATCACCAGATAATCAGGATTTACATTTTTGCATTTAATTTTGGACGGTCTCAATTTTAAGCAAAGGGTGTTGCAAGATGATAACGGTCGTACAATTAAGGAACACGAGTATTGATATATAGATAAGCTGAAACAAATAAAGTTTGTTTTGTCAGTTATTTATCTTAGGAATTGGAAAAAAACTCTTTTTCCCTTGTATCTAAATGGAGCCTTTTACTATTCATGACCTCACTTTCTAACCCAGTCATAGTTTTGGGGTTTTTTTTTGTTGTCCTCTATTGCTGTTGGCACCTATATGATTGCCCCAACCCTATTGCCCTTATGGCAAGCCCCAACCCTTTTTATCACATGGGTGCTAGAAGGCGGTGGCTGAGGGTCTACATGTCATGGGAATGACGTTAAACTCTATCTGATGGTGAGGTTCCAGTTCTGGAGGTCTGGGGGAATATGGAGAACCCCTTCATCACCATTGCTCCCTGGTCCACTCTGACTCGGATACCATTTATGGGTTAAATAGAAAAACATGAGTTCATAAACAAAATTTGATTATCCATTAAGAATGGGTTTATTTCAAAACTTTGTCGGAATTAAATGACCCATCGAGGTTTATATGCCGTAAAACCCAAACCAAACCCAAACCAATCTATTGCTGTTGCTACTGCTACTGTTGCAATTAAGCATTCACTGACGTTTGCAATTTCTAACCTTGTTGACAGGGGTATTAGAATACACCGACTGTACCTCTGCAGATGAGTACTCCACCAATATGGTCACCTGTTGGTCCTGGTTGGGGACCCGTGATGTTCAAGGACGGAATCCTGGTGGCTGAGCAGTACATGACATGCAACACTCCACTTTGGCCCTTACTAGAGCTAGATGGGTAGACGGAGAGGCCCCTCCAATCAATCAGCTGGTCACGTCAAACTCTAGCATATATATGATTGTCCTGACTCTATTGACCCCAATCCTTTTTATCATATATGTGCTAGAAGGTGGTGGCTGAAGGTCTTAGAGTCCTGGATATGACGTTAAACTCTATCAATTGGTAGTTCCAATTCTGGAATTGTGTGGAATGTGGAATACCCCTTCATTGCCATTACTCCCAGGTCCACTCTTAACCAGAGTAGAGGTACCTGGTAGGTTAGATAGATGAAAAATGAGTTTTAAAAATTGGGTTTGAAACAAAAATGAATACCCAACAAGAATGAATAAAAAATACCCGTCTTCGGCATAAAATAATCTAACAAGGGTTGACATGACGAAAAACCAACCAACCAACCAGCCAGCAACCCAACCAGCCAACCAAATTTTCATATTTCAGTTCACCTTGATTGACTCTCCAATACCATTAAAAATGTATGAATTTATTCGCTAGCGGGACTTATGGATATACCCTAATATGATAATTTGATTATTACAACGTTTGATATGTTTACTTAAGAGCTATTGAGAAATAGTTCAATATTTAAAAAGAATACTAATCTTGATTTAACTCTCTCTCTCTCTCCCTCTCTCCTCTCTCTCTCTCTCTCTCTTTCTCTCTCTCTCTCTCTCTCTTTCTCATCGTTTTTTTCTTATTTTCATCTTTTCATTCGATTGAAACAGATTCCGTGTGCTTACCCCTCCCTCTATTTCCTTTACTCTCTATTTTCTTCCTTTCTTATATTTCTTCTTTGTAGCCTGTCCCCTTTTTTCCCTTTTATTATAATAAAAACCGTCCATTATTTATTTGATAAGAAACAAGAATTCGGCAGATAAGCAACACCAAATGATCAGGATTTACATTTTTGCATTTCATCTTGGACTATGCACGGTCTCATTTTTAACAAGAGGATGTTGCAAGATGATAACGGTCGTACAATTAAGAAACACGAGTATTAATATATAGATAGTTGATACTGTAGTTTAGAACATTTTGCCAAATATTTCAGTTTTAAAAATAATCCAAGACTTCTGTCTTCTTCAATATGTTTAGATTTCTTTGGAGATTGTATGAATTTACGAAGCGTTGCTTAGTCTGTCATAAAGAAGCCAGATTACTTAGGAATACCTACTGTTCCCCAAGTGCTCACATATCTAAGGACTGAGATGCCTTATCACTGCTTAATTTTGCTAATCTAGTGGAAATCGGTGCTTTAATCATAACTTGATCGTGAACCTTAATAAATAATAGATAAATGAATAAATGAATAAAACTTAGCTTTAAAAAAAAAAAACGCAATTATGTGTTATCTAGTAAGAGGGGATTCTGTGACGTATTGGCTAACTTTCTGAAACGATATCATTGTCCTATATTGCATTTGCTGCTACTATTGCTGCTATTGAACATTCACATATGTGTGCAGTTTCTCACGTACATCTTTCAGATTTCAGTTCACTTTGACTGAATCTCCGACCTCATTTAAAAAAAAACAAACGTGTAAGTATATTTATTCAGAGTTAATACTTGTATTAATCCAACAGTATGTGGAGAAATGTAGACAAACACGGGATGTTACAATGGAAGGATGTTTATTACTGGTGGTAATGTCGATGTTTAAATGTTTCGGTTTATATAAAACCTTCCTCAGAACAATATGATAAAAAGAAGATAAAAAGGATTTTTTGTTGTTCATCTTTTTATCATATTTTTCCTGAAGAAGGTTTTATATAAACCAAAACGTTTAAACGTTGACATTACCACCAATAATAAACTTCCACCCTGTGTAACATCCCGTGTTTGTCTACATATCTCCACATAAAAAAGAAATATAATTAGGGTGTTTTTTGTAACTAAAAACTAAAAAAAAAAGAATCTATAAAAAGAAACAAAAAATTATCTAAAAATTGAGTACAAATTTGAAAATATAAAAAATGTAAAAAAACAAAATGGGGTTAATGAAAATAAAAGTTTTGATTTTCTTTTTGTGCTCAACCAAAAAGCTTTTAAAAAATATTTCAAGTCATTACTTTTTAATTTCTTGGTTGATAACTTATCAAGTTTAAATCCCATGTCTTCAAGATTTACCTTATACAAGTTTTATATACAATATTTTATATAAGTTTAGAACACTTTGCCAAACCCAGTAGTTGATGAGTGACTTGCTTAGATGTGGCACAAGGCCAGAAGTAAAGGGTTCCCAGTGAGAATCGAACTCACTAACAATGGTCTGCGAATCTAGCTTGCTAAACATAACACCACATGAGGTGCCCCGATTATTTACTTAACTTAGCTTAGATGTGGCACAAGGCCAGAAGTGAGGGGCTCCCGATAAGAATCGAACTCACTAACAATGGTCTGCGAATCTAGCTTGCTAACCATTATACTACATTAGGTTCCCAAAGAGACTTGATTATAAGCCCTCTCTATATAATGCGCGCGCACACACACACATACACACACATACATATATATAAAGTCGTCGGGTCGGCCTAATGTCGATATCAGCCAGACAGCGAGGGAGTCTATCCCCTTTTCACTAGCGCTAGACCGAGGAGATTATTTGGGCATCTGAGGTGGAGCGCCACACCTACCATCAGCTCCTTACCTTACCGCACAGATCCCTGTGCTACTCATACGCTGAGTTGGCGGGGCCAGTATCGAACCAAGAACCTTGAGATTCCTAGCCGAACACTCTACCGACTGAGCTATATATATATATATGAGAAGATATATATATGTATATGAGAAGATTTAGGTTATCAGATATAAATTGATTCCAACCTCCCGGCTTTTTCAAATCTAAATTCAAAATTTGAAATCAGATTTGAAAAAGCCGGGAGATTGAAATTAATTTATATCTGATAACAAATGTTTTCATTTGTTTATTTACATTTTACTCCGTATATATATATATATATATATATATATATATATATATATATATTTATATATATTTATGTATGTATGAGTGTATGTAAATTATTATTCACACACACACATACACACACACACAGATACACACACATACACACACACTCATACCTATATATATATATATATATATATATATATATATATATATATATTAATTTATAGAGCTTATCTTAGTCTGATAAGAAAGCCATGGTTACCTATTTCCATTCTCATAATAAATAACACAAGAAGATATGCAAATCGGTTTACACTTAAAATCCAATTCTTGCAGATCACAAAAAGCCGTTGATATCTAAGGAATGTATTAGGGAGGTAGAGTTTCAAGCTACGAAAGAAAAATTTGTTTGCATCTTATCTGTTATTAGTTTATTTACTGCTAAATAAAGAAACGTAGGTGTTCTAATCCCCCAATTTGTCCTAGGATTAGTCTATCTTTCTTTCTTTCTGTCCCTCTTTCTGTCCCTCTTTCTCTCTTTCTCTCTCTCTCTCTCTCTCTCTATATATATATATATATATATATATATATATATATATATATATATATATATAAGTAAAGAAATAACAAAAGACTTAGAGATTTAGCTGTAGTCTATTTCAGGGAGTTTAGACAAAGTGTCTAACTCTCCCGACTCATCAGATGCGAATGATGAGTCGGGAGAGTTAGACACTTTGTCTAAGCTCCCTGAAATAGACTATAAAGCTAAATCTCTAAGTCTTTTGTTATTTCTTTACTTATATATTTGCTCTGTGACTCTAACATTAAGAGCACACATTGAGCTCTCAAACTGCGACAGGTTTTTTTAAAATAAAACTCTTGTGTCGTAAGGAAGATTTCTTCTCTGGACTTGGATTATATATATATATATATATATATATATATATATATATATATATATATATATGTTTTAAAACCGAATGGGTTAAAATCCTCTGACAATAGTTTCACGCAGTGTAGCGATACCTCTCTACAATGCGTGAAACTATAGTCGGAGGATTTTAACCCATTCGGTTCTCTGGACTTGGATATATATATATATATATATATATATATATATATATATGGATGACCCTATATATGCTCCCCATCCCCTAGGGTTGAGCACTCTAGGGGGGATCTTGCTGACGGCCGCCAACTCAAGCGTAAACGCAACGCTCTTCTAAGGAATGGAGCACTTTGTGACGGTCTTTACACACAAAGCGATGTGTGTATTTAAACAGTTAAAATCCCCTTCCCATTCTGTAAGTGAAGACAGCCTAATGGTTACGGTGCCGGACTGACACCCAACCGATCGGATTTCAATTCCGGCTGTAGGTAGCTTATAAAATGTCTAGCCACACTGAGGAGACTTGATAAGTCGAAACACGTGTCTGTGGATGACCCTATATATATGTTTTAAAACCGAATGGGTTAAAATCCTCTGACAATAGTTTCACGCAGTGTAGCGATACCTCTCTACAATGCGTGAAGCTATAGTCGGAGGATTTTTAACCCATTCGGTTTAAAAAATATATTTAGCTCTTTTTATTGAGCACTTTTTAAATCGATTTTGATTAATCCAGAATTAAAAAGTATTTGTTTGCTTCGTGGTAAAAAATTTTCAAAGTATGAATGAATGATTAATGTAAGTGTTCAAAATAGACGAGTATTTAAGAAATACATTTGACTTACCCGTTATGTTCCGATTAATAAAACAATTACATCAAGCGACTTTATTTTCTTAATCGGCAAACCACGATTAGTATAACTATCTCCTGATTTCAGTATCAATTACATTATTAATTCGAACATAATGGGTAAGTCAACTGTATTTCTTAAATATCAGTCGATTTGAACGCTTAGATTCACCCTTCATTTATGCTTTATATATATTTATATTTATGCAGTACATATATATATATATATATATATATATATATATATATATATGTGTGTGTGTGTGTGTGTGTGTGTGTGTGTGTGTGTGTTGCCAAACCGCATTGGTTTCTACCTTTCCTTTGGATCACAACGGCTGTGTGGAGAGGAGGATATGCTGCTTGGGCGACAGCTCACCCTAAAAAAAAAAACAAAAAAAAAAACACCTGCCCAGGCTACGTAGTTTTTCCCACTACAAAAACGATACCCATGCTTCAAGAGGAAACTGGACAATTTCCACCTCAGATGCCTACGCTGCATCCTACGCATACGTGGCAGGACAAAGTGCCAACCACAGATATGCTGGAACGAGCAAACAGGAACAGCATGCTCGCCATCACCTGCAAGAGAGACGCCTACTTTGGCTTGGTCACATCAGGAGGACGGACTTAGGATGCATCTCCGAAAACCTACTGTACGGCGAATTGGCAGACGGCACCCGACCAACAGGGAAACCTCGTTTGCAATTTAAAGATGCCTGCAAAGGAAAATAAAGACATGCCACATTGGCACCAACACATGGGAGGCTTGTGCAGACGACCATGCGACCTGGTGACTCCTTGTCAAATAAGGAACGTAAAGGAGTGAAAAAGAGCAACTCTAGCAGGCATCACTGTTTGCTTGCAGTGATTGCCATTCAAGAGGTGGACTGTTCAGTCACTCACACAGCTGCAGATTAAAGGGGGAAAAGTGGACACTACGCCATCGTCTTTTGTAGACGGAAGGATGCCAATCATATATATATATATATATAAATGTAATCTATAAATATAGTTTTCTCTAATCATTCATCAATTTAAATAAATAACCTGTATACTTTTTAAAATTCAAATCATTTCTCAAGAGAACATTACAACGGTAAGATATCTATTTAATCATATTAAGTTTTGATTTAAACTTCCTATTATCTTACTCAATATCTTCTTATATATTAATCTAATGCTTCGATAAAAAAAAATTAAAATTCCATTAAAGATTTCTCTTAAATTGTTTTTTATTTCCTTGAGAGAAATTTTCGGGAAAAGATTTTTTTCATTTCTTTTCATTAATTCTTAACTATATATATATATATATATATATATATATATATATATATATATATATATATATGTATGTATATATATATATATATAAGTTGAAAATGGAAATGAATCCAACAATATGTTGAAAGGATAGATAAATAAAAGAAAGAAAATGTTGAATGGATAAAGATGGTTTAATGAAATGCCAACACGTGTTTCGACCAAGAATTTGTCAACGTACACATTGTATTCTATTTATTACTATTTTGAATATGAAATAACATACTAATAATTTAAAAAAATATTAAATTTTTAAGTATACAAAGAAAACGGCCTTCTTCAGGGCAAGATGTTTGATATATATATATATATATATATATATATATATATATATATATATATATATATATATGTGTGTGTGTGTGTGTGTGTGTGTTGTGTGTGTGTGTGTGTGAAGAAGCATTTAAATTGGGAATTAATGTCATTCACGCATCAAATCATTCTAGATCACCGAAATTAAGCAATGGTAATCGTGTTCAGTGCTTAATTGGGTAACCATATTGTAACAGCAGGCACTGAAAAGCAAAGCGAAGTCTGTGTGCCAGACTAAGCAGAGCTTAGTAAACTCCAAGACACAACTAAATTTGGCGCGCAAATTGGTGGAAGTGACCGTATATTTTATACTAATTGACAATTTTACCAAAGCCGGACAGTTTACGCATTTATAAATCTACTTTCGTACGCACGGATGGACACATTTGCACAGTCACATTGCGTCATCCTTATTCGAGGAGAAGAAGCTGTGTAGTTTGGCTGGTTGGTTGGATTTTACGACATGTTAACCCTTGCTGTTTTTTTTTTAATGCTGAATACGTTTTGTTTTTTTCCATTCATGATGGTATTTTTTTCAAACTCAATTTTTTTCAACACATTTTTTAAAAACTCATTTTTTTTCTATTTAACCTATATATAAAAGCTGTTCTGCCACTATCGTTCACATCCATACATTAACACATGCCTACACATTTACACATTGTAGAACCATTTTTTGTTGTTGTTGTTGTTGTTGTTGGTAAGTGACTTGTTCCTACGATCCATGTAATTTGG
>CM042162.1:21208670-21228670 GCA_023376005.1 Doryteuthis pealeii | reverse complement strand
TTATTGTTTTATTCTCCAACGTATTGAAATCAATCCTATGAATGATTTTATATAGAAACCAATTAAAATATAATTAAAATAAGTGTAATCTTTTTATTTGCATTCTCATTTAATTTCGTTGGTCTTTCTAATTTGATATATTTCATTGCATTAAAAGTTGAATATTTACTCCCGGAGTGCGAAATAATGATACAGAAATATATTATAAGATCTTTAGAAATAGGGAATTACTTTACAATCACCCTGTAGAGATAAGAGTATGTATTTACTCAAAGCCTCCGCAACGTGGATTACAGCTGGTTTGAATTCAGAGTTTAGCTAATTTGAGTTTAAGATTAACATTATTTTTCATATATGCACATACGGGTTTGCTATGCATAGATGGGGGGGACTCATGGTTTCATACTCCTCCCATGGTGTTTAGAGAGAGCTGAATATAAACTACCTTAGTCTGAATTTGAACACTGGTCTTTGTTGGTTTCCACCAATTTTCCTTTATAAAAGGACGTGCGCGAGGCAATTGTATAAGCAAAGATGCATATAGACGGACCGACAGACATACAGATTCTTTCATTTATATATATATATATATATATATATATATATATATATATATAGTATTTGCAAATCTTTATTATTATATCCAGTAGGTTAGAATGGAAATTGTTTAAGGATTAATCAGTATAATGCCACATGGAATTTCTTTCTACTGGTCAAGAATTGTCACGTGGCGACGTAGGAGAAAGTAAAGGTGAGACGTGAGAATATTCGGGGAGTTTGGAAAGATGTGTTGACAGAGTGAGACGTGGGTTCTTGCTCTAACAGTTGTGAGGGAAAATAAAAATCCCATGAGAAAAAAAAAGTGACCTAGTGTTATTACTAAAAAACTATAAATGACACAAGGCAGGATGTCCCCCAGCACCCCAAGTAAGTTTCCAGGCTCCAAACATTAAGGAATTGTTAGCATCGGCCCAGCAACCGTATTCGAACCACTCCACGTAGCACAGAATATGAGGTTAGTATATAACTGTTATTTTTACTATCAACATGTCATCACTACATTCCGACATGAGAGCCGATAACGTCACAATACTCTTGCTAGTGCGTATAAGGTAGTTGAGAGCAGATCAATTTTAAACTATGTTTGACTTTTCCTCCAGGAGGATTGTGCCACAGTCGAAGCGCTAAAAGAATTTGCGACATTTCTTAATTAGAATTGATTGATTTATTAATTGGTCTTAAATCAATCACAGAACAAAAGTCAATATCTTTTATGTTCAACCCCAAGACGTCAAGAAAATTAAAAAAAAAAAAAAATGAAAAGATAGCAAGATGGAGGTTTTTTTTTGTTTGCGTTTTCTCTCGTTCGGGAAAGAAAAATACAACGACAAATCTGAGTCAAAAGTTTTGCAATATTTTAGTACGTGCTAGTTTGCAATGAGTAATCCTGTGTTACGCCCACAGAACCTCACACCTGTGAAGGGGTCGGTTTAGCTCAGTCGGTATAGCGTTGGAATAGGAACCAAGAGGTTCTATGTTCGATACCAACCCTCGCCAACTCTGCGTATAAGTAGCACAGGGATCTGTGCAGTAAAGTGAGGAGCTGATGGTAGGTGTGGCGCTCAACCTCAAACGCCCAAACAATCTCCTCGGTCTAGTGCTAGTGAAAAGGGGATAGACCCCCTCGTTGTCGGGCTGATACCAACTTTACGCATCACCGACGATATCCTGTGAAGGGGTCGGTTTAGCTGGATAGAGCACCTGCTTAGGAATCGCAAGACTCCGAGTTCGATACCGGTCCCCACCAACTCAGCGCATGAGTAGCACAGATTGGGTAAACTGATCTGTGTGTTAAAGTGGGGAAATGACGGTAGGTATGGCGCTCCACCTTAACAAAAACAATATCCCTGATCTAGCGCTATTGTTGTATAGCCGACTATTGTACTTAAATGAAACCACAGACACGTATATATAAAAATAGGACCCGTCTTTATTTTCTTCGGTGTGTTCACAATGAAAATGCCGGGTGGCTGGCGAAGAGCGCAGCGTTCACAATGAACTTCCGAGGGTGGTTGATACGGGAGACGACGAGGTTACGCTCACTGCTGCTCGCTGGGGACTGATCTGACACCCTTCATCCGCTAGCCTTTTTATACAATAAATATGCCCAGGCATTTTATCTTTTGATCTGGTAACGGACATTTGTTATATACTTCTTTATCTTTCTCTCCGCCTCTTCACCGTTTTCCTTTTTTCTTTTATCTATTTCTGCATCTTCTCCCTGCTTCTTGGCCGGAAGACCTCTCTTCCGTTCTCCCTTTTTTTAGATATATATTTTTATCTTTCTCTTTGTCTTTTTGCCGGAAGCTTCCTCTTCCGTTGCACGATATGCAACACTATAAGAATTCGGTGGATAAGCAATACTTGACAATCAGGATTTACATTTTTGCATTTCATATTTGGACGGTCTTATTTTTAACGAGAGGTTGTTGCCAGATGATAACGGTCGTACAAATAAGTATTAATATATAGATATGTTCATATAAACAAATTCCTTACAGATTTAACTATTTTACATATTCGAGCTGTGTTTGTAGTTTATTAGAACAAGGATGATTGGAAGGACATCGTGTTTGTTGTATTCTGGCTTGATATGTTTCCTTTAACAGAAATATTGGCTTTCTTCCAATATGTCATCTAGAATAGAATGTCAGATTTTATGAATAATATCTTATATTGGAGATTCGCTGTCTAGTTGTCTGTAATCGAAACTACGTCACTGCTTAAGTTACAATACTCTCAGCAATTGCATAAGTTTATCAATTAATATTTAATTTATAGTCAAAATCATTAATATATAGAATAAGGCTTATGTCTCTATGAAAATCTGAGTTAGACTTACCTCAAAACAGCCCATGTTATTAGTGCGTTTAAAATCCTGCAATGTATCTTATATATCTTATATATCATTAAAAATAAAGCTTTACATAATATAGGTTTGGTTAATTTGCATAGTCGTTTAATAAACAATTACTTTGTCTTATTCATCTTTAATATTATTGTTTTATTCTCCAACGTATTAAAATCAATCCTCTGAATGATTTTATGTAGAAACCAATTAAAATATATTTGAAATAAGTGTAATCTTATTATATACATTCTTATTTAATTTCGTTAGTCTTTCTAATTTAGTATATTTCATTACATCAAAACTTCATTACAGCATATTCTTGCTAGTTATAATAAATTACACTCGTGGCACAATGGTTATCGTTGTAGGAATTGGACGCGATGTCAAGTGTTTGGATCAATAAAAAGCATCAATGAACTACGAAAGTTCCATAACGCTTTCGCTCATCCGGGCACAACGAGGATTATCCTGGTGGTTCGTAGCCAGATTTTGCCCTTTTCGATTGAGGACGTGAAACGAATAACAAAAGGTTTTCAGATTTTCACTCGAATACAATAAAGCCTCTACAAACCCGAACCGGGAACCCAAGTAACCCATAGTAATTTGAGAGATTGAGCAAGGACTATAAGAACTCTGTGGAAGCGCTCGTTGCATAATGGTTATTGTCGCACTAAATGGACACAGCGTCACAACTTCAAGTCCTGGACGAGGCTATTTGCATTCCACATAGCGCTAGTATCCTTGGGAAAGTTATGGATTCAGCTATTTTCCCTCTAGCTATAGGTAAATAGTAGCGTAGACTGGGCTCTTTAACCAGGTATGGCAACTAGTCTAGGACAAGAAAACCACTGAATTCAAGCATGTTGAACTCCGCTTAGAAATTGACCTTGTGTCACATACTGCTCGTGATCTAGCACTATCTGATCTAGCACTATAAGATCTCTGAGTAAATACATACCACAGTCTTTGAAAGCCAGATTTTAGAATCAGGGCGTACCTTTCCAAGAAGCAGACGAAATGCTTCTGACCGCCTGGGCGTTCCATCCTCGCTGGATGCCCCGTACCTGCGTCATTGTGTCACATCCAACCTAGCGAACGGGCTGGGTAAATACTTATTTCTGGCCGACTGTTCTCGTAACATCTGAAAACCAAGATCAGCTATCACCGAAACGACCCCCAGAAAATTGTCAAGAGACTCATTCACCTGGATGATTTTGTGTCTTACAAGGGAAAAACAAAGCCCGGTAGAATGTAATAAAGACAACTCGATTACCTCCCTTGGTTTCTTTACAAATAAGCTACGCCATTTTAGACACCGACAAACCGCCTATTATGTTAGTATAGCATTTAATTCTAAGGCTGACAGCAACAATTAAAGGAATTCAAACTTAGTTTAATTCTAACAATTTATTAACGAGCAAATAAAACAATGAGTAACAATATAAAGTCCTTCCTGTGTATAAAGTTGAGTTTGAAGGACTTACCGGCGTGCTGGAGAAGATATCTTGTATCTTAGGGTGATTTCTTGGAGAGGATTTAAAGTCGCTGCCTCGTCGGATCTTGTCCGGGGTCCCTTCTGGTGAATTTTTGGTATTTTGCGCCAAAACCTCAGGGCTCATCACGTGATTGGTATATTCAATCACAGAAAGCCTCTCCCTCACTCAACTCCACACACAGGAATTACCATTTTACTGACCCAACACACCAATTACGTTTAATAAAGGCTCATTAAATGTGAACTCCGATAAAACAGAGTTCATGAGTTTCAAAAATAAAGGAAACATCTCCACACTCAACGGCAAGCCTCTTAAGCCAGTAGAACAATTCACGTACCTGGGTGGTAATATCTCCTCCACAGAGAGCGATGTTAATACACGGATAGCAAAGGCATGGTCGGCCACAAATAGATTATCAGTCATATGGAGGTCCGATCTCCCTGACAAGCTAAAGCCACAGTTCTTCCGGGCTGTGGTTGTGTCGGTGCTGCTATATGGCTGCATCACCTGAACCCTAACAAAGCGTCTTGAGAATAAGCTAGATGGGAGCTGCACAAGAATGCTGCGTGCAGTCTTTAACAAGTCATGGAAACAGCACCCCACAAGGAAACAGCTGTACGGTCACCTGCCCCCCATCTCACAAACTATCCGAGTGAGACGGACAGGACATGCAGGACACTGCTGGAGAAGCAAGGATGAACTCATAAGCGACGTTCTCCTGTGGAAGCCAACACATGGACATGCAAGTGTGGGGCGCCCAGCAAGGAGCTACATTGACCAGCTATATGAAGATGCTGGCTGCTCCACAGAGGACCTTCCAGGTGCAATGAATGATAGGGAAGGTAGGCGAAAGATTGTCATGGATACTCGTGCTGCATGCGCGACATGATGATAATGATGAAGCTGGACAAGATTTCTGTGGTTTTAGTTTTTTTTTTTTTTACAGTCCTAAAAGCTTTGAATTTCTCCTGCATACTTTCAAGAATGAGTGCACACTGGGAGTCCTCATTATTCCCTAAGGAACTTAGAAACCCTCCCACCCGTCGGAAAGAATTCCAGGCTCACATTGTAGACAAGAGGTTTTCAACTGACAGTTTTATTCGAATCGTTGAACCGACAAAAAAATAACTGTGTGTGGTATAATATTTTTACCATATTTTTCGAATGGGACACACACATGCCCTTTCGGTGGTGGTGGTGGTGGTGGGGGGGTCTAGAATACACCAACTGCATTCCTTGCAGGGTGTCACGTGCATGACATTAGACAGCATCCGGTGGTGAGACTTCCGTTCTGGAGCTCTGTCTTTGCCATTCCTTTCAGGTCAGTAATGTAGGGGTAGTAGGTATTTACCCAACCTGTTCTCTACGGGTAGGATGTGACACAAGGTCGCAAGTATGGAGCATCCAGTGAGATTTATTCGCAATTCAGTAGTCATGGACCTGCAAGACTAGCTTGCCAGCCATTACATGACAATGGGCCACCCTCTTTACCCAACCCATTCGCCACTGGTAGGATGTGACACAAGGTCATAAGTATGGGGCATCCAGTGAGATTTAACTGGCAATTAAGAAGTAATAGATCTACGAAATATGCTTACTAACCATTACGGCATAATGTGACACACGTGTTGGATGTGACACAAGGTCGTTGGTATGGAGCATCCAGTGAGATTTAAGTCGCAATTCAGTAGTAATGGATCTGTGAGACTTTCCCGCTAATCAATACTGGACGATGGGACGCTCTTCTTTACCCAACTCGTTCGCTACGGGTAGGATGTGACACAAGGTCGCAAGTATGGGGCATTCAGTGAGGATCACTCTAATGTAATGGATCTGCGAGACAGCTTACTAACCATTGCATAACGATGGGACGCTCTTTATACAATCCGTTTGCCATGAATAAAATGGGACACAATGTTGCAAGTAGGGAAGGGGGAATTCAGCGTAAATTGAACCTACTATTCAGTAGTAATAAGTCTGTTAGACTTGCTTGGTGACCATTACGCTACGATAGGACACCTAGTGTTGTATACCCTTTTTTTTTCTTTACTTATTTCTATTCTTCTTCTGGCGTCTTTGACATCTTAACTTCTTCAAGCGTCTCTTCTAACATCTGGACTTCATCTTGGGGTCGGTCGCACTTAACTCATTTCTTCTTCTAGATCAGTCTTGTTACCAAGACATTCATTAATCACAAGACCGTGTTATTTTCTTAAGCTTTTATTTACTTAACTAAACATTTCATGTAACTAAACATAGACTAACATAGCGCGTATGCAGTGAGTTCCAGTTAAGGCAGGACATCTTCTCTGCTTGACGTCTAAACTGAAACAGAGGACCCAACCAGGTCCCACGTGACTTCACGTATTTCGCGGGATTTCTGTACTATTCCATGGAAAGTCCCGCCCGTGATATTAGAAATACAGGGGATTGACAATAATCTTTGCAAACGCATAGATTATGTAACAATAGCTATTTACCTAATCCTATCACCACGTATAGGATATGACACAAGGTCGCAAGTATGAGTCATCGAACGAGGATCGAATACGCTACTCAGTAGTAATAGATATGCGAGACTATCGTGCTCACCATTACACCACGCCTAACTTATTTCCCAACCCATTCGCCACGGGTAGGATGTGACTCAAGGTTTCAAGTAGGGGACATTTAGCGTGGATCGAACTCGCTATTCAGGGTCTGCGTGAGTAGCTTGATAAGTATCATTCCAAGAAAGGAAGCTCCTCTGTAGTAGTAGGACGTGTTAGGTCTCATATATAAGGCAACTAGGAAGCGCGTGGTGTAATGGTTAAAGTCATGGGAAATGGACTCGTCGCCCCGAGTTCAAATCCTGGACGTGGTAATTGCATTTCATTTAGCGCTAATATCCTTGGGAAAGGTATGAATCCTGCTCTCCCTCCAGCTATGGGTAAATAGTAGGGCAGACTGGGCTCTTTAACCTTGGTTAGGCAACCGGTCTAGGAGAAGGAAAACTCTGAATTCAAACCTGCTGAACTCCGCTTAAGAAATTGATCTTGTGTCGCATCCTGCTCGTGCGGAGGGGTTGGTAAATATATATATATATATAAGGCAACTAAGTAATTGTGGAGGCGCGTTGTGTAATAGTTACCACTGTAGGATATAGACATGGCGAGACGATTTCAAATCCTGGATGCGGTTGTTTGCATTTTACATGGAACTTATACACTTGGGAAAAGTACGAATGCAACTATTCTTCCTCCGACTATGGACAAATAGTAGGACATACTGGGTTCTTTAAATTGGGTATGGTATATATATTTACCAACTTCTCCGCACGTGCAGGATACGACACAAGGTCAATTTATTGAGCGGAGTTCAACAGGTTTGAATTCAGAGTTTTCCTTCTCCTAAACTGGTTACCTAGCCATGGTTAAAGAACCCAGTCTGCCCTGCATTTATCCATAGCTGGAGGGAGAGTAGGATTCATACCTTTCCCAAGGGTATTAGCGCTAAGTGAAATGCATTTACCACGTCCTGGATTTGAACTCGGGGCGACGAGTCCATTTCACATGACTTTAACTATTACACCACGCGCTTCCTCTTTAAATTGGGTATGGTAACTGGTGTAGGAGAAGGAAATCCTTGACTTCAAACCAAAGGTGCTCTATTCTCGTAAGTCAAAAATATTTTGATAGATACTCCTCCCCCTCTCCCCTTCCTCCACCAGAAGACACCCGTAGTATCTACGGTACTATTTAGGTGTTCAAGAAAAGATCTGTTCGAAAAAATATTCGTATTACATAGAAATATTTGAAATGAAATAACGATGTTCAAACAATTAATTATAATTAGTTATTAATAGTTACTTGAAACTCATTTCTTTCCATTACTCCCAGGTTCACTTTTACATGAAGAGGTAGTACCTTTTAGGGTCGAACAGATCTCTTTGAGATAATGAGGTGCTTATTTCCTTAAAAATAATCGTGAGTATATATTTTTGTATTGTATATATTTGAAAACAATTGTTAATTAGAGTCTAGTCACGGAGAAACCATCGTTTCCCACAAGATCACCGAAATTAAGTAATGATGAGCCTGTTCAGTACTTGATAGTGTGACCAATTAAGCAACACTAGGTACTGCAATCACTTGAATCCTTTTTTATCAAACTGACTTGATTCGGTATAAAATAACCCGAAAAGGTTTTATATGGCATAAAACAAAACAACCAAACCAATCATCACGCTGAAAGTATCGGTTCCCGCTAGATCACCGAAGTTAAGCAGAGATAAGTCTTTTCAATACTTGATTGGGTGACAAGCATCAGCAGGTACTGTTAGCAACCCGAGTCTATTGTTTATCAAAATGATTTGATTCGGCATTAAATGGCCTGAAAAGGTTTGATATGCCATAAAACAAAACCAACCAATCAACCAAGTGCCATTGACTCTGGTTCAACGTTATTCTAAATTAGATATATATGCTCTATCGCTGATGTTGAGCAAAGTTTATAAAAAGAACTGTATTCCGCATTCTATGACACGAAAGGGGGTTCATATGCCATGAAACAAAACAACCTACCAAACTTGATGGTTAAACTGAGATTGGTTTAAGATAACCCAATAAGGGTTGACATGCCAAAAAAAACAAAAAACAACCAAGGGTTATTCCATGTCAAATCATCTAAGCCATGTCACCCAATCCTTCAATTTTTCAGAAATCATCAATAACTTAAAATTAATTAACTTGAAGGTTTTTGATAGCATTTTTGGATTCCTTAGTCAAAAATGCTTATATAAACCAATTTTTAGTAGTAGGTAATCTCAAGAACTCATTTTATAGACAAAAATAGATAATAAAAAATCGCCATTTTTCGCGAACCCCACCAAATTTGGAGAGCTAAAAATCGACATAAATCCGCCAATTTTTGGAATTGGAAGCGCAAATTTTGGGGAATGTTTAACATTAACATAGTCCACACCTGGAAAAAAATTCAGAAAAATTGAAGGGGGTGGGTGACAATTTTACTTTTATTCTGGGTGATTTGACCCCCAACCAAAAATGTGTAAAATGATCAATTTCGATCTGTTTAAAAGTTATGACTAGTATTGACTCGCATCATTTAATAGTTGTTGTTATTGTTGTTTTTATCTCTGTATACTCGGACCACCAATCTTCGACAGCGAGTAATAGCACCTATCGGAGACAATAATAAAGGATAAGCTCTCAATGAGACTCGAACTCATGTCTCATTTTGCCTTGGGAAAGTTTGGTCAATTGCACCAGTTGCTTTACTTTGTAAATGCTCAAATAAAAAAATATAACACATCCCTCATTTTGTGATAGTTTTAAGGTGTCACATTTTGTCAATTTCTTTTTTGTTGTCAGGACCTGTGAATATAACACAGTATGATAATTTGATGTTTGTTTGTTTGTTTATTGATTTTAACGGCACATCAACCCGTCTGGGGTTATGTCATGCCTAACGGTTAGGAAGTGATACATATCGTGTATTTATATTTATACTTTTTAGTAATTGGTTTTAACAATGTGTTGGCATTATTGGGGATTATGTTGTATGGTATTGATTTGTTTCATGTCTATATTCTATGGAATAATTTTATTTCCCTAAAAACAGAGAGAATATTCTCCATGTTGACATTTTCAAACAGATCTTTCATATTGTTTGCTTTAAAATAACGGTTTCTGATGTGAGCAAAAAACTGCATTCCATGAATAAGTGTTTAACTGTCAAAGGTGTTTGACATGTTCCACATTGTGGTTGTTGTTCTTGTTTGAGTATATAGGAGTGCGTTAGTCTTGTATGACCAATGCGTAATCGGAACACAATGACTTGTTCCTTTCTAGATTTCCTTAAAGTTGATCTCCAGCCTCCCAAAGTGGGTTTGATTAGGAAGAGTTTATTGTGAATGTTGTTATTCCAGTGCTGTTGCCATTTTGTATGAAGGAATCTATTAATTTTAGGTTTCAATCCAGTATATGGTATATTGAACTTGTCGGGGATCAAATCTAGAGCCGATTTAGCTGCAGTCAGTTCTTTCATCCCCCTCACTTCTATATGGCTTGGGATCCAGCATATCATAATCACCTTAGAGTTAGACATCGAGTCTAATCTATTCATAATCATATGATAATTTGGTTAATACAACGTTTCATATGATTACTTAAAAGCTATTGCTAAATACTTCAATATGTAGAAAGTATAATAGTCTTCACTTAACTCTCTCTCTCTCTCTCTCTCTCTCTCTCTCTCTCTCTCTCTCTCTCTCTCTCTCTCTCTCTCTCTCGCCCGCTTTTTCTTAAAAAGGGGGAGGATGCAAAATATTTACGTTGATTTGTCATAAAAACCTGGGGGTGGGGTTGGGTGACGTTCAAAATATCTACATTAATTTGCCAAAAAAATGTAACAAAAACACAACTCGGGAAATTCGCTTACTAAAACATTGCGTAAATTAAAATAGAAGGCCGGGACGACATAAGATCAAAATTACAAAAAAAAAAAAAATCTTCCGTAATTCACAATTTCAATTTTACAAATAAAACAAACATGTAACTTTTTTTCAATTCATTTCAATTTTACGTTGGACATTTAAGCGACACAAGACAATTTGGAATATTTCATTTTAAAAATTGAGCGAAATAAAATGGGACAAATAAAAAATCTGCGATTAAATGACACCAGATAATCTGGATTTAAATTTTTTGCATTGAATCTTGAACAAGTTGACGGTCTCATTTTTAACCAGAGGGTGTTGCAGGATGAAAACGGACGGGAGATTTAGGAACAAACTTAGTTTTTCACACTAGCATTAGTTGATGGTATTTCCCTGGAGTCTGAGTGACAACAAGTTTCCTCAGGTCTCCAGGATTCTTCTGAGTATTCTGGCAGATTGCAACAGCGCAGTATTATTATTATTATTTACTCCTTTTGACTTTTCACATCAGCATTAGCTGATGGTCTTTCACTGGAGTCTGAGTGACAGCAAGTCTCCTCAGGTCTCCAGGACTCTTCTGAGTATTCTGGCAGATTACAGCAGTGCAGTGTTCTGAATGGTTTCAATCCTTCCACTGATTTCCAAACTTTCCAAACCCTTTTCCAATCCTTTTGGGACCGTTCCAAGTGCACCAACTACAATTGGTATCACTTTGACTTTCATATTCCATAACTTTTTCAGTTCTCTGGCAAGGTCCAGATATTTGTTCATTTTTTCATTTTTCCTTTAGCTTCACCCTGTGATCTGCTGGAACTGCAAAATCCACCAGCTGACAAGTTCTTTCTTAACAAGTTCTTTGTTTATCAACACTAGGTCTGGTCTTCGTGCTGGTATAAGGTGATCCATTTTTATTTCAAAGTCCCAGATAATTTTATGTTTCGTTCTCAAGAACAGATTCTGGTTTATGCATAGACCATTTTGTTGTATGGTCAAAATTAAATTTTTTGCATGATTCCCATTATTTTTTTTATTTCATTATTATTATTATTATTATTATTATTATTATTATTATTATTAAATAGGAATAATTATTTGAAACCATATTATATGAATAATTACTTGAAATTATATAATTGCTTGAAAAAGACTGATTTCGGCGTTAAATAATCAAACAAGGATAGACATGCTGTAAAACCAACCAACAAACCAACCTACATTTAGAAACTGTAAAGATTTAATTGAAACCATCCAATTACCAGTCCAAATGATGGAATCCTCTTTTCATCTTTCACTAATTCTTCGTTATTTTCTACAGTTGCAACAAAACAAAAGGATTCCTGGGGTTTACTTTTCAACACAACGCCATAACTTCGCGACAGGGGCCGATTACTTGAAATCTGATAGGCATCTTTATGAGGAGCATGAATGAAAAGAATAGAAGAATCTCATGTACAGAGAAAGAGAGAAAGAAAGAGGGAGAGAGAGAGAGAGAGAGAGAGAGAGAGAGAGAGAGAGAGAGAGAGAGAGAGAGAGAGAAAGTCGAGAGATAATTTGTGTACAATTCCAAAACACGTTCTTAAATATTCTAAAACAATGCGGGCAAAATAGTCGCGCAATTTGAACGAAAACATTGACCTCGCCATACAAAGTGCATCTTGAACATCTCTTCTTTGAGAGTTGATCTGCTCTCCTCACTATTTTTAACTGAGAACAGCGCAAGGCTAAATTGAGCGGGAAAAGATTGGTGTGGTTTATTTGTTTAACAGCATAACATCTCATTAATTCTACACCAATATTTAACGTTGAAATTTAATTCATTTAATTCTAATGCTTGATCGAAATCAGAACTATATTATCAATATTCCATTGCGTTTTTTTAATTGTTTTAAAAAATAATTTTTATAATCAGTTGTTTACGCACTGTTATCTATACATATATAAAGGGCAATTGGTATATATATATATATATATATATATATATATATATATATATTAAATATCACCGGCTCATACTTTTCGCGCAAAAGAATTGATTTATATTTAATATTGAAAACTTAAATATACAAGGGTGTGTCAAAAAGTAATGCCATTTCCTTTATTTCTTGTGAAGTTTATATATATATATATATATATATATATAAAACGGACCATATGACCTCTAGGCACCCCTTTTTGATCTCGGTTCAGGACATGTTTTTCATTTACACATTCAATATCCGGTTGTCTGTTAACAGACGATTCTTACAGTTTTTTAAATTATAAAACTAAACTAAAACTATAAAACCCCTAACCCCTAACCCTAACCCTAACCCCTAACCCAACCCCTAACAAACAACAGGATATTGACGGTGTAAATGAAAAACATGTCCTTCTAAATCGAGATCAAAAAGGGGTGCCTAAAGGTCATATGGTCCTATAAAACTAAGGCCTACATTGAGACCCTAACGAGGCCCAGAGCAAGAATCCAACGAGTAAGACTCAACTTGCCAATCGACAATGAGCTCCTTCTGTATGATAATGCTCGACCACGCACAGGGCGAGGGAGAAAATCGCCTCATTTGGGTGGAAAATTTTATTGCATCCTCCATACTCACCAGATTTAGCGCCTTTAGAGCATCATCTCCTCGGCCCCATGAAAAAGAGATTGAGAGGCAAACATTATTCCAGTGACATCTGTTGTGAATAAGTTGTTCAAAAAACAGTCAACAACATTTTACGGGGCGGGGATACTTGCTCTCATTCGAAGGTGCATCCAACTATTCGCATCTAGTGCTAATAATTTATACATGATGATGATGATGATGATGATGATGATGGACCCAATTAGGGTTCTTGGTAGTTCTACCTTTTCGGGAAGGTGTAAGGAGTTTTCTTTCTCCTAGACATGTGAAACTAAAGATCCAAATCTGCCCAGCTATTTACTCATAGCTGGCGGGTGCAAGTGAGAAGAGATAGATTCATGCCTTTCCCAAATGCATTAGCGAAAAAATGAAACTTGACTCGCCAAATGCATTTTCTTATAACCACTAGGCCACCCGCAATTCCGCGTTTTCTATTGAATCAGTCACGTCATGAGAACTTTCAGTCAATTTCATTTAATTAAGTGTTCTTTTTTGTTTTTATTCAATTCCAATGAGTGTCGAGATTTTTTTTATGGATTTTGCCCAACGGGAAGGCAAAATTTCGATTCCATGTTTAAAGAAATTTGGGGTTTCCTCGAAAAAAATTTTTCTTTGTTTCTGAGTATTTTGCCACATACGAAATGTTCTTAGGATTGGAATAAATAAAAAATCTGTTGGTGTGTGGACGAATTTCTTATTGTAAAGATTTTATCTTTTCTTAGGTTTGTTGGGCTGGAGTCATTCGGAATGAGGCTGATTACATTTTTGATGAATATATTTAAATAGATTTAACTTAGATTTGTTTTATATCCTCTATGGTAAAACTGAATATTACAACCTATATATATATATATATATATATATATATATATATATATATATATACATATATATATATATATATATAGTTAACAACGAAATTATTCATACACCCAAGAATATATATATATATATATATATATGGTGATTGCCGCTTCTTCACAGAATAAGGCCATTTCTACAAGTAGTTCAGTTGTGAGCAGTTGTGAGCAGTTGTGAGCACGCAGATAACCTACGGATCCCGCTTGTTTTTAAGTACCCTGTCACATATATGAAACCCTCGACATACAGGCCCTGCCACACAGGCCAGACTTCAAATGAAGGAAATGTTTCCATGGCGTCCGTCATGTGTCGATTCAGAATGGAGGGCTCGAGTCACCTTACCTCAAACTTCTTAAAGCTACCATCGGCCTGTCTTTCCATGAGGATGTGTATCCAGCCCACCCCCTTCTGTCAATTGATCCTTATAGCTGAAGCTGATTTCCGCAAGAGCATCGATGTCTGCCCCTTATTGAGATGCTTCCTTGTCACGATACCAGTACGTAGTTTGGGGTTTCCCAATCTCTCAAGATCGGGAGGTGTCCAGACATTCCAGGTGGCTATTCTTAGCATTGTTTTGTGTAGTAGTATTTTCTAGTTTTCGCCCATCTAAAGTGGACAACCGTCGAAGCGTTGGTTTCTGGCCAGCTTGATAGGTGAACCGGCATTTGTTTAGGTCACCTTTTCTAGACACTTCCCAAATGGCTGGGTGAACAGTGTTACCCAAGGGGCTGCTCATTCACCCACAACCTTGCCGAGGCACGCTGCTGTTCAATCAGCAAGGCGGTGACGTTAAGTACATCACGAATCCATATATATGTATATATATCTTATTATAATGGCGATTCGGTGTCTGTAACCGAAACTACGTCACTGTTTACGTCATAATACCCTCAGGAAATACGCAAGTTTATCAATGTGTATTTAATTTATAGTCAAAATCATTAATACATAGAATAAAAAATAAACCCTGTATTATATATACTCAGAAATTAAGTATGCAAGATTAAATGGTCCACATTTTTTGTTAATATAAGTTTTAATACATACATTTCAGGTATTAAAAGTTATTTTATATCAGATTCAATAACAATTTTAAATTAAATATTTTGCTATAAAATTATTGATTAATACTAATAAGATTATAATATAATCTTATTAATATTAATTATTAATTTATAATTTATTATGCGGTGGAAAAAAACATTCCGTTTTGATTATCGTCTGTCGTAAAAAAAAAAAACTAAAAAAAACATCTTTTTCATTTGACGCCCCCACCCTTGAAAAATCTTAAATATTTTGAATTGATATGAGAAACTTGATTTTATTAGAAAGAAAACATTTATTTCAATTTTGACACCAAAACTATTTATGTCTATTATAAAAAAAAAAAAAGAAGATTTTAATGATATGTTTACATTTTTTACGAAAGAGCGTGACAAAAATTAATTCAACACCGTTCTTTTTTTTGTTGCTAGTATTAATAATGTAGCATACTTCTTTTTTTTTTTACAAATAAAGAGTGTTCAATATCGTTGATAGAGAATATATATATATATATATATATATATATATAATATTATGAAAAATTGAAAAAAAAACACAAGTTCATAAACGAGTAATGTTTATTTCGTCTACGCTGCAGTGTTTCGATCTGTTTCAATAGATCTTCATCAGGACTTTCGTTAGTTTGAGGAAAAATAAATGTATCAAACTAACGAAAGCCCAGATGAAGATCTATTGAAACAGATCGAAACACTGCAGTGTAGGCGAAATAAACATTACTCGTTAATGAACTTGCGTTTTTTCAATTTTTCATAATATTACATACTATTGGATTCACTTCCACTTTTTCTTCACACACACATATACATATGTAGTATATTAAGAAAATTGAAAAAACACAGATTTAAATAAGTTGAGTGGTAAGTTTATTGGCCGACGCTGCAGTGTTTTGATCTATTAATTAGATCATTTTCAGGGCATTTGTTGGTATAAGGAAGGTGATAAACATTTTTTTATCACAGAATAACGAGAAAAGCAAGCGATAGTCCTTGTTTTTGAACAGATTGATAAACAAGGACAATCGCTTGCTTTTCTCGTTATTCTGTGATAAAAAATGTTTTATCACCTTCCTTATACCAACAAATGCTCTGAAGATGATCTAATTAATAGATCGAAACACTGCAGCGTCGGCCAATAAACTTACCACTCAACTTATTTAAACCTGTGTTTTTTCAATTTTCTTAATATACTACATACCGTCGGATTCACTTCCATCTCTTCACACACACACACACACACACACACACACACACACACACATATATATATATATATATATTCATATACACACACACACACACACATATATATATACATATACATATATACATACACACACACACACATTTTTTTTTTGCTTTCTTCTAATTTCACTTTGTTATCTGCTGGAAAATTCTGTTCTTGTTAACTCTAAAAAGTTATGGTCTTCTGACTTGTGATTGGCTGATTCATTCTTATCTCAAAATCCGAGACAATTTTATGTATCTCATTAGCCAAGAAAGATTCTGGTCAGTACATCAATACACATTGGTCTGTAACAGTCTGTATATTCAAAATCGTTTCGATTGCAGTTCCCAGATATAATAAGAGAGAGAGAGAGAGAAAGAAAGAAAGTAGAGAGAGAGAGAGAGAGAGAGAGAGAGAGAGAAGAGGGAGGGAGGGAGGGAGAGAGAGAGAGAGTTAAATCACGATTATTATACTTTTTACATATTGAACTATTTTGCAATAACTCTTAAGTAAACATATCAAACGTTTTAATAATTAAATTATCATACTGTGATAAATCCTGCTATTAATTATTATTCGTAAAAAGATTCATTAAAAAAAGAAATTGAATAACATCTAATCTGCATTTGCATGACTTCTTTAATTACCTCACAAACTCTCTCTCTCTCTCTCTCTCTCTCTCTCCATCCTCATCTCTCACTCTCCATCCTCACCTCTCTCTCTCCATCCTCACCTCTCTCTCACTCTCTTTTTCTCACTCTCCATCCTCACCACTCTCTTTCTTTCTTTCTCTCTCTCCATCCTCACCTCTTACTCTCTCTCTTTCTCTCTCTCTCTCCATCTTCACCTCTCCCTCCCTCTATCTCTCTTTCTCTCTCTCTCCATCCTCACCTCTTACTTACTCTCTCTTTCTCTCTCTCTCCATCCTAACCTCTCACCCCCGGTCGCTATCCTTCTGTCCCTGTCTCTCTCCTTCTGTCTTTTATCCAAGATAGATTCTGTTTAATACATTAATACATTGGTATGTAACAGTCTGTATGCTCAAAATCATTTCAATTGCAGTTCCAAGTGGATGACCTTTCCCACCCATTCATGTCTACTTTTGCATTCTTATCAATCGTTTGCTTTTTTATGTACTTTCCCAACAAAGCAGGATGCGGCACAAGATCAATTTTTAAGCGCAATACAACTCAGTCGGTAGAGCACCCGCTTAGGAACTACATGATTCAGGTTTCGATACAAGTACTCAAAAATTCCGGGCATGAGCTTGGATCTGTGCGGTAAAAATGGTGGAGGTGATGGTAAGTGTGTAGCTCTACCTCAGACGCAAAAACAATCTTCCTGGTCTCAGACTCCCTTGTTCTGCGGATACCGACAATAGGCAATTCCGCTTACTTTGTTTAGTTTCCCTTTAAAGCTTTCCTTCTCCTAGACCGGTTGCCGTATCAAGGCTAATGTGGTCAGTCTGCCCTACTATTTACTGACAGCTAGATGGGAGTAAAATGGAGGAAATCAATCCGACAGGATGTGGAAAAAATGTAGAAAAACACGAAGTGTTCAAAAAGTATGAATATTTATTATTGATGGTAATGTCGACGCTATAACGTTTCGGTTTTTGCAACCTTCTTCAGGACACGTGGTGAAATATTGTGTGGAGATGTTAAGATCCTTCTTGTAGGGTTACGAGCAGATGGAAGAACATACGGATTCATGAACTCTTTTTTCTTATTGATTAGCTTATAGGTCTGCGTTTCTGGCCTAGATTAGGGGATCCGTCTCAATTTCTTGTTTGTGCATATACCATTTTGTAGTATGACCAAAATTTAATTTCTTTCACAGTTCCCAGTGGATCACCCTTTCCTACCCTGCCGTTCCCAGTCTTGTACTTCAGCTAGTTTGCTGTACTTTCTTTCTTATGTGATTAACAGTTTCGTGTCTGTCTCCACGCGTCTTACACTTGCTATTCTGTTACGTCTGATATAATTGTTTTTTATAGCATTGTTTTGTTTGTTTGTTTGTTTGTTTGTTGGTTGGTTGGTTGGATTTTACGGCATGTCAATTTTTTTTAAATCAACTTTTTTTAAAACTCATTTTTTTAAACACACTTTTAAAAACTTTTCTTTTTCTATTCAACCCATAGATGGGGCCCTAAAAGGTACTACCACTCCGGGTCAGAGTTGACCTGTGAGTAATAGTGACGAAGGGGTATTCCACATCACCTAGAGCTCAATCACCATCAGATAGAGTTTAAAGTCATACCCATGACACAAAGACCCTCAGCCACCGCATTGAAATGCAAATAGTCTCGTTCAGGATTTGAACTCGGCTCGTCTATCTTACGACGATAACCATTATGCAATTGGCGTCTCCTTTTCAGGTTTTGTGTAATTGGTTCTGGATTGCGTACGCATGTCCATGACGTCATCTCGAATTTCTATGTTTTATAATTCGTGAAAATATTCATTCAAAAAGAAACTGAATAACATATTTATATGCAGTTGCTGTATGACTTCTTTAATTACCTCACACACAATCTCTCCCCCCTCTCTTTGTCGGTCTCTCTCTCCCTCTCTCTCTCTTCTTCTTCTTCTTCTTCTTCTGACCCTCTGTCTGTCTATCGGTCTTTGTCGTTCAGTCTGTCTGCTCCATCTCTCCTTCAGTCTGTCTGTTGCTACCTTCTCTCTCTCTCTCTCTCTCACTCTCTCTCTCTCTCTCACTCTCTCTCTCCCTGTGTTTATTTCACCCTCTTTCGCTCCCCTCCATCTGTTCATTATCCCTCTCTCTCTCTCTCTGTTCTTCTCTTCTTCTTCTTCTCTTCTTCTTCTTCTCTTCTTCTTCTTCTTCTTCTTCTTCTGACCCTCTGTCTGTCTATCGGTCTTTGTCGTTCAGTTCAGTCTGTCTGCTCCATCTTTCCTTCAGTCTGTCTGTTGCTACCCTCTCTCTCTCTCTCTCTCTCTCTCTCTCTCTCTCTCTCTCTCTCTCTCTCTCACTTTCCTTCAGTCCTACTTCCAATATCTCCCCTTCTGTCTCTCCTATCTCCCTCTCTCTTCTTTTCTTCTGACTGTCGCTCTATTCCCTCATATGACCCTCTCTTTGTACAACTTTTCTCCGGTCTCTTTCTTTCTCACTTATACTTCCAGTATCTCTCCTTTTGTATCTCTCCTCTCTCTGTCTCTTTCCCTCCCCTTCTGTCAGTCCACTGTCTCCCCTCTCTCTGTCTCTCTGTTAATATTAAGAAACTAATACTGAGATCGATGAAGGCATTGAAACAAATATTTGATCAGATGCAGTTCAGGTTCAAGGATCCAATTAACATTTGTAACTACGAAAATGAGGAAATGAGATTCATCCCCTCCCTTCCCCCCCCCCAACCCGGTCGAGGAGTG
>CM042162.1:21203670-21206170 GCA_023376005.1 Doryteuthis pealeii | reverse complement strand
AACTGTATACCAACAAATGACTATTATTAGATAATTACTTGAAACCATTAAATTATTATTATTATTATACTTGAAACCACTATGCAAAAATTATTTGTATTAGATAGGAATACTTGATATCATATAACTGTGTGCAAAAACGTCTCAAGAAGCATCTACACAAAACATGGATAAGAATTAGCGAGGTATTAACTCGTAGCTAACACCCATAATCTTATAACACATTAGGTTATCCAAATGAGGGTATCTTAACACAGAATATTCGGTAGGGAAAAAGACAAGTTAATTGATATAATATAATATTTAGTTATAAGATATACAAAGAGGGAACCCAGTTCCCATTCCAAACCACACAAGAGTCAAAAGGTGTTCGAGGAGCATGAAGAAAGGTGTTGTGTTAGTATAGCATTTAATTCTAAGGCTAACAACAACAAATAAATGAATTAGTACTTCGTTTAATTCTAACAATTTATTAACCAGTACATGAAACAATGAATAACAATATAAAGTCCTTCCTGTATATAAAGTTGAGTTTAAGGGACTTACCGGCGCGTTGGAGAAGATATCTGGTATCTTAAGGTGATTTCTGGGAGCTCTTAATATCGCTGCCTCGTGGAACCGTTGGTAGAATCTGTCTGTCTGGATTTTGAATATTGCGCCTAAACTTCTGGGCTCATCCCGTGATTGGTATATCCAATCACAGAGAGCCTCTCCCTCCTCACTCTATATAGAGGAATTACCATTTTACTGACCCAACAAACGTATAAACAACAAAGGGGTGGAAATCTTTTACTATTTTTCAGGAGGTCTGGAAACAAAGACAGTCACCATTGGTAGCTGCTAAGGAGAGAACGACTACACCTGACGGTTCCAATATCGCGTTCTTAAAAGATTAGAACTCAAAGGTTTGCTTTGTTACGTGACCAAAAAGGACATGTCACATGGCAGAGCCGCTCAATGTAAAAAAAAAAAAAAGAGACTATTTAATTTTGCCTCCCGACACATGTAAATATAAAAAGTATGATAAAGGCAATTCCCAAACCAGTAAGCATAAAATGACTCTAGACGGGTTGACATGCCGTTAAAATCAATCAATCGACGTGAGGCTCCAGTTTTGGAGCTCAATGGAATGTGGGGTGCCCCTTCATTGGCATTAATCTCAGGTCCACTCTGACACGGAGTGGCAGTGTAACATAATGGGGTGTGGGGTGGAGCTATGAGTGTAACCTAACATATAAATTAGCACGGAAAAGTTTTTAACAAAAATGTCTTAGATGAGAATGGAAAAGTTTAAGGATGAGTCTTCAATGCCCTATAGCTTTGTTTCTATTGGACGAGCCGTAAGATGTGGCGAAGTGGGAGAGAGGATGAGTAAGAGGTCAGAGTGTGAATTTAGTTTAGAATTATGAGTTGAAAGAGCCAGAAGTGCTCTAGGCTGTTGTGGCTTGGAGGAGGGAATTACAATCTCATGGGAAAAAGAAGTGGTCTTGTATTATTACTAACAACTCTAAATGGCACAAGGCAAGATGTCCCCGAGCACCCAAGTTGGTTTCCAAACTCCAAACACCAAGGAATTGTCAACCAAGATTCAAGTGTCTCCCATGTAGTATCGGTCCAGACATAAGTATACAAATATGTCTACTATCAACACATCACTTCGTCCGGAATGTAACAAACGTTGACATGTCATCACTCCATTCCGAAAGGAGGGCCTAACGTAACAGTAGTAACTGTTAGGGTCTTATCTATTCGTCAAGTCGATATGTTTGCTAATTATTTGTATTAAATAGACCCTATTGCCCTTATGGCAAGTCCCAACCCTTTTTATCATATGGGTGTTATAAGGCGATGGCTGCGGGTCTACATGTCCTGGGAATGACGTTAAACTCTATCTGATGGGGAGGTTCCAGTTTTGGAGGTTTGGGGAATGTGGAGCACCCCTTCATCACCATTGCTCCCTGGTCCACTCTGACCCGGAGTGGTAGTACCTGTTAGGGTCCCATCTATGTGTTAAATAGAAAACATGAGTTTATAAACAAAATTGTATTATCCATTAAAAATGAAATTATTTAAAAACTTTGTTAGCATTAAACATTTTTTTTACCAATAGAAGTATTCGGCATAAAATAACCCAAGGGGTTGACATGCCGTAAAACCCAACCAACCAAACCAATTTGTATTAAATAGGAATACTGAATATCATATAACCGCGTAAAAATCCCCTACGAAAAAAAAACTATAAAAAACTATATATATGAACGTACAATAATTGTGAATCCCTAACCTCTAGTCATACAATAAACCCAGACGTGTTGACATGCTGCTAAAAATGAATCAATAATTCGTTATCAATATTGTTGATCAATTGGAAAATTCTTGGTTAAGCAACCAGTATAGGAGAAGGAAAAAACTCTGGATTCAAACCAGCCATAAAAACTGACCTTGCGTTCTAATTGGTCGGAAGATAGCAGGGACGTTTCGCGTTAATGCCCATGGGAAA
>CM042162.1:21191170-21198670 GCA_023376005.1 Doryteuthis pealeii | reverse complement strand
GTGTTCTTGGTATGATGTTAAACTGCATCTAATGGTGAAGTTCCAATTCTGAAAATGTGGGGAGTGTGGAATACATCCTCATCGCCATTGCTCCCAGGTTTACCCTGACCTAGCGTGTTAGTACACGTTAGGATCCCATCTATGGATTAAATAGAAAAGAAAAACATTACTCTGAATGTTTGAGATGAGGCTTGAAGATTAGTATTATTAGCGTTATTCGGACTATTGTCCCCATCTTCATTGTTATTTGTACAACGGTTCGGCCGATATACCCTCCGGCCTTCTTCAGGTATTTCTTGTCGGACTCGAGAACCTTCTCGGACTTGGGAACCTTCTTTTCGAACTCGGGAACTTTCTTGTCGTATTCGGGAGCCATCACGGAACTTTGAACCTAACCCTTTATTTATTCCACGGGGGCATCCTGTTCTCATTCCGCTAACCATAGCTGGGGTAGGAGTTGTGTTAATTAATTAATCGAGTCCGACAAGAAATACCTGAAGAAGGCCGGAGGGTATATCGGCCGAAACGTTGTACAAATAACAATGAAGATGGGGACAATAGTCCGAATAACGCTAATAATACTAGAAAAACATTAGTTAAAAATGTGTTTAAAAAAATTGATTTAAAAAATTGAATACCCATCAAGAATGAATAAAACAAAATGTATTTGGCATAAATAAACCCGACAAAGGTTATCGTGCCGTAAAATCTAACTAACCAACTTAAACTGAACATTAATCTGAAAGATAAGACTGGGGAACGTGGGTATTTATCCAAACCATTCGCCACGAGCAGGATGTGACACAAGGTCGTGAAGAAAGTATGTAAATAGTAGTAATGGATCTGCGAGATCAGCTTGCTAACCATTACATCAAGATTGAACGCCCTGACACTTAAGAACTTAGGTCTTTATCAAGCCATAGGCAGGATGTGATTCAAGATTTCTAGTACGGAAGATCCATTGAAGCTCGAACTCGCCAGAATTCGAACTTGAATGGATATGCGAGACTAGCTTGTTAACCATTACCCCACAATGGAACACACAGATACGTAAGAACATAGATATTTACCTAACCCGTTGGCTAATAGTAGAATGTGACACAAGGTTGCATGTATGGGGTATCCAGCGAGAATCGAACTCACTATTTAGTAGTAATGGATATGCGAGACTAGTTTGCTAACCATTACAGCACGATGAGACACTCTGAGATTTGGGAATCTATGGCCTTGGCTAGGTAACCAGTCTAAGAGAAGGAAACACTCTGAATTCAAACCTGTTAAACTCCACTTAAGAAATTGACCTTGTGTCGCATCCTACTCGTGCGGAATGGTTGGTAGTCTGCTTTTGCACACACACACACACACACACACACACACACACACACACACACAAGTTTAAACTCAGATTTAGGTATCTTAAACTCTTACAAATATTTCACCCCCCCAGCCCCAATGTCTCACATACCTACACCTAATCCAAATCCCGCCAATAAAGAGGGTAGTGAAGACAGCTGAACATCAAAAGTAGGTCGGTAAAACACCAAACTAACTCCAGCCAGTTTCAATCCTATCAATCAAGAGGCCATCTGAAGCTCAAAGCAGGCCAAGAATTCAACACCCTGATTCATAAAAACGCCAGCGACCACAATAGTCAACCAGTCTAAAAATCCTTGTAAAAGAGAGGTCATGTTCTTGAAATACTGGATGAAATAAAATGGAACTTAGAGCATAACATCCAACTCAGTCTCTCATTTGTTTCACACTTTACCCATGCTTCACACTAAATCCCCAAAATATGTATTATAGACACACACAGTGCTGTTATGGGTCCAACGGGAGAAAATTAAATATTTTATAAAAAAGATGGTCCGCAATAGGGATTATTTTTTAGAAATTTTTAGAAATGTTTATCTTACAATAAAAATAATAAAATTTTAAAAATTCTAAAAACATAATCCATTTTGAGTGCCTTCTTTTTTATAATATATATATATATATATATATATATATATATATATATATATATACAAGTGGTGTAAAAAAAGCATCGAGATTTAAGCTGTATTTACCAAGATAGGAATAAACAATAAATACGATAAATGTAACGTTAATTTTTTTTTCAGAATACAAAGTGTGTCAAAAAGTACAGATTATAAAGCTGTATTTGGCAAGATATGAATGAAGAATGAATGGAACTTTAATTTTTCAGAATACAAGGTGTGTCAAAAAGTACCGAAAATCTCGATACTTGTTGACACACCTTATAATATATATATATATATATATATATATAACATATATATATATATATAATACATACATTGAAATTTGAACTCCTCATATATATATATATATATATATATATATATATATATATATATATATATATGAGGATAGGAAGATTGGAGTAAATCTGACAGAATGTAGTTAAGAATAGAGGGAAAAATGTGGACAAAGGAACAAAACTCAGACAAGTATATGTAGGAGATATATTTGTTCCTATATATATTGTTCCTTTGTCCACATTTTCCCTCTATTCTTTACCACACACACATACACACACACACACACACACACATATATATATATATATATATAATATATATATATATATATATATATATATATATAAGGTAAAATCTGAGGAATGAAAGAACAAAACTCAGACAAAAATGTGTAGTATATTTTGCTGGAGAATTAAACTCGGCTTCTTCAGCTTTTATTGAATTATTCGGATCATACAAGTGTTTTATAGAAGGGGGAAGTAGGTAGGTGGGTAAGTTTATATATATAAGATTAAAAGTAATACGATAACACAGACTGAGACTATATTAATTGTCGAAGCTTCTTTGGCCAATGGAAATTGGTCTTTTCATTTATTGTTCATTGTTCTGTCTTGTAAATACAACTTCAGTCCTGATACTTTTTGAACGCGCCTAGAATATATCAATTTAGCATGATCGTATATTTGGAAATTGAGAATGTAATTTACGACATTTCTTGCGTCTTCAATAATTGAAACAGTTTTCATTTATTGTTGAAACTATTTCATTTATTTCAAGTTTTTCTTGGTTTCTTGTGACAAAGAAGATTTTGTTTTTCCTGTTTCTTTTGGGTTTTTTTTTTTCGCGTTTACATCATTGTTGAATAATATCAGGCGTAGCCCAACGGTTAGCGTTGTTGGAAATGAACCAGATGATCTGATTTCAAATGCTACATTAGGATGCTTGCACGAGCAGGATGCGACACAATAAAATAGAGAGTGTCCAATATCAGTGATATATATATATATATATATATATATATATATATATATATATATATATGTACCTTTGTATATGTATCCGTTTGTGGGAGGTACATATATCAGGTTTGGGCATTAGTATGAATCATTCAAGAAATAAATATCTGAAACTCGGTTGTTGTTTTTTTCTTCTAGAAGAAAAAAAACAGCAGCCAGCAACACTACTGTCCTTACACAGTCTGAAGGAGGGAGCTATAAAAATCCTGAAAATTTACTACTACTAAATAAACGAGACTCTACAAAAAAACAACCGAGTTCCAGATATTTATTTCTTGAATGCTTCATACTAATGCCCAAACCTGATATATGTACCTCCCATAAACGGATACATATGGCAAAATAATCTCAAACTCTGAGACTACACCATATATATATATATATATATATATATATATATATATATATTATATATATATAGGTAAAATAATCCAATTGACTGTTAAATAGGGATGATTCTATTTGGGATCATCAAAATCTTACTGTACATCTACAATGTATGCTCATGTAGGTGCAAGATTTTGACAATTTTTCAGAGAGCTTGATGTATAATAACTAATTAATTAATGATATACAAAGCAATATTTATACTTTCAAAGTAAGAAAAACTTAACAAACCGTCACTTGGCTATAATAAATTTATTTCGACCAGAAACTCAATATGAGTCAATATATGTAAAGTTAAGTTTTTCTTTCTTTGAAAGTACACACACACACACACACACACACACACACACACACATATATATATATATATATATATATATATATATATATGAGGAAAAATGAGTAGAGAAAAGAAATGTAGATAGATAAAATGAATTAATCGATATCAATTAATCGATATCACTTACACATGTGTTTCGTCAGTTATGTGTGTGAAAATATTTCGCACACATAGAAGAATCGACCTTCATCAAAGTGAACATTTATTTGAAATTAAAATAAATGTTCACTCTGATGAAGGTCGATTCTTCTATGTGTGCGAAATATTTTCACACGTATAAACTGACCGAAACACAATGTGTAAGTGATATCGATTGAAGTGATATCGATTAAATTCATTTTATCCATCTACATTTCTTTTCTTACTCATTTTCCTCATATTGTCGGTCAATTCCTTTTCCATTTCCACACACACACACATATATATATATATATATATATATATATATATATATATATATATATATATATATATATTATATATATATATATGAGATGTAAACAAACAGACGATGTTTGTGATATGGCTATTTTCAGCCGACAATATTTGGGAGAATATGTGCTTAATGAGTCGAACCTATTTTTTGAAATTTAATTCATTAATAATTAATTAGGCGGATTAAACTATTAAATGTAAGGCTAAACAAATCGAGAAAAATCAATCTCTGTATGTACATTCGGCCTATTAGGCCTCATCAGCAGAGCTATAGATACGAAGACCGCCCCGTGTGTGTTCGAACCTGTCTGTCAAATAGACAGACAGGTTTCGAATCACACACGGGGCGGTCTTCGTATCTATAGCTCTGCTGATGAGGCCTAATAGGCCGAAATGTACATACAGAGATTGATTTTTCTCGATTTGTTTAGCCTTACATTTAAATAGTTTAATCCCGCCTAATTAATTATAATGAATTAAAATTTCAAAAATAGGTTCGACTTCATTTAAGCACATATTCTCCAATATATATATATATATATATATATATATATATATATATATATAATTATATTTAGTAAATGAAGAAAAACTTAAATTCATTACAATAATTTATTTCAACCGTATTAATACGGCATCTTCAGGTAATCACACCGTACCCAGTAAGAGTCATGTTCTTGTGATACCTTGAAGATGCCGTATTATACGGTTGAAATAAATTATTGTAATGAAGCAAGTTTAGAGTTTCTTCATTTATAATATCTTGCTCTGTCCTTCTACTCACTGGTATTAGGTACATTGAGCTCTCCTTATGGTCTACCTGCATCAGCTTGGTTAAACCACACATGGAAAGACCCTAACTACGGAAAAAAACTATATATATAATTATATATATATATATACATTTAAAAGATCTTACATACATCAGCTTTGTGTATCTACTGGATACCGTTTAGAGGACACAAACTATAGCTATTTTACTGGAACGCAACGTGTTAGGGGATCGTTTCGGATACTCATAAGCTCTATTGTAACTGATATTAATCTCATTTTTTTATTTTGATATCTAGTTTCGCGAAAAAAACAAACAAGAAAATATATTACTTTCTAACAATGTAAAACAAATTAAATTTGCAATATGCAATATGCGATGTATTGTGCTCCACCAATATTGTTTGCGCATGAGATGAATTGCAAGAGTCCTTATTGCACTTATATTCGACCGTAAATTTCATTAATAATCCAATGAATCAGACACACAGAGAGAGAAAAAAAAAGAAAAGGAAACGTGTCACATACAAAAAAAAAATGAAATCTAATATGTAGGTAAATATACAAGGCAATATGAATTAGAAAATCCCCCCCTCTCTCTCTCTCTCTCTCTCTCTCTCTCTCTCTCTATCTCTATCTATCTATCTATCTATCTAAATATATATCCATTTATCTGTGTTTCACTATATGTGTATCTCCTTTTGATTGTCTCTCTTTGTCTATTTCTGTCTCTTTGCCTCTATCTCTTTGTCCCTGTCTCAATGTATGTATTATCTATCTATCTCTCTCTCTCTCTCTATATATATATATATATATATATATATATATATAGAGAGAGAGAGAGAGAGAGAGAGAGAGATAAACATACATAAAGATGCGTCCTTCTCTCTCATTTCATTACAATTTTGTTTATAAACTCATGTTTTTCTATTCAACCCATAGATGGGACCCTAATAGGTACTACCACTCCGGGTCAGAGTGGACCAAGGAGCAATGCTGATGAAGGGGTGCTCCACATTCCCCAAATCTCCAAAACTGGAACTTCACCATCAGATAGAGTTTAACGTCATTCCTAGGACATGTAAACCCTCAGTCACCGCCTTCTAGCACCCATATGAAAAAAGGGGTTGGGGCTTGCCATAAGGGCAGTAGGGTTGGGAAAATAATATAGGTGCTAAGGTTTGAAGTGACCAGTCGATTGATCGGAGGGGGCCTCTCCGACTGCCCGTCTAGCCCAAGATAGGGCCAAAGTGGAGTATTGCTCATGAACTGCTCATCCTTAAGCATCACGGGTCGCCACCCCCGGCCAACAGGTGGCCCCATTGGGGGAGTCTTGCCCCTCTGCAGAGGTGCGGTCGGTGCATTCTAACGCCGCAGCCGACAGGCGGATCTCGATCTGTCTCTGTATGTCTGTTTCTATGTCTCTCTGTGTCTCAATCTCTGTCTTCATCTCTTGATGCACACCCATATATTGATCCATATGCATGTAGGTTCGAGTGTATCTGTATGAGAATAAAGATGGAGAAGAGATGTCCTCAACGCAGCCAATAGAAAAAGATATCAGAAGTTGAAGAAACAACTAACGTTAGAAAAATAATGCAATAAGAACTATAATAATAACAACGCTTCCATTAAATGTTAAGTAGTTAACTATGTAAAGGTTTGTCTCATATGTATATATCTGCATGTACATGGATGTATGTGTGTAGTATGCGTATAATGGTATTAAGTGGTAGCTAAACATTTGGGATGTCAGCAAGCTTTAAAAGAAAGATAATTCTATAGAAAAGAAAGGGTTGTTTCTCAAATATTTGAATAGAGATTTGCACCTGCTTGGTCATAGGTTAAAAGATAAGAATCTAATTGTTTTAATGCCTTTCAGCGATCGAAGTGAAATATTTTCTCTTTAGAGAAAGTCTGGATTTCTGTTTTGAAATTCAGGGAAGTTTTAAGGGCAGTTTTACTCAGTTAAAGTTAGGCTTAGTTGCATTTAGAGAGATAGCCAGAAAGAAGCTGACCTGGGTATTCGATCTGGGCCCTCCTTGTTGGAATTATTTTTTAAATAAGATGTGCTCTAATTCCCCACCAAGATTTATAGACTGTCCAAGGTCACGTGATTTACTCCTGCAGCCAATCACTAACCATACTGCGTGGAAGACACACTATTTACCCCCCCCCACTGGTCATAATTACAATTACGCTCACTGAGGACGGACACAGGATTACCAGATCTTTACCAATACCCAGGAAGGACTTATACGATTAC
>CM042162.1:21166170-21186170 GCA_023376005.1 Doryteuthis pealeii | reverse complement strand
AAATGACCCACTGAGGTTGATATGCCGTAAAACAAACAAACCAAACCAAACCAAATCTTTTTCTTTTTAATTTACAGCGTTTCGGTCGTGTACTCTTCGGTCTTCCTCAGATTGTATTTTTTTTTTACTGACTGCAGCTGTTGCCAATTGTCCATTAAAATTAAAATACAAATTATAATGGGTGAGGGGAGTCCCCATCACGTAGTGGCTAACATGCTGGACTATGATATCGTAGTAAGCGAGTTCAACTCCAGTCACGCTATTACGTTTACTTTCGGACTAATAACCTTGGGAAAGGTATGAATCCCTTATTCACACAGCTATAGGTTGAATTGTATCACTATTGTTCTTCTCCAAAGATTTCAACGTGACTTGACCGTAAGCATTTTTTAGATGTGAAAAGTCTAACAAAATACAGACAAGGAAAATATTGCATTGTTTGGCTAAGTCGATAGAGCGGTTGGCTTAGAACCACAAGGCTCCTGGTTTGACACCGGCTCTCGCCAGGGATCTGTGCGGTAAAATGAGAAGCTGTAAGCGCTCCACCTCAGACGCTAAAATTATCTCCTTGGTCTAGCGCTAGTGAAAATGGGATATACTCCCTCGCTGTCTGGCTGATATCAACGTTAGGCCGCCCGACGACTTTACTTATTTGTTAAATTACATTTAGATGTACACCTGAAAAAGACCGGAGAATGGAACGGTCGAAACGTTGTTATTACACTATCATAAATACGAAAAAGAGATTCAATTATCTGAAGATAAACAACTCGGAATTGTCATGACTCTTTTGAAAATTATAAAGAACGTATGTTTTCTTTGTCATCTTTTTGTTTTATTAATTTCATTTATTGTTCATTATCTATATAAAACCCTCCAAGGTTCCCTGCAATTATTTGTCTAGACGTACATTTTATCTGTTGTCAATTTTTTTATGTTGTTAACGAGGCTGATTTTCAGTCTTCACTTATTAGGTTAACACACAGGATAATCACCAAATCGATGGGTGGAGTCCCTATGGGAGAATGGCTAACGTGCTGCGCTGCGACAACTTAGGAAGCGAGTTCGAATTAAGTTCTCACTGTTACTTTCACTTTCGGATATTCTTGGCGAAAAGTATGAACTTAGTTAACATTACGGCTAAAACATATCTACACTACCTTTCAAATACTAGATGCCGCTAATACATTATTTAACAGTATGAATGTACGTATCAGGGGAAGTCTCCGAGGTGTAGTGTCTAATGTGTTGGACTGCGACGACGTAGTAAGCGAGTTCGAACTCCAGTCACGCTATTACGTTCACTTTCAGACTATTACCCTAGGGAGGGGTCTGAACCTCCCCCATCTTTCCAAATATTGGTTAAATAGTACCACTACTGTTCTTCTCCAAGGATGGCTTTGTATATTTTTATTCCTTCAGTTATACGTAAAATAGTAGGGCAGACTAACCTCTCTGTGAAACCAGTCTGAGAAAAAAGTTCAACTCAAAATTCAGGACATGGTAGAGTCCCTAAACTTCTTTGTAAGTAAATCATGGAAGTATAAGGGAGACAACTCTAAAATAAAAGATGATGCAAACTAGTGACTAGTGACTGGAGTCTGGCAAGATGCTTCAAATTATGAAGCTACTGGCTATCTTTGATTTTCTGTACCAATGGAATTCAAACTGTGCAAGTCAAGATAGTATTGATAGTGGTCTAAGCAACCAGCACTTTAACTTCTTTTATGCAGAATTACCAATTCTCAAAAGTTAATACGCGATTAAACAAACGAAACCAAACCGTATCTAAGTATGTATATATACATATATATACCAACTTCTCTGCACGAGCAGGATGTGACACAAGGTCAATTTCTTAAGCGGAGTATGATTTTCCCAACCCTATTGCCTTTATGGCAAGCTCCAACCCCTTTTTATCATATGGGTGCTAGAAGGCGGTGACTGCGGGTCTATATGTCCTGGGAATGACGTTAAACTCTATCTGATGGTGAGGTTCCAGTTTTGGAGGTTTGGGAAATGTGGAGCACCCCTTCATCACCATTGCTCCCTGGTCCACTCTGACCCGGAGTGGTAGTACCTGTTAGGGTCCCATCTATGGGTTAAATAGAAAAATGTATTTATAAAAAAAATTGTATTATCCATTAAGAATTGATTTATTTCAAAACTTTATCGGCATTAAATGACCCACTGAGGTTGATATGCCGTAAAACAAAACAAACCAAACCAAAACTTAAGCGGAGTATATCAGGTTTGAATTCAGAGTTTTCCCTGGTTACCTAACCAAGGTTATAGAGCCCAGACTGCCATACTATTTACACATAGCTGGAGGGAGAACAGTTGGATTCATACCTTTCCCAAGGGTGTTAGCGCTATGTGAAATGTAAATAGCCTTGTCAAGGATTTGAACTCTGGTCGACGAGTCCATTTCCTACGACTCTAACCATTACACCACGCACCTCCAATGTATGTGTGTATATATGTATGCTTTCAGTAATAAGAACATGCATACCATTTTAGCGATAAGTCAACTGTAAGCTGCAATTTGTATTTGGGCAATTACCTATACTATGGACTCGTAGTTATATATATATATATATATTTACCAACTCCTCCGCACGAGCAGGATACGACAGAAGGTCAATTTCTTAAGCGGAGTTTAACAGGTTTTTGAATTCAGAGTTTTCCTTCACCTAGACTGGTTACCTAGCCATGGTTAAAGAACCCAGTCTGCCCTGCTATTTATCCATAGCTGGAGGGAGAGTAGGATTCATACCTTTCCCAAGGGTATTAGCGCTAAGTGAAATTCAATTACCACGTCCAGGAATTGAACTCGGGGCGACGAGTCCATTTCCCATTATTACGTAGTGCCTTTTCTTTGACGGTACCAAATATCTATATGTTATATACTTCTCCTACTTCTTATTCTTGTCGTCTATTCTTCTGGCCGGTATATCTTCTAAGGTCTCGTCTGGTCTTCTATTGAGGATTCCGGGTCTGGTTTTTGTTGGGGATCACTGCTTATCAGAAGCCCTGTGCTATTGTTAGTTTTTAGTAATAAACACAAGACTTCGATTTACGATGATATTACTTTATTCTATAAACCCCCAGACCAGACAATGCGCGCGGATCCTTACATCTTGCTAGCTTCGCTTCTAAGTTCTAACTCTAACTGACTGAGTTGCTTACACCTTAAACCGGAAGGGCCTTCTATCGGCTTCCGATTCTCACGATCATCCCCAGAACGCAAGGTCAGAGTGAGGTCAAACGCTGTCAATCACTCTCAAGGCCAACAGCTGCACTAATATGATTTCTACACTATTGTCATAATCATTAGGTATCTAATGATTATGTAACACCATGACTTTAACCATTACACCACGCGCTTCCTACTAGTTATATATTAGACTACAATAAGACATAGATAAATTAATTTCTGTCGATATGCAATGCAATTAAGATTCAGTGTCACTTTTGTCTTTTGTCTTTATTTCCAGTCGACACCAGTGTGGCTTAATTTTAAATTTAGAATTGTTATCTTGTTTAATGGCATATCAACCTTCATGGGTTATTTGATGCCAAAGCCATCCTTGTAGAAAAAGAGCAAGTAAAGTAAAGTCGTCGGGGCGGCCTAATGTCGGTATCAGTCAAACAGCAAGTGAGTCTATCCTCTTTTCACTGGCACCAGACCAAAGAAATTGGTCTTCGCGTCTGAGGTGGAGCGCCACACCTACCGTCAGCTTCTTACTTTATCGCACTGATCCATGTGCTAGTATAAGCTGTGTTTACGAGGGCCGGTATCGAACCAGGAAGCTTGTGGTTCGTAGGCGGATGCTCTACTGACTGAGATAAATCGGCTCCTATTAGTCATATAATAAAGAGCAGAAAGAAGGTCATGTTCATTATCTTCCGTGAAAGCCGTCCACCGATGATGTCTTTGTTGAAATATTTTTTTATATTTGGCAAGGTAGGCCTGATTACCTCAATTTTTTTCTGTACCATATAAACAAATGCTACATCATATTAGTTGTCACTCGACATAATGCAGAAACATTGATTTTTGCATTGCATTTTTAGGTTTAAAGTAGAGTACCACTGGATGTAAAGTACATTGTTAGGTACTCCAATGAAAACTCTGGATCTCATCTTGAACTACAAATTTGTAGTTCTCGGCAAAATCTCCCAGGAACAAAGCTTCACAATCACTAATCTTCTCCTTTCTTTGCTTTAAGTACCTGGATTGTGATTTAGCCAATTAAGAATGAAACTTTAAAGCAAAGTAGTACTTAACCTCAGTTACCGACATGACTTGCACATATAAAAACCTGCTCGGCGCTCTTCATCAAGGAGGTTGGAAAATGTACGTATCAGGAGAAGTCCCCGTGGAGCAATGGCTAATGTGCTGGACTGCCACATCATAGTAAGCGAATTCGAACTCTAGTCGCGCTATTACGTTCACTTTCAGATTAATATCCTTGATAAAGGTATGATACACCTAATCCCTCCAACTATGGGTTAATAGTACTACTACTGTTCTTCTACAAGGATGACTTTGACATTGAATAATCCACAATGGTTCATATGCCATTAAACAAGTCGTCGCCGGGGCGGCCTAATGTCGGTATGAGCCATACAGCGAGGGAGTATCCTCTTTTCACTAGCGCTAAACCAAGGAGATTATTTTAGCATCTGAGGTGGAGCGACACACCTACCGTCAGTTCCTTTACTGCACAGATCCATGTGCTACTCATACGCTGAGTTGGCGAGGGCCGGAATCGAACTAGGAACCTTATGGTTTCTAGCCGAACGCTCTACCGACTGAGCTAACCCGGCCCTATGTATATATGTATACTTTCACAAATAAGAACATGTATCATTTTTAGCAATAAATCCACTGTTAGCCGTAGTATGTATTTGTATAACTATACAGTGTTGCGGGTCTATTCGAAAGGAGTGACGGCATGTTTATAGTAATCGTAATCTTCTTCAATCATGTTTTCTTGGCTGTTGAGCTGAATTGCATTCTCGCTGTCTGAGTCTGGAACAACATGGGATTCGCTTGAGGATATCTTGTGTTGTGACATTCATAGTTTTTAAATAACAACACAAGACGTTCTTGTCTTTCTCATGAGCTGATTTGTTTTATCCCCAAGTCAAAATTCCTTGGAGCACAGACACGCACCTTGTGCCTGCTCTCTGTCCCAGCTTCGTCGAGACTGATCTTTCATTCCTCTTTCTCTCTCTCTCTCTCTCACTCTCTTTCTTGCCTTTTCCAAACCAACCAGAAATCAACAGGTAACCTAGTTATTTTCCACTATTAACTCCACGTAATTTCTTGTTTTTTCCACCTTATTATATTTAACTACCAAAGAATAGACTCGTAGTTATATATAAGATTACAATAAGGCATATATAAATTCATTCCTGCTTATATACATTTATTTAAAATACAATATCACTTTAGTCTTTTGTCTTCATTCCCGGTCGACACCGGGTACTCTTACTAGTCATGTAATAAAGAGTAGAACGAGGCCATATTCATTCTTACATGAAAGCCGTTCACCGATGATGTCTTTATTGAAATATCAACTCACAACTTTAAAACAAAGCAGTAATTAACCTTTGTTATCGACATGACTTGCACATATAAAACCTGCTCGGCGCTCTTCATAAAAGGAGGTTGAAAAACGGTTCGACCGTCTCAAGTTGTTTCACTTATCACACAGGCTGCTTTAAGAATGGCGGCACATTTTTGAAGTCTACACTGTACACTTGGCACTTAATGCTATTCAATTCTCAGACATGTCACAAACGATTTGGACAGATGAAGAAGTAATTAAACATTCTCTGTAGACGTTGTTTTCACTTTTACACATTCACCGCATCACGAAGTTTAAATGGAATACATTTTGATCAATACTGTCATTAGCAGCGGTAGATGGCGCTTTTCGTCTCGTGGTCTGCTACTCTGTGTGTGCGTTGAACGTACAGCTCTATCGTAGATATAACTCTCTCTCTCTCTCTCTCTCTCTCTCTCTATCTATCTATATATATATATATATATATATATATATATATATGATAAGCTAAATGTAAATGAGAATAGTTTGCAAGAAAAAGTTATCGTTATATTTTATCAGTCCAAGTATAGAGCTTACTCACCCACAAAATAATGGTCAAATGATATATATATATAATATATATATATATATATACAAGGGTAGGTACGGTTTTCAAATGCTGGTTATTATTAAGTTGAGACTTGAAAATCGAGTTGAGCAGAATCCCTAAACATCATATATACTACCAAAGTAGGCACTTTGAATAAATATCCAATATCCTAAGAAATGTTCTTACGTAAAGTCACCCCCGGTCTCTTGGTAGGATTTTGTTAACTTTGTAAACATCGACACGGAAGCCATTGAAAATTTGATGAAATGTAAATGGACGCGGGCGACATTTTAACATACAAAGGTTACAAAACTTGCAGAGATACAAACAAATTTGAGTGTAATTTTCACTCCTTAACCTTAACACCGTGCCTCTTCGGAAGTTCAACCACCGTGCAATAAACTACATCATTGCAGCTTCCAAACATCAGGCTGAAAACACAATGCGGCCGTTGTTATAGTCTCCCTGTGACGTCACGGTAGTTTTATGTGGTTTCAAAAAGGCGGTAATCTGAGCTTAGAATTTAGCAACGTGGAAGAAGAAGAAAAATGACACGATTATATGTGCTACGTTTGTTGTCTGTTTGTGATGTTACGGTAGTTTTACCCAATCCATTCAAAACGAGACGGATTTGACAAAAGGTCATAAGTATGGGGAATCCAGCGATGATTGAATTCGTTTTTTCAGTAGTAATAGATCTGCGAGACTAGCTTGGTAACTATTACGCCAAGAGGGGACGGCCTATGCCCACGGTAGTTTTATGTACAGCTCTATCGTAGATATAACTCTCTCTCTTCTCTCTCTCTCTCTCTCTCTCTCTCTATATATATATATATATATATATATATATATATATATATATATATATATTCTGATGATGGGAATTTTCGTCCCGAAATATTGAGAAATAAAATGACAGGTTAACAAAAAACATCATAGTTACCTTCTTTTTTCTTTACACTCGCATTGTGACAGCCTTCAAAACCAACCAACAAACCAATATATATATATATATATATATATATATTATATATATATATGATAAGCTGAATGTAAATGAGAATAGTTTGCAAGAAAAAGTTATCGCTGTATTTTATCAGGCCAAGTATACAGCTTACTCACCCACAAAATAATGGTCAAATGATATATATATATATATATATATATATATATATATATATATATACACGAGGGTAGGTACGGTTTTCAAGTGCTGGTTATTATTAAGTTGAGACTTGATAATCGATTTGAACAGAAAGGCGGTAATCTGGGCTTAGAATTTAGCAACTCAAAAATGATACAATTATATGTACTACATTTTTCGGAACCCTGTTAACATTTCTTTTTAATGTATTTATCTAACACCTACGCTACGAGTAGGATGTGACAAAAGGTTAATTTGTGAATAGAGTTTATTTGTCTCATACCCCACTTGTATGGACTGGACACAAGGCCTCGTTTTAACGTGGGTCCACCCACAAGCCGAAGCTCATGGGTGGGAGAGAACAAAAATTGCGTCGATCCTTCGGCATTGCCCCTCAAGAGAGGCGCCTCAGGCGCTGGGCAATAAACCCAGCCCTGCCCCTTTAAGTCAAGGGGGCAGGTATTGCCTGGGGGAATAGCCCCTTGGGATCGACGCTATTAATTTAACACAACTCACCGGTCCAGTGACCGAAGCTCACCGGACCCCCGTCCTGAAGGACGGTTTGAGATTGCCTGAAACTGAGGGCGGCATAGTGGTAAATTTGTGAAGAGAAATTCAGCTGGTTTGAATTCAAAGTTATCCCTCCCCTAGAAGAAAGCGGTTTGCCTAACGATTCCCCCATAGCTGGACGTGGAACAGATGGATCCATGCTTTTCTTGAGGACATTGGAACGAAGTGAAAAGCAAACAGCCACGTCCAGGATTTGAAATAGAGGTTCACTTATTTATGAAGAATAATTGTGTATTTATCTATGAAAAGTATTAGTGTACTTGTGAAGAATAGTGATGTACTTAACTATAAATAATACTTATTCTTTGTTTTGGGGTGGGGTTTCGGTCTTGGGTCATTTTATGCTGAAGACGTTTTTGTTTTATTCATTTTTGATTGGTAATTTTTTTTTTGTAAACTCAATTTTTTAAACATTTTTTTTAGAAACTCATTTTTCTGTTTAACCCATTTATGGAACCCTAATGCGTATTACCATTCCGAGGCAGGGTGGACTTGGAAGCAATGGTGATGAAGGGGCACTTCACATTCGCCAGAGCTCCAGAACTGGAACGTCACCATTAGATAGATTTAAACGTCATTCCCAAGACAATTAGACCCTCAACCACCAGCTTCCAGCACATATATGATAAAAAGCGCGTGGTGTAATGGTTAAAGTCATAGGAAATGGACTCGTCAACACGAGTTCAAATCCTGGACGTGGTAATTGCATTTCACTTAGCGCTAATACCCTTGGGAAAGGTATGAATACTACTCTCCCACCAGCTATGGGTAAATAGTAGGACAGACTGGGCTTTTTAACCTTGGTTAGGCAACCGGTCTAGGAGAAGGAAAACTCTGAATTCAAAAACCTGTTAAACTCCGCTTAAGAAATTGGCCTTGTGTCACATTCTGCTCGTGCGGCGGGGTTGGTAAATATATATATGATAAAAAGGGTTGGGGCTTGCCATAGTGGCAATAGGTTTGGGACAATCATGTAGGTGCTAGGGCTTGACATGACCTACCGATTGATGAGAGGTGGCTTCTCCGACCGACCGTTTAGCCTAAGTATGGGCCTAAGTGGGGTCTTGCGTGTCATAGATTGCTCATTAACAAGGATTCCGTCCTTAAGCATCATAGGTTGCCACTCACAACCAACAGAAAGCTACAATGGGGGGGGGGAGTCTTACCCCTTTTGAGAGGTGCAGTCGGTGTATACTAAAGCCCCAGTCGACAGGGCTGTCTCTCTTTGACGTCACGGTAGTTTTATGTGGTTTCAAAAAGGCGCTAATCTAAGCATAGAATTTAGCAACTTAAAAACTGACACGAGTATATGTGTTACGTTTTTTTTTTTTTTTTTGAACCCTGTAAAAATTTTGAAAAATGCATTTACCCAACACCTGTGCCGGAAGCAGGATGCGACAAAAGGTCAATTTGTGAAGCGAGGTACAGCTAGTTTGAATTCAAAGTTTCCACTCCTCTAGAAGAAAGCTGTCTGCCGAACGATTCACCCATAGCTGGAGATGGAACAGATGGATTCAAGCTGTTCTCAAGAGCATTAGAACGAAGTGAAACTTAAACAGCCCGGTCCAGGATTTGAAATAGTAGCTTACTTATTTTTGAAGAACAATTGTATACTTATCTATGAAAAGTAACGGTGTACTTGTGAAGAATAAAGTAAAGTCGTCGGGGTGGACTAAAGTCAGTATCAGCCATAAAGCGAGGGAGTCTATCCTCTTTTTACTAGCGCTAGACCAAGGAGATTATTTTTTGGCGTCTGAGGTGGAGCGCCACACCTACGAACAGCTCCTTACTTTATTGCACAGATACACTGAGTTTGCGAGGGTCAGTATCGAACGAGGAACCTTTTGGATCTTAGGCGCACGCTCTACCGACTGAGCTAAGCCGGCCCTATTATGGGGCGGGTTAGCTCAGTCGGTAGAGTATTCGCCTAGAAACCACAACGTTCCTAGTTCGATACCAGCCCTCGCCAACTCAACGTATGAGTAGCTCAGGGATCTGTGCGGTAAAGTAAGGAGTTGTTGGTAGGCGTGGCACAAACAATCTCTTTGGTCTAGCGCTAGTGAAAAGGGGATAGACTCCTTCGCTGATTGACTGATACCGACTTTAGGCCACCCGACGACTTTACTTTACTTGTGAAGGATAGTGGTGTACGTATCTATGAAGGATAGTGGTGTACTGAAGTACAAAGGATAGTGGTGTACGTATCTATGAAGGATAGTGGTGTACTGAAGTACAAAGGATAGTGTTACGTATCTATGAAGGATATGGTGTACTGAAGTACAAGAATAGTTGTGTACGTATCTATGAAGGATAGTGGTGTACTGAAGTAGAAAGGATAGTGGTGTACGTATCTATGAAGGATAGTGGTGCTGAAGTAGAAAAAGGATAGTGTGGTGTACGTATCTATGAAAAATAGTAGTGTAGTTAGTTTATAAATAATAATGCTCTACTTATCTAGGAAGAATAGTGGTGTACTTAATTAAGGAAAAGAAGTGGTGTACTAATCTGTGAAGAGGGTCCGGTTTAGCTCAGTCGGTAGAGAGCATCAGTCTAGGAACTACAAGGTTTTCAGTTCAATACCGGTCCCCGTCAACTCAGCGAATGAGTAGCACAGCCTAGTTAATATGATCTGCGCGGTAAAGTAAGGAGCTGATGGTAAGTGTAGGGATTCACCTCAGCAAAATAAATATCCTACTAGCGAAAAGGGGATAGACTTCCTCGTTGCCCGGTTGATACCGACAATAAGCCACTCCATCAACTTTACCTTTTAGCTAGCTTTTAGAATAGTGGGGTATTTAACTATTAAGTATAGTGGTGTTCGTATCTATAAATCGTTGTGGTGTACTTAAATATGAAGAATAACGGTGTACTTAACCACTGAGAATAGTGATGTACTTAACTATTAAGAATAGTGGTATACTTAATTATGATGACTACTGGTGTACGTATCTATGAAGAGTAGAGATGTGATGTACTTACCTATGAAGAATACTGGTATACTTAACTATTAAGAAGAGGGGTGTACTTAAGGTGTGTAGTTATCTATGAAGAATACTAGTGTACTTATCTATCAAGAATAGTAGTATACTTAACTATCAAATACAGTGGTGTACTTACCTATAAAGAATATTGTAGATATCTTTATTACCTACTTGCAAATATTAGGACCTACAAGAAGCTTGTTCGTAAGAAGAATTATCTTGTTCGTAAGTAAAATTGTCTTGTTCGTGATTAAAAACCGTATTGTTCATAAGTAGAATTATCCTGTTCGTAAGTAGGACTATATTGATCGTAAGTAAAAACTGTATACATATATATCTTGTTCGTGAGTAGGACTATCTTGTTTGTAAGTAAAAAATGTATACATATATATATTTTGTTTGTGAGTACTACTATATTGTTCGTAAGTAGCATTATGTTTTCGTAAGTAGCATTATCTTGTTCGTAAGTAAAAAAAATCTATACATATATATATAATATATATATATATTATATATATATATATATATGTATAGATTTTTTAACTTACGAACAAGATATATATATATATATATAATATATATATATATCTTGTTTGTGAGTATACTATGTTGTTTTCGTAAGTAGATTATCGTAAGTAGGACTATCTTGTTCGTAAGTAAAAAATGTATACATATATATTCTTGTTTGTGAGTACTACTATATTGTACGTAAGTAAGCATTATCTTGTTCGTAAGTAGGACTATCTTGTTCGTAAGTAAAACAATGTATACATATATATATCTTGTTCGTGAGTACTACTATATTGTTCGTAAGTAGCATTATCTTGTTCGTAAGTAGGACTATCTTGTTCGTAAGTAATAAAAAATGTATACATATATATATATATCTTGTTTGTGAGTACTACTATATTGTTCGTAAGTAGCATTATCTTGTTCGTAAGTAGGATTATCTTGTTCGTAAGTAAAAAAATGTATACATATATATCTTGTTCGTGAGTACTACTATATTGTTCGTAAGTAGCATTATCTTGTTCGCAAGTAGGACTATCTTGTTCGTAAGTAAAAAAATGTATACATATATATCTTGTTTGTGAGTACTACTATATTGTTCGTAAGTAGCATTATCTTGTTCGTAAGTTAAAAAAATCTATACATATATATATATCTTGTTTCTGAGTACTATTATATTGTTCGTAAGTAGAATTATCTAATTTATAAGTAGTACTTCTTGTATGTAAGTAGAACTCCAGATTTGATATTTTGCTGCGTATATTGTTTGTTATATATTTTTTCAACTGATATCGTATTTCCTGCAAACTTAACACTATCTTCTATTCCTCGTAAATTCTGTTGAGAAACAGACAGATCTGATCAAAACTTATAATGATTCTCCTTCCAGCTTGATTTCTTCACTTTCTATTCGCTATTGTATTTCTGAAGCAGCCATTTTCTACAATTTTATCAGTTTTAAACCGGAGAGAAGTAAGCAATTCTCTGGTCACAAGATGTATTTGCCGGCAACTCTTTTATTTAACATACTGCAAATATCCCGCCCTTTCCAAGTCACAGATGATGTTCAAAAAGAAAAGGGTCAGTGCTGATCCAACTCAGCACCAGTGTTCGTCTAAGTTGGCGGGACTTAGAATACGCCAACTGTATCTTCTGCTGAGACAAACTACATCAATTGTCTGGGAAGTGGGGAGGGGGTTTGTCCAATACTGTAACTCTGGTAGAGAGATGATACAAAAGAGTCCTTAAAAGGTAATTATGGCTGGTGGGGGTGAGGGGTAATTAATCCAATTAGTGAAATATGCATAAAAAGGAAAAAATTATGTTTTTGGTAGCCATTTTTAGTTTAAGTGTAAGCCGTTAATATTGCTAAAGTAAATTATTAATTAGAAAAATATTCTCATTTATATCAGTATGAATGTGAAAGAATTGATAAAAGTCTTTGAACTGTATTTTAAAAATTATATTAATGTGGAGGCTGGAAGGAGAAGAATTGATGAAAAAGGTGTTATAGGCATTTTAAAATGTGTGTACTGCATAGGAAATTAATTTTGTTTAAGGATGGTTTGTATTGTTTTATCTACAGAGCTTGTTGTATTTGGAGTTTTTGTTTATTTTTTTCTTTGGTGGACTTATCCACGAAGTACATTTATATCAGTATGAATATGAAAGAATTGATAAAAGTCTTTGAACTGACTTTTTGATATTTGTCTTGAGCATGACACTAAACTGTATGCGGTGGTGAGGCTTCAGTTCTGGAGCTCTTGGGGGTGGAGGTGGAATACCCATTTATTGTTATTACTGTATCCTACGTACACACTTAATATCTTACTGCAAATTGCTTGTTTGTGTGTGTGTGTGTGTGTGTGTGTGTGTGTGTGTGTGGTGTTTGTGTGTGTGTCTAAGTGTGTGTGTGTCTAAGTGCATGTGTGTTTATGTGTGTGTGTCTGTCCAACAAAGTCTTAGTATCATTTCCAGATTTTTTCACTTGTGGGTGCTTGTTTGTGTCGGTGTAATATAAGAGAGAGAGATAGCGAGAGAGGAGAGAGAGGAGAGAGAGAGAGAGAGAAGAGAGAGAGAGCGACAGAGAGAGTGACAGAGAGAGAGAGAGAGAGAAAGGGGGAGGGGTCAGGAATGTAATACTTACGTGTAATTTAGCATGGAAATTTTTTTGAATGAGTCAGCACAACACCACGTGGCATTTTCCTTATTGGTCGAAGGGTGTCACGTGGCAAAGTGTGGAAGAGTAAGTGTGAGACCTGAGAGTGTGGAGTGAGTTTAGCACGATACGTTGACGAATTGAGACGTGGCTCTCACTCAGGGTAGTTTGATAAAAAATCTCCCGAGAAAAAAAAAGTCGCTTTGTGTTACTACTAAAAACTATAAATGGCACAATGCAAAATGTCCTCCAGCAAAGCCAAACATCAAAGAATTGCCAGCCAATTCAACATCAGCACAGCAACCAGATTCAAGCCTCTCAAAGTAGTACAGAGATAAGTATACAGCTATTTAATGTTACAACTAGACTAGCAACCAGGGTTCAAGATTAATTCTATTGTATCCTCCAGCAAACCCAAGTTGTTCCAGACTCAAACATCAAGAATTTACCAGCCAATTCAACATCAGCCCAGCAACCAGATTCAAGCCTCTCAAAGTAGTAACGGTCTAGGGATAAGTATACAACAATTATCATTAAATGAGACATCATCAATCTATTTCGAAATGAGAGCCATAAACGTTACATCTATGATCGTGGATTTTTGAGTGTATGTGTGTGTGCGTGTGTGTATCTGTTGGTCTTTTATCTAAAACTAGAAGCGGCTACCTGGCATTGCCTAGGTGTAAACAGGTAGTCTCGCAGATACATTATTGTTGAAACGTGAATTGCATCCTCACATTAAAATCCCTATGTAAAAAAGACCTTGCATTGATCCAGACACTCTGAAAAGAAAAATTAATGTTTCCTGTTTAAAATAAAAATGAAAAAAATAAATTCCATGTTGTTATCATTTAAATATTATTTTCTAATTATCTTCACGAATATAAATCAAATCTTCATTATTTTTTTTTTCAAAAATCAATCTCTGGTGTTAGTGAATGTGTATATATATATGTACTATTTCATTAATTGCTTTATTTTCATAGTTTCCTCCGGACATACATACGCACAAACTGCTCTTTAGATATTTATATATAGATAATCTTTAGGTAAGCAAGGTGAACGCAAGTGCTTGGGTCGAATATTGAACTCGGCTCGCCGATTCAAATTCCCAACAATTCTGACAATTCTGTTTATTTGTATTTCCTTCCTCTTTGTTCAATAGGAGATATTTTTTCTAGCAACATACGATAAACTCCAAACTCTGGAAATGACGGGACGGATACACAGAAAAATTAATAAGAATTCCGTAGATAATTCCGTTTGTAAGCGTTGCATTATGAAAGTAACTGTTTGGTTTGGCTCAAATGTCGGATTATCTATTACACTGGGGAAAAAGATAAACAATGAATTTTAATACAAGAAGAAAATAGATGCATAAGAAATCCCCGGTGGAAAAACAATAATTGGAGGATATAATAGACAATACAAACACAAGAGAAAGACTAATAGAAAGAAAACAATTATTATTCACTATTCTTTCTTTCGTCTGGTATGTAAACCTCAAATTATCGTATCTTGCTATTCCTGAATGGTCAGGGATAGACTCCTTGGTGTACTGGTTAACATGTTGGACTGCAACATCCTAGTAAGCGAGTTCGAATTCTAGTCGCTATATTACATTCACTGCCTAATGTCGGTATCAGCCAGTCAGCGAGGGAGTCTATCCCCTTTTCACTAGCGCTAAACCAAGGAGATTATTTTAGCGTCTGAGGTGGAGCGCCACACCTACTATCAGCTCCTTACTTTACCGCACACATCCCTGTGCTACTCATACGCTGATTTCTAGCCGAACGCTCTACCGACTGAGCTAACCCGGCCCCTATATATATATATATATATATATATATATATATTATATATATATATATATATATATATATTATATATATGTGTGTGTGTGTGTGTGTGTAATAATAATAATAATAATAATAATAATCTATTAATAATGGAGATTCGCTTCCGATTTTTGTCTGTAACAAAAACTACGTCACTGCTTACGTCACATTACCCAACCCATAATCCAACGTCATAACATAGAATAAATATACTCAAAATGTGAGCATGCAACGTTAGACAATCCTCATTGTTTCAATAAATAGATGCCCGGCGTTATATATTTATATATAGATTGTATTATTCTAATATAATATTTAAAGTTATCGGAACTGTTTCCATTTCAAATTGTCTTTCTTTCTTTTTTTCTTTCTTTCTTTCTTTTTATTCCTTTAATAAATTTGACGATTTTACATACTTATGATATACACATTGAATTTTCAGCTACCATCCCCTCAGGCAATATCTTTCAAAAAATTATTTTTACATCGCCCGGAGGGTGTCTTTTTATTTTGCTAGTAATAATGATAAAACTAATAATAAAACTAGATTTATACTACGTGGGATGCACAAAGTCAGAGTTCAAAACTAGATTCATATATCATTATTACTGCTCTATGTTTTTAATATATTGAGCACTTTTCGATTATTTACTGATGCCATTGCAACAGAAAAGTTAAAGCGGCAATTGGATACAGTCAGTAGAACGTTCGGCTAGAAACCACAACGTTCCTAGTTTGATACCGGTCCTCGCCAACTCAGCGTATGAGTAGCACAGGGATATGTGCAGTAAAGTAAGGAACTGATGGTAGGTGTGGTGCTCCACCTCAGACGCTAAAATAATCTCCTTGGTCTAGCGCAAGTGAAAAGGGGATAGACTCCCTCGCTGATTGGCTGATACCGACTTTAGGCCGCCCCGACGACTTTACTTATATAATATATATATATATGTGTGTGTGTGTATGTGTGTGTGTGTGTGTGTGTGTGTGTGCCTGTGTCTGTGTATATATATTGCTTCAGCAATTAGATACTATATATATATATATATATATATATATATATATATATATTGCTTCGAAAACACGTCTTGAATTCTTAATGCCTAAAAAGAAGAAAAAAAAACAAGAAGCAGGGATTTCTTTTTTAGAAATTTAGACACAAACCAATCCTACTTATCTATTCACTCCAACCAATTACTACAAGGGGAGAAGGGAGGGAAGAAGAAAGGAAACCTTTTATGCTATGATAATGAAATGATGTACAAAATATTACAACGCTTTAATGACGACATCAATGACGTCAATGCTGACTCAGCCGTGATGTTTATCTGCCCGATTCTGACACTGGGTTGTGTTTTGTGTGGCACCCCTCACGCTATCGTACGGTTAGATACAGACATTGTTCAGTTTCCCTCGGGACTTACCTTTGGATTATGCCCGAGGCACCAGGGAGTGACCCTGACCCCACTCCTTTGGATGCAAACCGGATATGCAGATTTGATTGGACGTTCCTTAATCTGCCTAGAACAGGGCTAAGTTGTGTATGTGCACCCGTGTGCGCGTGTGTGTGAAGAAACCAGAACAATTCTTCTTTCAATTTTCGGGGAATATTTTCCTTATATTTTTATGAATATCCGTTTAAATGGTGCATTTTGCCGTTTTTTTTCTCTTGCAGATGCGCTATTATATGTAAGAAAGGCATAGAATATCTTATATCTAAGTTTGGACACTGCTCTTAAGGAAAAAAATCAAAATAAGACAATTTTGTGCATACGACACACACACACACACACACACATAAGTGTATATAATTATATATACTGTCAGCTTCATTTCCACTTTTCTCGCCTATATATGTGTGTGTGTGTCTGTTTGTATGAGTCGGGGTGGCCTAAAGTCGGTATCAGTCAGTCAGCGAGGGAGTCTATCCCCTTTTCAATAGCGCTAGACCAAAGAGATTGTTTTTTGGCATCTGAGGTGGAGCGCCACACCTACCATCAGCTCCTTACTTTACCGCACAGATCCCTGTGCTACTCATACGCTGAGTTGGCGAGGACCGGTATCGAACTAGGAATCTTGTGGTTTCTAGCCAAACGCTCTACCGACTGAGCTAACCCGGCCCTTGGTTGAATGCTTTGGAATATTTTTCTTGATCTTCAATTGCTTATGTTCAAGCCCTCATGTCATTTAATTTTGGGGTCCAAATAGTAGAGAACGTGCCACATATTTTTCGCAAGCGCTTTCAACCATGTCCATATATTTTAGTGCCTGTCGGTTTGTCTATATGTCTGTGTGTCCTAAAGCTATGGATTGGCTGAATGATGATTTCAATATTTTCTAACAAAGCCCTTTGCAAATTTAAAAAAAAAACCCTCGTTGTTTCTTCAGTTACCGGAACAGTAGGCATTTATTTACAGATTTTGAATCTGAACTCGACTTTCCGGCGGGGCTTTAGAATATATTGACTGTATCATCTGCTGAGAGGTAAGACCTCCATCTCTTCCCGAAGAAAGGGTGTCTTGGATATAACACTAAAATGCATCTGATGATTAGGCTTGAGATCTGGGAAATGTAGAGTACACTTTCATTGCTATTACTCCCAGGTCCACTCAGACCTGTTTGGATTCCATCTATGGGTCAAATAGGTCTATTTGAAAATTATAAGTATTGGATAAGAATATGTGAGACCATATAATTGTGTGCAAATAATCATTATTATTTAAGAGAAATAATTACTTGAAAACATATTGGGTATAACATGAGATAGCAATACTTGAAACCAAATAGATATGTTTGCAAATTATTTGTATATATATTTACCAACCCCTCCGCACGAACAGGATGTGACACAAGGTCAATTTCTTAAGCGGAGTTCAACAGGTTTGAATTCAGAGTTTTCCTTCTCCTAGACCGGTTGCCTAACCAAGGTTAAAGAGCCCGGTCTGCCCTACTATTTATCCATAGCTGGGGGGGGTAGGATTCATACCTTTCCCAAGGGTATTAGCGCTAAGTGAAATGCAATTACCACATCCAGGATTTGAACTCGGGGCGACGAGTCCATTTCCCATGACTTTAACCATTACACCACGCACTTCCATAGCAAAGATAGGAGTACTTGATAACATATAACTGTAACTTATGTGTATTAAGAATAGTTACTTGAAAATATAATTGTTTATTAAGTTATATTTTTAATTATTAGTTATTGGAAAGCATATAACTAAAAATATTACTATTATGAAATGGAAATGATTATTTGGAACCATATGGTTATTAGTATTACTAGCAAAATAAAAAACGCCCTCTGAGCGACGTAAAATAAATATTGCCTGGGGGAATGGGAGTTGAAAATTTAATATCAGAGAGTTTGCATCCTAAGTAAAGTAAAATCATCAAATTTATTAAAGGAGGAAAAAAAAACAAAATAAATTTATTAAAGGAGTAAAAAATTAAAAAAATGAAATGGAAAATTAGTTCTGATAACTTTAAATATATATGAAAATAAAACAAACTATATATAGATAGATAATACCAGGTATGTATTTATTAAAACTTGTTTAAAAAAACAATGAGGACTGTCTAACATTGCATGCTCAAATTTTGAGTGTATTTATTCTATGTTATGAAGATTTTAGGTAGTGTGACGTAAGCAGTGACGTAGTTTTTGTTACAGTCAAAAGCTGGAAGCGAATCTCCATTATTAATAGATATAGGGATACTTGAAACCATACAACTGTGTGCAAATTAATTGCATTTGATAGTTATATTCATATAGCTATATCAGTTATATATTAAACATTTCTATCTAATACCAATAATAATTTCAACTAGATATTTCTATTAAATAATCGTCATTTATTTGCACATTACTAACAATAGTCCTTAGTAAACAATTATAACTACAAGTAACTATTCTTTATAACTATTATAACTACAAGTAACTATTCTTAGTACAGTTATATGGTATCAAGTATTCCTATCCAATACAAATAGTTTTCACACATATCTATTTAACTCATAGTTTTGTATACCCCATCGGGCATATAATTGAGAGAGAGAGAGAGAGAGAGAGAGAGAGAGAGAGAGAGAGAGAGAGAGAGGGGGGGGGAGAGAGATTAGAGACTTACGTTAAAGATGGTGTTAGTGATCTTCATTTCCCTGGTTATGTGTTGATTCTTCTAACTGCTTCTTCTTCTTCTTCTTAATTCTTCTAACTAATGGTTTGTCTTCTTTTGGGCTGATTTTTCTCTTGATCAAGTTTATTATTTAGCCCATGATTTTCCGCGCGGACAAGATCGACTCAGAGTACGTCTTCTCTCTCGGATGGTTAGGTCGAATCTAATCTCTAAACTAAATCACGTGTTTCTCATGGCGTGTGAGATTCGTGCCTCTGGGGGTCAAGGGTTATTAACAGCCAGCGGTAAATTTCCATTGGTTCCTTTGATTTTAAATATGAGAGACCTGTTTTTAGTTTCTAGCTTACAGGGTCGGCTAATAATTCATGACATCCATAAATTGTAACAATAGATGGGACCCTAACAGGTACTACCACTCCGGATCACAGAGATTAAGTTGCATTTTCGTTTTGTTTTGTTTATGCCTATGTCTACGAACCGGACAGAAAACTTCTA
>CM042162.1:21156170-21158670 GCA_023376005.1 Doryteuthis pealeii | reverse complement strand
TCTAGTCCTGTTGTCGTGCCGTTAAAATCATTCACTCGATCCATCAATTACCAGATCTCTCTTCAACCGGTTACTTCTTTTACAAGCGACAGGTCTTCAACAAAGAATTAATCAGTTCAACGTTATTCCGTATCCCCTCGGAATAAAATAATCCTAGACAGGTTGATCTGTCGTTAAATTCACTCACTCACTCGATCAATCAATTATCAGGTTACCACTTTGAACGGTTACCACTTTTTCAAGCCACAAAAGGTATTCAACAAAGAATTGCTATGTTCAACGTGATTCCGTATCCTTTCAGCTTAAAATGACCCAAGACGTGTTGACATGTCGTTAAAATTAATTACTCACTTGATCAATCAATAATCGAACGTCCTAATGATCGGTTACCACTTTTTGAAGCTACAGAAGGTCTTCGACAAAAATTGATTGCTTCAAAGTGATTCCCCCCTCGCTCGGCATAAAATGACCCTAGACAAGCTGAAATGCCGTTAAAATATCGTTTACCACTTTTTGAAGCCACAGAAGGTCTTCGACAAAAAATTGATTGCTTCAAAGTGATTCCCCACTCGCTCGGCATAAAATGACCCTAGACAGACTGAAATGCCGTTAAAATATCGTTTAGCACTTTTTGAAGCTACAGAAGATCTTCGACAAAAAATTGATTGCTTCAAAGTGATTCCCCACTCACTCGGCATAAAATGACCCTAGACAGGCTGAAATGCCGTTAAAATATCGTTTACCACTTTTTGAAGCCACAGAAAATCATCGGTTCAAGTTCCCAGGACTCAATGCTACCAAAGTACACAGACTCATAGACACTTAAATTATCAAGTCACTAAAAAAAAATATTTATAGAATAGAATTTGTGTATTTTTTCGGTATTTTTCCTTATTGTGTCTACGGGTAAAATTCCAAAAAGCGGGTGCAGTGCTATAATTAAGATTGTCAGTAGATGCCAACCAGTGCTTATTTGTTTGTTTATCCGTACATTTTATTTTATTCTATTTCATTTTATTCTGTTTTATTCAATCTATTTTTTTTTTAGTAAAGATTCCACACTCATCACTTTCGAATAAATACGGTGCAGGTATATTTGTTACAACAGCGTTCTGTCGGCCATGATGTTATTATCTCTTCCATATGTTAGGACGACGTCACAAAGAGAAGTTTTTTTTTAATAGGGAAATGGGGGAGGAGGGAAACGTGGCGTTTATCTTATAACTTTGAAGAGCACTCACACGCGTTAACAGATGCTAAATATTTGTAGACTGAGTCTGGACGTTAAACTTTTTGGAGAAGGCCAGGACCCCAGGTATGGGAACGTTGCCAATAAAGTTTTTTTTATCAATAAAATATATCAGTAAATCTAAACTCTCTCTCTCTCTCTCTCTCTCTCTCTCTCTCTCTCTCTCTCTCTCTCTCTCTCTCTCTCTCTCTCTCTCTCTCTCTCTCTCGTGCGTTCGTGTGTAGTGTGTCTCATTTCTCTCTCAATCTCTCTCTCTCTTCTCCTCTCTCTCTCTCTCTCTCTCCTCTCTCTCTCTCTCTCTCTCTCTTCTCCTCTCTCCCTCTCTCTCTCTCTCTCTCTCTCTCTCTCTCTCTCTCTCTCTCTGTGTGTGTGTGTGTGTGTGTGTCCCCTCCACTTATTCTCTTATTTCACTCTCTTTCCCTTCCTTTCACTCTCTCTCTCTCTCTCTCTCTCTATATATATATATATATATATATATATATATATATATATATATATGTGTGTGTGTGTGTGTGTGTGTGTGTGTGTGTGTGTTTTGCACAGGAGAAAGGGAAATTAATGTGCTCGCTTACAGCGCTATATTTATTTGTTATAATATACTATACAATTAAAAGGCATTTGTTACTATTGGTTTCAAAGCAGTGAATTAGCCGCTTATCATCAAGACAAAGCGCCCTTAGTTAGGGAAGCGCCGTTGACTCCGCTACACTAACTTAGTTAGGGTGCGGCAGAATAACTCCTACATTCTTGTGGTACAAGGGAACTTGGGTAAGTGGTAATGGTAGCTCTATCGGGCAAATGTCTTACCATTCTTTTCCATATACGATCAGTTACGATCTTGGTTTGGTGGACCGGTGAACACGTACTTTTGCTGTTGAAATTATTTTTTTAAAGACTAATGAATATGTAATAGCTACCCAATGAGCTTTTTGTGCTTATTGTGCTTATTTCATGTTACGTCAGCATGATGCTGTTCCGCATGAAATATCAATACTGCTATGGATTGAAAATTCTACCCGGAACAGCATTATTTATGTAAAATATGAAAAAAACCTTCGTCAAGGCAATGTAATTTTTAATGTATATATATATATATATATATATATATATATATATATATATGTGTGTTGTGTGTGTGTGTATTTATAATATGTTATATATTGCCAATATGACAGGTGTATTCCCTTACGAAGTTGACGCTTGAGGTTTTCATGCTCAATTCTTCAATCTTTTATTCATTATTCATATACA
>CM042162.1:21141170-21151170 GCA_023376005.1 Doryteuthis pealeii | reverse complement strand
TGCTATAGTTATTAATTTATAACAATACTAGCAATAAAAAAAATGATATTGCCTGAGGGGTGGCAGTTAATAATTCAATATCAGAGAGTTTGTACCATAAGTAAGATCATCAGTTTTCTCAAAGGAGTAAAAAGAAAAGAAAACAATTTGAAATAGAAATTTAGTTCTGATAAATTTAGATATGTATTAAAATAAAACAAATATATAAATATATAATTATTATTAATAATATAATATAATTATAATTATATATAATTATTAGTTATTGGAAACCATATAACTAAAAATATTACTATTATGAAATGGAAATGATTATTTGGAATCATATGGTTATTACTATTACTAGCAAAATAAAAAACGCCCTTTGGGCGACGTAAAATAAATATTACCTGAGGGGATGGGAGTTGAAAATTTAATATCAGAGAGTTTGCATCATAAGCAAAGTAAAATCATCAAATTTATTAAAGGAGCAAAAAATTAAATAAATTTATTAAAGGAGTAAAAAATTAAAAAAATGAAATGGAAACTTAGTTCTGATAACTTTAAATATATATGAAAATAAAACAAACTATATATAGATAGATAATACCAGGTATGTATTTATTAAAATTTGTTTAAAAAACAATGAGGTTCGTCTAAGGTAGCATGCTCAAATTTTGAGTGTATCTATTCTATGTTATGACGATTTTGGGTAATGTGACGTAAGCAGTGACGTAGTTTTGGTTACAGACAAATAGAGATCTAATCTCCATTATTAATAAAATAGATATTTACAGGTTACCTATAAGCAATATAAATGAATGTATTTAAGGGAATTGGAGCGAAGTGAAAACATAAACAGCCTCGTCCAGGATTTAATTCCATTAACTACAACGGTAACCATTACACTAAGCGCACGTCCTGTGCGTATTTGTCTGTATGTACGTCTCTGTCTTTGTACCTGTCTCTGGAGGCGTGTAGTGTAATGGTTAGAGTCGTAGGAAATGGATTCATCGACTCGAATTCAATTCCTAGACGAAGTTATTTGCATTTCACATAGCGCTAATACCCTTGGGAAAGATATGAATCCAATTCTATCTCCAGCTATGGGTAAATAGCAGTGCAGATTGGGCTCTTTAACCATGGCTAGGCAGCCAGTCTAGGAGAAGGAAAACTTCGAATTCAAACCTGTTAAACTCCGCGTAAGAAATTGACATTGTGTCACATCCTACTCGTGTGGAGGGGTTGGTAAATATATAAATATATATATATATATATGTATGTGTGTGTGTGTATGTGTGTGTGTACGCCTTTAAGTGCATTTGCGTGCATGTGTGTGTGTGTGTGTGTGTGTGTGTGTGTGTGTGCTGGCAGTTAATTCTATATATGAATATGTATTTGTTTGTATTTGAGTGTGTGTGCGTGCATGTTTATGCGTGTGTGTGTTTAGACAATCAAATCTATATATGCATATACATATGTGTACGTCTTTCCTTGTATGTGCTTGCGTGCGTGTGTGTGTATGGATGTGTGTATGTGTGTGTGTACAACCAATCAAATCTATATATGCATATATATATATATGTGTGTGTCTGTGTGTGGCTGTGTTTGTGGGTGTCAGTTTTTGCCTCTGTGTGTGTGTGCGTTTGTAGACAATCAACTCCCTACATACATGAGTACGCCTATGCCTGTATGTGCGTATGTGTGTGTATACATGTGTGTATGTGCAGGCAATCAAATATATATATATATATATATATATATATTATATATTATATATATATATATATATATATGTTACCAACTCCTCCGCACGAGCAGGATACGACACAAGGTCAATTTTTTAAGTGGAGTTCAACAGGTTTGAATTCAGAGTTTTCCTTCTCCTAGACTGGTTACATAGCCATGGTTAAAGAACCCAGTCTGCCCTGCTATTTACCCATAGCTGGAGGGAGAGTAGAATTCATACCTTTCCCAAGGGTATTAGCGCTAAGTGAAAATGCAATTAACACGTCCAGGATTTGAACTCGGGGCGACGAGTCCATTTCCCATGACTTTAACCATTACACCACGCGCTTCCTGATATATATATATGTGTGTAGGTGTGTGGGTTCGTGCTCGCAATTTTTTCTCTGTATATATATATATATATATATATATTGTGTGTGTGTGTGTGCATGTGTGTGTGTATGTCTATGTGTCTGTATCTGTGTATGTGTGTTTGTATGTGTATGTTCGTGCTCGCAATTATTTCTCTGTTTAACTGTCAAAGTGCTTTCTAATGGGCACGGGTCGTATCCCCGACCCTGGCTTTGATATTAAGGCCACTTTACAACAGCATTATTATCTCAACACCCTTCAGCCTTTGCCGGTAAAGGGACGCCCGGCACGCAACACCATTAGCGCCTTGTCTGTCCCTTTAGCTTTACACCAATAACCGACACCTAACAACGCAATCCCCCCAATACAATTACGTTAAAATAGGGCCCAAGCCCAAGCGACCGGTCCCCTTTAAAACTGTCGCAATCAGAGGACTTAAACATTTGCTTAATTCCTTCTATTTTATCTTTAATTGCACTTTCTGACATTTCTGACTTAAACGGTATTGGGTGCTGGGGGTGGGGTGGGGATATTTGTTAAGTCTAATACGTCATCTCAACAGCCCCACAATCCACGTGGGTGACATTTTGGTTGAAGTGTGTGTACCAACCACCAGAAAATGGCTCCGTAAACGGTGAAAACAAAGGGATAGCGCCTTGGATTATTTTATAACTAGCAGGACCTGTGGATATTCCTCAGTATGATAATTTATTGGGAATTCAAAATGTTAGGGTAGCAGGTCCGGATTCCACCTGGAATGTTGTTTTTTTTTTTAATTTGTCCATGGAGTCAGAGCCACATCTAAGATGTTTCCTTATATCATATACTAGTAGAGCTACCCGGAATATAAAAAGTTAAAAATAAATATCTTAGCTATATTCATAGATAGATTAACGAAAATTATTTTCTACTAGCACAAAAACAAAACGCCCTCTGGGTAGTGTAAAGATTAATTTTTGAAAGATATTACCTGAGGGAGGTCGGAGTTAAAAATTCAATGTCAGAGTGTTTGTATCATAAATAAGTAAAATCATCAAATTTATTAAAGGAGTAAAAAAATAAAACAATTTGAAATTAGAAACTTAATTCTGTTCCCCTCAAATAAAATGCTGTGCGCATCTATTAATTATTAATTAAATGATTATTCTAAATATTGAATGATAAGTAACAGCTTTTATTTATTTTATTAACATTAATTGTTCTTTATTCTATGTATTGACGATTTTTGGTATTTGTAATGTAAGCAGTGACATAGTTTTTGTTACGGACAATAAGAGACTGAATCTCTATTATTAATAGATATATTTGTTCGCATTTCAACTATTCTCTCTCCAGCTATGGGAAATAGTACGGTGTACAGGGTTCTTTAACTTTGGTTAGTGTTGTAGGTGACTCACCTATGACACGAACATGGACTTACCCAAAGGGTATATATTTAACAGTAAAGCTACTCAAACGAGTAGTACCAGATACAGTTCTTCGTGTAAGCTTAAACAAGGAAACCCTTCCATTGTACGTTGATATATATTGCTGAATACAATCTGTTCCCTACATTTTATACCCGTGTTGAGTTATTATTTATTGACCCTTAAACAGGTCATAACAGTTAGGTAATCAGTCGAGAAGAGGGAAATTTCTGAATTTGAACCTGTTAAATGCCACGAAATTTACCATGTGTCACATCCTATAAGACTCGTTGTAATTCTTTCAATTGAAATTCCAATAAGTTATCAACCCTGTCGGCAAGGGCTTTAGAATATACCGACTGCACCTCTGCAGAGAGGTAAGACCCCTCCACCCACGGGGCTACCTGTTAGGTGTGGGTGGCGACCCGTGATGCTTAAGGGTGAAACACTGGTAGCTGAGCAGTCCATAACATGCAACACTACACTTTGGCCCTTACTTGGGCTAGACGTGCGATCAGAGAGGCTCCCTTCGCTCAATCGGTTGGTCATGTCTAGCCCTAACACCTATATTATTGCCCCAACCCTTTTTATCAAATATATGCTAGAAGCGGTGGCTGAGGCTCTTAATATCCTAGGTATGACGTTAAATTCTATTTGATATTGATGTTCTAATTCTGGATCTCTGGAGATCGTTCCAAGGGCCCCAATTACAATTGATACGACCTTCACCCACATGTTCCACAGTTTTTTCAGTTCTCTGGCAAGGTCCAAGTATTTGTCGATCTTTTCGCTCTTTTATTTTCCCTCTGTGATCGGTCAGAACGGCAAAATCCACGAGTATTATTATTATTATTATTATTATTATTATTATTATTATTATTATTATTATTTACTCCTTTTGAGTTTTCACATCAGTGTTAGCTGATGGTCTTTCACTGGAGTCTGAGTGACAGCAAGTCTCCTCAGGTCTCCAGGACTCTTCTGAGTATTCTGGCAGATTGCAGCAGTGCAGTGTTCTGAATGGTTTTATTATTATTATTATTATTATTATTATTATTATTATTATTATTATTATTCCTTTCGAATTTTTCACACCAGCCTTAGCTGATGGTTTTTCACAGGAACCTGAGTAACGACAAGTCTCATCAGGTCTCGAGGATTCTTCTGGTCATTCAAACCGATCTTAATGTTGTTGTCTGGATGGTCCCGATTCTTCCTATGATTTCCAATTCCTCTGATTTGTTTTCTCAATTCTAGGGGACCGTTCCAAGGGCACCAATTAGATTTGGTATCATTTTCACCCTTATGTTTAAGTTGTTCTTTTTCTTTTGTTCTCTAGAAAGGTCCAGATATTATTATTATTATTATTATTATTATTATGAAAAACACCTTCCGGGCGGTGTAAGAATTCCTTAAAAAAATAGCCTCAGGCAACGACTATCCGGCAACCACATATTGATGCGTTCAGTTGAATGTAAATGAGCAGTCGACCAAAAAATGTTGGTATTTATTTATTAGTAAACTTTTTAATTAACTTATAGTTAGTTGCGAGTGTAAAAAATAATTTCTAAAACTGATTACAAATTTCGCAAACATTTTTGCCATATAAAGGGATAATACTAGTTTTTTAATTAGTTTCATAGTTCATACAGTTTATTTATTTATCTAAATAATATATAGTTTATTTATCTAAATTGTCATTATTACAATGGAAAGGACTCAAATGTTGAATTAAAGAACATATTTTATTTATTTTAGTAATATAAATTGTTCTTTTGGGGAATGTCACATTCCCCAAAAGAACAATTTATTACTAAAATAAAAAAATATGTTCTTTAATTCAACATTTGAGTCCTTTTCCATTGTAATAATGACAATTTAGATAAATAAACTATATATTATTTAGATAAATAAAGAGTAACGTATTTTTGGTTACAGACTAATAGATACTGAATCTTCATTATTAATAGATGACACTAGCAATTTTTGCATCGGCCTTGTAAAAACGGATGCATTAAGCAAGTTGTGTCGTATTGAACTGGTAGAATTTTTCGAAGTTAAACAGGAGCTGACATTTTTAAAAAGAGAAAAGGAAAAAAAAAAGTCTGTTTCCTTTCGTCGTTATTGATTTTCTATAACCGTTAAATTGTTCCTTCAATCTCTGTCCTCTTCTGTTGGTCTTGCTGCGAGTCGAGCACCGGGTCTGTTGGGTGGCCGGCGGAGATGGTGGCTTCAGGCAACGACTGTCCGCGGCAAGCGCATATCGATGCGGTCAGTTGAATGCAAATGGCCGGTCGGTCGTTAGAGTGAAGAAGAAGATGGCCGGTGGTTTTAGATCAGTTGTGAGGCTTGAGTTAAAAGCAGTTGAGATGAGACAATAAATGGAAAGTGACTTATGCACAAGTATTGAGAGGGGGTGGGAAGAAAAGGGGTGGAAGGGAAAGGGAAAAGAGAGTGAGTGAGGAAGAGAGAGAGAGAGGAAGATGAGGATGATGAAAGAAGTGTAGAGAGAGTGGGAGGGAGAAGAAATGCAAGAGAAAGAAAGAGAGGGGGGAAGAAACGTAGAAGGTGAAGGTGGAAGAGAGCGAGAGATAGAAAGAGGGGAAAGAGGGGGAGAGAAGACAAGAAAGATGAAAGAAGCGAGGAGAAATGGGGGGGAGGTGGAGAATGAATGTATGAGAAGGAAAGAGAGGAGAAAGGAAATGGGTGGAAAAAAAGGGAGAAGAGAGAGAGAGAGAGAGAGAGGGGGAGAGACAACGAAGATGAGGTGAGGGAGTAGGAAGGAGAAGAAAAGAAGTGGAAGGGAAAGGAAAGAGAGGGAAAGAGTGAGAGAGAAGGTGAACAACGAAGATGAAATAAGCGAGGAGAGATTAGGAGGGAGAAGAAAAGCAGGAGAAAGAAAAAGAGGGAAGGAAAATATGTGGAAGGGAAAGGTGGAGGAGAGAGAGGGAGAGAGAGAGAGAAAGGAGAGAGAGGGGAGGAGAAATGAAAGAAGCGATAGAGAGGGGGGAAATGCACGAGAAGGAAAGAGAAGAGAGAAGAAAGGGGTGGAAGGGAAAGGTAGAAAAGAGAGGAAATGGGAGAGGGGGAGAGAAGATAAAAAAAAGATGAAAAAAAGGAGGAGGGGTGGAGGGGAGAAGAAATGCACGAGAAGAAACGGGGGGAAGAAAGTATGTAGAAGGGAAAGGGGGAGAGAGTAGGGAGAAAAGATAAAGGAAGACAAACAATGAGGGGAGACAACGAAGGTGAAAGAGAGAAAGAAAGAAAGAAAAAAAGAATAGTAGCGCAAAGAAGTATATAGAAACAAAAAGAGGAAGTAATGAAATTTCAAACGGAGGAGAAAGAAAGGGGGGAGTTAAGACAATGAAGATGAAAAAGCAAGGATAGAGTGGGGGAGAGAAGAAATGCACGAGAGGGAAGAGAGGAGAGAAAAAGGTGAGAAAGGGAAGGGAGGGGGAGCGACAGGGAGGGAGCTGGGTAATTCCATGTCAAATCATCCAGGCCATGTCACCCACGCCCTTCAATTTTTTCTGAAATTTTGTCCAAGTGTGGATTATGATAAAGTTAGCCAATTCCTAAAATTTGAGCTTCCAATTCCAAAAATTGGCGGAGTTATGTCGATTTTTAGCTCTCCAAATTTGAGGGGTCGCGAAAAATGGCGACTTTTTGTAACCTATTTTTGTCTGTAGAATGAATTCTAGAACTTCCGTACTCCTAAAAATTAGTTTATAAAACCATTTTCGCCCAAGGAATCCAAAAATGCTATCAAAAAGGTCTTAAAGTCAATCAATTTCATGTTATTGATGATTTCTGATTTTTTCATAGCAAGATCAATATCCCGATTTTCTGGATGATTTGACATGGAATTAATTACCCAGCTATCTTCGAAAATACACACGCCGCATTTCGAAGAAAATCAACGTTTCTTTCACTGTCCATTTCTCTTTTGGTAAATACAGCTTCAGACTCAATATCTTTTTAACACACCTCGTATACTTAACTAAATTCTACATACGAGGGTTACAGAGTTCTCGACCGTTCCAAGAATGGAAAAATCCTGGAATGTACATGTTTTCTTTTACATATAAATCCTCTGTTCAAGACGTTTATCACGCTGTTTCTCAAATTCCTTTAACTTTCTCATCTCTCAGTATCTTTTGAGCATCCTCTGTAGCAATTTACTACGCTTTGCTTAGTGTTGCGTAAGACAATGACTATGTTCATAACCGTTACAACATTGAGATGCTCAACGCCACCTTGTATGTATGTATGTATGCGATAGATCACAATCAATAATATATATATGTATAAAAACATTTATAAACATATCTATATACATATATACAAATACACATATATATATACATACCGACATATACATGCATATATATACACACACACATATATATAGATATAGATACATATATATACACATACATATATATACATATATATATACATATATATACATACACATACATATATATACGCATACATATATATAGGTATACACACATATATATACACATACATATATATACATATACATACACATATATATATACATACACACACATATATAATATATACATATACATATATATATACATACACACACACATATACAATATACATATATATATACAACACACACATACATATACATATATATATACATACACACACACACATATATATACATACACACACACATATATATATACATATACATATATACATGTATGTACATATATATACACACACATATATATATATTCACTCACATGTACACACACACATACATATATATATTCACACACATACACACACACATATATTTCACACACATACACTCATACACACACATATATTTCACACACATACACTCATACACACACATATATATTCACACACATACACACACACACACATATAAATTCACACACATACAACACACACATATATATCACACACACACACACACACACACACACATATATATATATATATATATATATATATATATATATATATGGCATATAATGCAGTACATGTCAGTATGGAGTCTTGATAATTGGCAACGCACGCAACATGAAACCTTATCTTTTGTAAAGGCTAAAGATAATCTTATTTATTCCCATGAATAGCATCATCTCTGAGAAGGAGAAATACGAATGATGGAAAGACAATGAATGTGTAACAAAGTATGAGGGGAGGTGGAGGAGAGAAGAGGAGAGAGGTGGGAGGCGAGGATGGACTGAATTAGAATGAGAATGAGAAAATAAGAAAGAAGAAAGAAGAGATAGGGAAAAGGGAAATTGTGAAACGGAATAGCCGGGATAGACACAATGAGAAAGGGTATGAAGAATAAAAGAAAGAGTAGAGAAGTACAATGGAAAGAGAGGAGGAAGGAGAGGACGATGGAAAGAGAGAGTAAAGATGAAGTTTGATGGAAAGAAAGTGCAAAGAAGTATGGTGGAAAGAGAGGGTGAAAAAGAAAAAGTACGATAGAAAGAGAGGGTAAAGAAGTACGATAGAAAGAGAGGAGGAAGGAGAGTACGATGAAAAGAGAGGGTAAAGATGAAGTATGATGGAAAGAGAGTATGATGAAAAGAGAGGACGTATGATGGAAAGAGGGGACGAATAAGAAGTACAATGGAAAGAGAGGAGGAAGGAGTGTACGATGGAAAGAGAGGGTAAAGAAGAAGTATGATGGAAAGAAAGTGCAAAGAAGAAGTATGGTGGAAAGAAAGTGCAAAGAAGAAGTATGGTGGAAAGAAAGGGCAAAAAAGAAAAAAAGTACAATAGAAAGAAAGAGTAAAGAAGTGCGATGAAAAGAGAGGACGAATAAGAAGTACAATGGAAAAAATGGACAAAGAAAAAGTACGATGGAAAGAAAAGGCAAAGAATAAGAAGTACAATGGAAAGAAAGGACAAGGAAGAAGTAGGAGGAAAAGAAAAGGGGAAGGAACAGTACAATGGAAAGAGGGGGTGAAGAAGTACGATGATGAAAAAGCGCGAAGAAGTACGATGAAAGAAAGGGCGAAGAAAGAGTACGAAGGAAATAAAGTGTGAAGGAGATGTACAATGGAAAGAAAGGGTGAAAAAGTACAATAGAGAAAAAAAGGTGAAGAATAAGAAGTACGATGGAAAGGAAGGCAAAGAAGAAGTACATTGGAAAGAAAGGACGAAGAAGTATAAGGGAAAGAGAATGGAAGCTGGAAGTGAAAGGGAAAGAGAAAAGGCTGATATAGTCAAAAAAAGACAAAGGAGCAAAAATTTTGAAAACAGGGATCTTAAATAGAGAATAGGACTTGAAGATGTAGGTAATAAATATATAAAATAATATATTAATGAATAAACGAAAAATAATAATATTATAATTTAATAATACCATAAGATAATAATAAACAAAAGAGAGAAAGAGAGAAGAAAAAGGAAAGAAAGAAAGAAAGAACGAAATTTGGAAATTAAGAAAGAAAGAAAATGAATGAATGGAAGGAACGACGGAAAGA
>CM042162.1:21111170-21136170 GCA_023376005.1 Doryteuthis pealeii | reverse complement strand
ACTATATGATAGAGGCCGGGCACCTCGCGGTGTAATGGTTAGCAAACTAGATTAGCAGACCATTGTTTGTGAGTTCGATTCTCACTGGGCGCCTCACACTTCTGGCCTTGTGCCGTATCTAAGCTACGCTTAGTAAATAACTATATAGATAGAGGCACCTTACGTGGTGTAATGCTAGATTAACGGACCATTGTTAGAGAGTTCGATCCTCACTGGATGCCCAATACTTCTAACCTTGTGCCGCATCTAAGCAAAGCTTGGTAAATAACTACATTGATAATGAGTTCGATTCTCATTGGACGCCCCATGCTTCAGGTTTTGTGCCAAATCTAAACTAAGTAAATGAATATACCACTAAATGGTGCAACATATTTTTAAAAAAAAACAGCATTTTGGGCAACGGTTATAGTTGTAGAAAATGTAATCAGCGAGCCGAGTTCAAATCCTGGACGAAGCCTTTTGTGTTTCAGTTCACGTTAATACCCTTGGAAAAGACAAGAATTACGTAAACTTTCGGATTAATACTCTTGGAAAAGATATGAACCCCTTCAGCCCTCAGCTATAGGTTAAATAGTATCACTGCTGTTCTTCTACATGGATGGATTTAGCATTGAAAAAACACGAAGGTTGATATGCCATTAAAGAAACGTCCCTTTAAGTAGCCCATAGCCTTGTGCCTGCCTAGGCAAATAACAAGTGTTATTTTTTTTATCGATAAGCTTCAATAAAACTTTCAATTCCCAATAGCAGAATTACCATTTCTTTATTTTTTTGGAATTACCATTTTTGTTTTGGTAATGAATTTCTATATTTTGGTTTCCAATTCCATAGAACTCCACGGACGGGATTGTAAAATCAATACTTAAAAAAACGGGTTAAATCTAGCTTGAATTCAAAATTGTCCATCTCCTAGACTGGTTGCCAAACCAAAGCTAAAGAATCCAGTCTGCATTACCTAGGGTAGACTAGATTCCTTAGCTTTGCTTACACAAGTGTACACAACAAAATGTCTCAGTGTTGTCTCCGTGAGAAAAGTACAGTAAAATGGGACCCACAGAGAGACATCAAACCCAAAAGGAAACCCCGACACGAATAACACAGATCTCTGATGGGAGAATAAGCAGTAACCCGATAGAAACAGACATTTTAATAACTAAAATAGTAGTATGGAACAATGCTCTATATATGTTATATAGTACCTAAGAAATGAGAATGGAATCGTATGTAAATAATATCTGACGAAACCTCGGAAGAGAGAAACAACGAGAACTCACGGGACTACGTATTGATTGTTGGGATGGTGGGTTAAGCAGTTGGATTGATGTCTTTTGCAAAGGTATTAGCGTTATGTGAACTGCAGTGTCACATCTGGTCAGTACTTAGTAGAGTGACCACTTACACGTTACTGTAAGTAGCCCGTGGCCTTGTGCATGACTAGGCAAATAAGAACAATAGTTAATTCTGTATCGCTAAGGTTCCATTAAACTCTTTAAGTTCTAATTACCATTTTCTTATTTTTTTGGTTGGTTGGGTTTTACGGCATGTCAACCCCTTGGGTTATTTTATGCCGAATACTTTTATTGATAAAAAAAAGTTTAATGCTGACAAAGTTTTGAAATAATTTCATTTTTAATGGATAATACAATTTGGTTTATAAACTCAAGTTTTCTATTTAACCCATAGATGGGACCCTAACAGGTACTACCACTCCGGGTCAGAGTGGACCAGGGAGCAATGGTGATTCCCGAAACCTCCAAAACTGGAACCTCACCATCAGATAGAGTTTAACGCCATTCCCAGGGCATGTAGACCCTCAGTCACCGCCTTCTAGCAACCATATGATAAAAAGGGGTTGGGGCTTGCCATAAGGGCAGTATGGTTGGGAAAATCATATAGGTGCTAGGACTCGACGTGACCAGCCGATTGATCGGAGGGGGCCTCTCCGACCGCCCGTCTAGCCCAAGATAGGGCCAAAATGGAGTATTGCAAGTCATGAACTGCTCATCCACCTGGCTTCTATCCTTAAGCGTCACAGGTGGCCCCATTGGGGGAGTCTTACCCCTCTGCAGAGGTGCATTCTAATGCCCCAGCCGACAGGGCGGATTTTTTGGATCTACCATTTTTATGGTAATGAATTTCTCTAATATATCGATTTCCAAATTTATTTCGCATCGAATTCCACAGGCAGGATGGGAAAGCTGAACAATCCAATTAGCCCTATAACTTACCGATAGCTGGGAGGGGACAGTTAGCTTCATGCCTTTTCAAAGGATATTAGCGCTATTTAAAATACAGTGTCATATCTGGTCAGTACATAGTAAGGAGACAACTTAAACGTTACTGTAAGCAGTCCATGCCCTTGTGCCTGCCTAGGCAAATAACAACAAGTGTTAATACTGTATCGATAAGCTTCCATTAAACGCTTCAAGTTCTAATAGCAGAATTACCATTTTTTGATTTTCTTTTTGGAATAACCATTTTTATGGTAATGAATTTCTATAACATTTCGGTTCCCGATTTTATTTCTCTAAGTAATTTTCATCTCTATTTTTTAGGGGGTGGATTCAAATGAAAATAGAATAAGTAAACACATTACTCTAGCCCATGGCCTTGCCCTGCCTAGGCAAATAACAACAAGTGTTAATACTGTATCGATAAGCTTCCATTAAACGCTTCAAGTTCTAATAGCAGAATTACCATTTTTTGATTTTCTTTTTGGAATAACCATGGTAATGAATTTCTATAACATTTCGGTTCCCAATTTTATTTTGCATCGAATTCTACGAATGAATCAGAGGGGTTGCCTAAACGAAGGTAAAGAAACCCTTTTTATCCTATATGTGCTAGAAGGCGGTGGCTGAGGATCTTAGTGTCCCTGATATGACTTTAAACTCTGATCCGGAGAGGTAGTACCTGTTAGGGTATCATCTATAGATTCATGCCTTTCCAAAGGGTATAAACGTTATTTGAAATGCAGTACCATATCTGGTCAGTACACAGAAGTAAAGAAAGTAAACACATTACTGTAAGCTGCCCATTGCCTTGTGCCTGCTTAGGTATATAACAACAAGTGTTAATTCTGTATCGATAAGCTTCCATTAAACGCTTCAGGTTTTAATAGCAGAATTTACCATTTTTATTCTTTTTTTACGGGGGGGGGGGTATCATTTTTATGGTAATGAATTTCTATAACATTTCGGTTCCCAATTTTATTTCTCTAAGTAATTTTCATCTCTATTTTTTCGGGGGTGGATTCAAATGAAAATTAAAATAAGTAAACACATTACTCTATGCAGCCCATGGCCTTGTGTCTGCCTAGACAAATAAAAACAAGTGTTAATTCTCTATCGATAAGCTTCCATTAAACTCTTCAAGTTTAATAGCAGAATTATCATTTTTTTTTTTTTTTAATTACCATTTTTTTTTTTTTTGAATTACAATTTTTTTTAGAATTACCATTTTTATGGTAATGAATTTCTATAACATTTCAGTTCCCAATTTTATTTCTCTAAGTAATTTTCATCTCTTTTGTTTGGAATTGAAATGATATCAGTTGGCCTTTTTGTTGGCCCTATTTCCCTCGGAATAAATGGACTAGGAAAACAAGAAGAAGAAAAAGGAAGACGAAATAAATGAAAACATTTTCCCATCGAATTCCATTATTCTCAAGAGGTTCGGTTTATCAATATTCTTTGGCAGAGGCCATTTGGGGGGGGGTCGTTTTTGTTATTGTTTTATAAAGAGGAAGAAATAAATGAAAAAATATTTAAGTGATTGATGCGCGATTGAATAATTAATTTTATGTCTGCACACATTAATAAAACATTCATCAGTGAATAATGTTGCAGAAGGACTGAGAAGAGAGAGAGAGAGAGAGAGAGAGAGAGAGAGAGAGAGAGAGAGAGAGAAGAGAGAGAGAGAGAGAGAGAGAGAGAATGTAGAGTTGAAGAAGAAAGGGAATGACTTGCGGGGAAAATATAGACAGGGAGATAGATTAAATAGAGGGGACGAGAAAAAAAAAAAGAAAGAAAGAGCGAGTGAAAGAAAGAAAGTAAGTAATAACATCCGAAAGAAAGAACGAATGAATAACAGACAGACAAAAAGAAAGAACCACAAAAATATATAATATACAGAATAATATCTGTTTTGATTGCCCACACTAAAGATAATAAGATCCTGTTATCCTTCGTTTGGGAGAAAATTAACGCTTTATATATACTAGCAAATATATGCACCCTTTTAAGTTTTAATATAATAAAATATCATGTTAAATTTGAAAGGTTAATGAAACTGAATAAGAATGCAGATTAGAAGATTTGGAACAGAGGGGGTATGATTGAAAAATAGAACAACTTTGGAACTAACTCTTCCATCATTTTCCCTTACTCCCGTCTTTCATTGGTAAATTTTCCTAATTTAACTGTTTAGTTAAAAGAGGAAGTAAAGAATAATATTACAGTTATTTCTTCTTGTTAATGGATTTCTTTTAAGATTTATTGAAGAGATTTTTGCTCATATTCAATAAAATAAAACCAAACAATCAGAAATCAATAATACTAAGCATACATTTATTAAAATCAATTTTTAAAGATCAATATGCAAATTAGCCTTCCCGTTCACACTGTAAACCTCTATTTTGTTGTATATATAAATACAATTGCATGTTATTAGTATGTAGATATGGTCAACAGTATTAATAATGTAAAACAATTTTATTAATAATTGAGGTTTAAATAAAAATAAAACCATGGAGAATATGATGTAAATAACTAAAGGAATTGTGATTTGTATAGTAATATAGTTTCGGTTACAGACAGACAAACCCACGATCTCCATTATAATAAGATATATATATATATATATATATATATATACATACACACACACGAAGTCGCTTCGTTAGGGTCCAGGTGGTGCAGCCGTACAGCAGTACTGACACTGCACCACCTGGACCCTAACAAAGCGACGAGAATAAACTAGATGGGATCTGCGCAAGAATGCTGCGTGTGATCCCGAACAAGACGTGGAAACAACACCTCACGAGAAAACAGCTGTACGGCCACCTGCCACATATCACCCAAACCATCCAAGTAAGACGGGCAAGACACGTAGGACACTGCTGGAGAAGCAAGGACGAACTCATAAGTGACGTCCTCCTGTGGAAGCCAGCACATGGGCACACCAGTGTCGGCCTACCAGCAAAGACGTACATTGGCCAGCTCTGTGCGGATACAGGATGCTGCATAGAGGACCTCCCGAGAATGATGAGTGATAGGGACGGATGGAGAGAGATTGTCATGAATATCTGTGACATGATGATGATGATGATATGTACGAAGTGGAGTCAAAAAGTAATGCCATTTTGTTTAGGACAAGTATAATTACCAACACAGAAACATGTATCATACATCAAAATGAAACTGGTTCTCTGTGAATCACATCCCTACTTCTCCACATAGTCACCGTGTAATCGCATTACTTCTTCACTCACACTCGTATTACTGGCGCTTATTTATTTCAATGTCCTTTAGTTTGGCAATGAATGATAGCTAATAATAGCCGTTTTGCTTGATACACTATTGTTCTTGAGAATGAAACGCATGAAATTCTCTAGGACTTTGAGATAAAGGCGGACCGCCTTATCCCAGCCAGAAGACCAGAACTTGTCAACTGGTAGATTTTGCAATTCCAGCAGCTCACAGGTTGAAGATGAAAGATAACGAAAAGATAAACAAATACCTCGACATCGCAAGAGAATTGAAAAAAATGTGGAATATGAAGGTGAAAGTGATATCAATAGTAGATGGGGCACTTGGAAAGCTTAGAAAAAGACTAGAAGGACTGAAAATCAGAGGAAGAATTGAGACCTCCAAGACAACAGCATTGTTGAAAGAGACCTGAGGAGACTGTTATCAACGTTAGCTGATGGTCTTTCACTGGAGTTTAAGACCATCAGCTAACGCTGGCGAGGAAAACCAATAATAATAATAATAATAATAATAATAATAATAATAATACAGAATACAAAATACAAAATACAGAATACCTATAATAGAATCCTGGTATTTTTCGTTTTGAAGAAAATTTATGCTTTTTAAAAAATTATTTGAGTGTTTATTTACTTCTATGCTGTAGAGTTTGGTAATAAATAATACCTAATAGTATCCGTTTTGATTGACCAACTAAAATAATAATAGCTAATAATAAAAATTATGACAATTTTCGTTGTCAGAATTAAAAAAACACAAACACTTTATAAACAAGTAGTAAGGTGTTTATTCAATTCAATAAATAATATCTAATAATATCTCTTTTTAATGTCTCACTACAAATAATGATAAATAATAATACAATCCTGGCATATTTTGTTTCTAAACATTATGGGCAATACTGTATTGTAGATATTACATTCCTTACTCGTTCTCCTATTTGATACAAGGGAACACGAAAGGTAATTACCTCCTGTGTCTGCAAATAGTTAATAAGTGGCGTGACAGGCATAATTATAAAAGTGGAAGCGGCAAAGTCAAAACTCTCTTTTATCTTCTAGCTCCTATAGAAATAAGAACACACTAACTTGAGTTACTGTCCACGAACAGGGAGCTTTGCTTCCCCAACAACCTTTCACATGAGAACATGCATAACATTTAAGTCTTTATACGTTACTTTTCTATCAGGTGCATTACAAAAAAGAAGACTTTCTCTACTAAAATACAATTTTCCTATAAGGACATTTCGCTCATACAACTATGTCTAGACCCTTCCTTGTATCTCATGTCATGTTTGTATTCTCTTCTGTTTTTATTTTGGTTGTTGGCTGCACCACTGCAACCGACCATCCCCCATAAAATCTGCCGCCGGCATTCATTTCCAAAAAAGGTCGGTACAGTGATGCAACGGCGAACATGGGCACAAGGGCCGAAGGTTTATTTGGGGAGGATAGGGGACAAAACTTGTCGTTCCGCTTTCTTGGTCTATCTTAACTAGTCTCGTTCGCCGACCGATTCATGTCAATAAATACTGTATTGTAGATATTACATTCCTTACTCGTTCTCCTATTTGATACAAGGGAATACGAAAAGTAATTACCTCCCGTATCTGCAAATCGTTAATAAGTGGCGTGACAGGCAGAATTATAAAAGTGGAGACGGCAAAGTCAAAACTCTCTTTTACCTTCTAGCTCCAATAGAAGTAAGAACACACTAAATTTCACACTTTCAATAAATAAACACTCACAGTCACACGCTGCACAGTAGGAAATTGTTCTACATGTTTTTATGACAACAAATCTAAAGGACAAATATAGACAAAATAAACTGAATTCAATTTAAAATAAAGAAAAAATTCTCTGTAAAATTCACCAGCTAGAAAAGAAAATGTATAAAATTTGATTATAACACGAAATTTATCATGGCATTAACATAGTATATATGTATATCTTATCATTATGGAGAATCGTTTTCTGTCTGTCTATGATGTCACTACTTACATCAGTAATTACATAAGTTTACCAATGGGTATCTATTCAAAATCGTTAATACATAGAAAATCGTTAATAAATATCTTTTTATTAATAACGTCTATGAAAATCTGAGTTTTGCCTGAAAACAGCTCATGTTATTAGTGCGTTTAAAATCCTGCAATGTGTCTTATATCTTATTATAATGGAGATTGTGTGTTTTTCTGTCTGTAACCGAAACTATATTACTAATCGAGACAAAATTAACATAGTTATTTACATCACATTCTCCATGATTTTATTTTTAATTAAACCTCAATTATTAATAAAATTGCTTCACCTTTTTATTAGTGTTGTCCATATCTACATACAAATAACATGCAATTTTATTTATATATACAAAAAATAGCGGTTTGCAGTGTGAATGTGAAAACTAATTTGCATATTGATATCAAAAATGTGATTTTATTAAATATGTGCTTAGTATTATTGATTTCTAACTGTTTGGTTTTATTTTAATGAATATAAGTAAAAATCTCTTCAATGAATCTTAAATGAAATCCATTAACAAGAAAAAATAACTGTCATTTTATTCTTTATTTCCTGATTTAACTAAATAGTTAAATAAGTAAAATTCAGCAATGAAAGACGGGAGTGATGGAAGTGTAAGTTTCATTTCTATTTTTCTATTATACCCCCACTCTGTTTCAAATCTTTTTATCTGCCTTCTTATTAGACTTTCTAATTTAATACGATATTACATTACATTAAAACTTAAATACTTACACCCGGAGGGTGCATATATTTGCTAGTATCACTAAGAAATAAAGGTTTAGATAATATATGGCATTCCACATTGACTAATCTAGTGTATTCTCTTCTGTTAAGTTTTCTCAGGCTATGAAATATCCTAGTTATCACTTCGTCGTGAATTGTTCTCATTCATTTCGTACGAGGAAACGATACACATCTAAAAATCGCAATATTCAACAGTATTTACAAATATTTTATAAGTAGCGACTACATGTGATAAACAAGCTAAAGGATACAAGGTACCACCAAAAATACGCCACGTGATCAGTTTATGCCATATTGAAGAGAGAAACGTAAATATGTTTGAAATATCTTTTTCTAATCTCGTAAAAAATAAATAACGAACATAAAGACTTTTTACAAAAAAAAATTTTATTCAAAGAGATCACATTATCCGATTGGGGAAAAATTATTCACCATTGTCTTGAAAACAGTCCGTTTTTGTTACAACAGGGCCAGTGTCTTTATTGATATCCTTTAGCAGAATTCTGTATTTATAGTTCTTTTACTAAAAAAAAAAACTCCCGAAACTTATAAAAATCTTCTGATATAATTATTCAGACTCTTATCTTTATCGAAAAAAAAAAAAAAAATCGTTTTTTGTCGGTTCATCTTTTCATATTTCATAAAATAAAATACGGGGGGTTAGATCTTGTAAAAGAAATATTTCCCCTAATATATTTTAGGAAAATACTACTTTAGTCATATTTTCATCAAAAGGTAAGTAATCATGAAAATTTTCGTGAAAATCGGGCTATTAATTGATTTTATATAGAATTTTTTTAAAAATGCCTCTAGTCATAACTTGTTTTTGGCTACGTTAAATTTTAATTGATTTAACGGCGCAAAAATATAAACATTGTTTTAATTGATTTAATGGCGCAAAAATATAAACATTGTTTTTCGTTCATAATTTTCATTATTTCCGGAAGCTAAATTTTAAAAAATCATCACGAGTTTTCGTAATGTTCCTTCTTTCGAATGGACACAAAATTTTAAGATAATATTAACTTTTATGCAAGTTTCATTGGGAGGGGGTAAATTTCACAGGGAAAATTGGTGGTACTTTAAAAAATTCTAAAAAGCTCTAACAACACATCGCTTCTGTCTTTAAAAAAGGTATGAAGATTATTTCTGTATATAAAAAAAAAACAGCTGATATTTCACAAAGATAAGCCGTCCAGATAAACCAACGTAACATATTTCTATCTATCTATACATACATATATAAAGGGCAGTTGTGTGTATGCATGTCCGGATATATCTATCTATACATATATAAAGGGCAGTTGTGTTTATGTGTATGTCCGGAAGAAACTTCGAAAATAAAACAATCAACGACAAAGTAAATATATACACGTTTAAATATCACCAGGGCTTGGTTTTTGAGCAAAAATAATAGAGATTTGATTTATATTTGTAAAGATAATTAAAAATTTAAATTTAAATGATAACAGGATTTTTTTTCTTTTAATATTTTAGTAGACATTAACATTTATTTTCAGAGTAGCTGGATCAATGCAAGGTTGTTTTTTTTTGTTTTTTTTACATAGGGGCTTAAATGGGGTATCCAACGAGGATTCAACTCACGATAAAGTAATAAGGGGTATGCAGGACTAACATTAAAAAAATCCCCCTCTACCCAGGCGACACTTTGTAGCCAGTGCTAGCTGATAAATAAGACTCTCATTGCGTGACGTCATGAGACTAGCGTTGTCTGTGCCTGACACATCGGCCAATCAACTGTCAGAGTCGGAACACTGAAGATGTCGACTTGATGCTTAATACAATCTTTGGGAGAGAGGGGAAGATTTTCGCGCCGGACAAATGTGATTAAGAACAGACAACTGTTCTTGCTCGGCGGCAACGACATGATTATTACAAAGAAAAACCGAGTTAAGAAATATAAAACTTAATAACAAGTTTTTCGAATAGCAAAGAAAGAAGATTTTGTACGAGATTTTAAGTAGAGGAATTCACCAACCCTGATACGAGGAATTGTAATTTTGAGGATTAAGATGAAATTAAAATATTTTTTTTTTAGAAAATAACAATCTTCTGATGAGCTAGTAACCGAAACTTTTAGTTGACAGACCTAACTCATTAGGATTAATATATATATATATATATATATATATAATATATATATATAGACAAAACCTGTTGGGTCACCAATTGAGCTATTGGAAGATAATTGGTATTAGGGAAAAGTGAGTTTGTAAAGTGAATTAATTTTTTTTAAAATAAATACGGCCAGAGAATTAAAAAACAACAACAAAAACATTAAAATCATTTTGTAAGATTTCTAAGAAAGTCAGCGTTTTACGTAGGAGCTACGGGCTTGCTATTTATGAAACTTAACAAATATATTTCAAACTCTCAAATCACTCTCTTTAATCTCATAGAGAAACTAAGTTAAGGAGGCAATCAAGAGGGGGCAAGTAACAGGCAGAATGTGAAGTAAGACACGGGTTAGTTTTTTACCTAATTGCAAATTACGACAAATTAGAACCATTTTCAACGCAGACTTACTGGGGACACACGCTATTCGACTGGCTCAGGGAGAAAGTCCCTCTCCAAAACATAGTTGTGAACTTAGAAATAAAAGTCTAACCTAGAAAGTGCAACTTGTCTTTCGTCTTCCCTAATTCCTATAGAGCCTGACAATCCACGAGAAAGAAAACAATGTATAATCGACTTTAAGAAAAGAAATGAACAATACGCACCAAATAACCAAAGCTTAATCCCACATAAAATAATTCTTTTGAAAGGGTCCAAAAATTCAAGATAATATCAATCTTTTGCAATATTAAGTCTCTCTCGCACACGAAAAGTAATTCCTTTCCCAACTGAGCACGTTACTCTCACTTCAAATAGCAGTCGTCAGATTTCACTTGCCGCCCAAACACTTTCTTCCTCCCTCGCCCTGTCAGTGAGAGTCCGTCTTTATTTCTGCTTGTTCGGCTGCGCTTATGCAAATTCCGATATACTTTATTTGAGTCTCTACTAACAACACCTCAGCTACGAGGAGGTAGCGAGTTCGAGTATCCGTAGCCGCTCGCCACACTCTTCCCCCTCGCACAGGTCAAACATATCCTGACGCGCTTTGTTTGTGGGGGCTGAGAATCCGCTGGTTCTTATGGCTGCATTTCAATTTCGTCACAATAATATAAGCCCATGAAATGCTGAGTGGGGGTTTACCTAACACGTTCGCCATGGTTGGTTGGTTGGTTGGTGGTTGGATTTTAAGGCATGTCAACCCTTAATGGGTTATTTTATGCTGAAGACGTTTTGTTTTATTCATTCTTGGTGGATGTACAAATCTTATTTTAGTCCCATTTTTCAAACTCACTTTTACATATATTTAACACATAACAAGTATTACCACACCGGGACACTCTAAGTTAATCATGAACTTCAGTTGGCCAAATTCCTAGCATAAAATTGTGCGTGCGCATTATCCGAAATGAACTTAATTGTTATTAAGAACACATTTTATGATATTTTTTATTTAGAGGGATGTGCTGTTTCCTTAAATGTTGATATAGGCGGTTGTAAAATAGAGAGGCCACGGAAAGATGTAATAGTTGGTCGGAGGAAAGAGAGAGTTATGGGTGTTCAGCCATTATTGTTTCTGTGTCCTTTTTCTACGCAACTCGTCTTTAACAAAAAAAAAAAAATTAATAAAGTCTTATTATAAAGAATAAGTATTACTAAATTATAAAATATATACATAAAATGAAATCATAAAATGTGTTCTTAATAAAAATTAAGTTTATTACGGATAATGTGTACACACAATAGCTGTTGATTCTGATGATGTTGGTTGGTTGTTCTTCTGGGGGATGGGTGTTGATGGTTGTTCATTCTGATGATGTTGGTTGGTTGTTCTTCTGAGGGATGGGTGTTGATGGTTGTGATGATGGTGGGTTGTTCTTCTGATGGTGTTGATAATTGTTGATTCTGATGATGTTGGTTGGTGGGGATGTGTTGATGATGATTCTGATGATGGTTGGTTGTTCTTCTGGGGATGGGTGTTGATGGTTGTTGATTCTGATGATGTTGGTTGGTTGTTCTTCTGGGGGATGGGTGTTGATGGTTGTTGATTCTGATGATGTTGGTTGGTTTTCTTCTTGGGGATGGGTGTTGATGGTTGTTGATTCTGATGATGTTGGTTGGTTTCTTCTTGGGATGGGTGTTGATGGTTGTTGATTCTGATGATGTTGGTTGGTTTTCTTCTTGGGGATGGGTGTTGATGGTTGTTGATTCTGATGATGTTGGTTGGTTTTTCTTCTTGGGGATGGGTGTTGATGGTTGTTGATTCTGATGATGTTGGTTGGTTTTCTTCTTGGGATGGGTGTTGATGGTTGTTGATTCTGATGATGTTGGTTGGTTTATTCTTGATGGGGAGGGGTGTTGATGGTTGTTGATTCTGATGATGTTGTTGGTTGTTCTTCTGGGGGATGGGTGTTGATGGTTGTGATGATGATTCTGATGGTTGTTGATTCTGATGATGTTGGTTGGTTGTTCTTCTGGGGGATGGTGTTGATGGTTGTTGATTCTGATGATGTTGGTTGGTTTTTCTTCTGGGGATGGGTGTTGATGGTTGTTGATTCTGATGATGTTGGTTGGTTGTTCTTCTGGGGGATGGGTGTTGATGGTTGTTGATTCTGATGATGTTGGTTGGTTTTTTTTTTGGGGATGGGTGTTGATGGTTGTTGATTCTGATGATGTTGGTTGGTTTTCTTCTGGGGATGGGTGTTGATGGTTGTTGATTCTGATGATGTTGGTTGGTTTTTCTTCTTGGGGATGGGTGTTGATGGTTGTTGATTCTGATGATGTTGTTGGTTTTCTTGGGGATGGGGTTGATGGTTGTTGATTCTGATGATGTTGGTTGGTTTCTTCTTGGGGAGGGTGTTGATGGTTGTTGATTCTGATGATGTCTGTTGGTTTTCTTCTTGGGGAGGGGTGTTGATGGTTGTTGATTCTGATGATGTTGGTTGGTTTTCTTCTGGGATGGGTGTTGATGGTTGTTGATTCTGATGATGTTGGTTGTTTTCTTCTGGGGATGGTTGTTGATTCTGATGATGTTGGTTGGTTGTTCTTCTTGGGGATGGGTGTTGATGGTGTTGATTTGATGCTGTTGGTTGGTTCTTCTTGGGATGTTGATTCTGATGATGGGTTGGTTGTTCTTCTGGGGATGGGTTGATGGTTGTTGATTCTGATGATGTTGGTTGGTTGTTCTTCTGGGGGTGTTGATGGTTGTGATTCTGATGATGGTTGGTTGGTTCTTCTTCTGATGATGTTGGTTGGTGGGATGGTGTTGATGGTTGTTGATTCTGATGATGTTGGTTGGTTTTCTTCTTGGGGATGGGTGTTGATGGTTGTTGATTCTGATGATGTTGGTTGGTTTTCTTCTGGGGATGGGTGTTGATGGTTGTTGATTCTGATGATGTTTGTTGGTTTTCTTCTTGGGGATGGGTGTTGATGGTTGTTGATTCTGATGATGTTGGTTGGTTTTCTTCTTGGGATGGGTGTTGATGGTTGTTGATTCTGATGATGTTGGTTGGTTGTTTCTTCTGGGGGATGGGTGTTGATGGTTGTTGATTCTGATGATGTTGGTTGGTTTTCTTCTTGGGGATGGGTGTTGATGGTTGTTGATTCTGATGATGTTGGTTGGTTGTTCTTCTTGGGGATGGGTGTTGATGGTTGTTGATTCTGATGATGTTGGTTGGTTTTCTTCTGGGGGAGGTGTTGATGGTTGTTGATTCTGATGATGTTGGTTGGTTTTCTTCTGGGGATGGGTGTTGATGGTTGTTGATTCTGATGATGTTGGTTGGTTTTCTTCTTGGGGGGTGTTGATGGTTGTTGATTCTGATGATGTTGGTTGGTTTTCTTCTTGGTTGATGGTTGTTGATTCTGATGATTGATGATTCCTTCTGGGTGTTGATGGTTGTTGATTCTGATGATGTTGGTTGGTTTTCTTCTTGGGGATGGGTGTTGATGGTTGTTGATTCTGATGATGTGGTTGGTTTTCTTCTTGGGATGGGTGTTGATGGTTGTTGATTCTGATGATGTTGGTTGGTTGTTCTTCTGGGGATGGGTGTTGATGGTTGTTGATTCTGATGATGATGTTGTTGGTTTTTCTTCTTGGGGATGGGTGTTGATGGTTGTTGATTCTGATGATGTTGGTTGGTTTTCTTCTTGGGATGGGTGTTGATGGTTGTTGATTCTGATGATGTTGGTTGGTTTTCTTCTTGGGGAGGGTGTTGATGGTTGTTGATTCTGATGATGTCTGTTGGTTTTCTTGGGGATGGGTGTTGATGGTTGTTGATTCTGATGATGTTGGTTGGTTTTCTTCTTGGGGATGGGTGTTGATGGTTGTTGATTCTGATGATGTTGGTTGGTTTTCTTCTTGGGGATGGGTGTTGATGGTTGTTGATTCTGATGATGTTGGTTGTTTTCTTCTTTGTTGATTCTGATGATGTTGGTTGGTTGTTCTTCTGGGGGATGGGTGTTGATGGTTGTTGATTCTGATGATGTTGTTGGTTTTCTTCTTGGGGATGGGTGTTGATGGTTGTTGATTCTGATGATGTTGGTTGGTTTTCTTCTTGGGGATGGTGTTGATGGTTGTTGATTCTGATGATGTTGGTTGGTTTCTTCTTGGGGATGGGTGTTGATGGTTGTTGATTCTGATGATGTTGGTTGGTTTTCTTCTTGGGATGGGTGTTGATGGTTGTTGATTCTGATGATGTTGGTTGGTTGTTCTTCTGGGGGATGGGTGTTGATGGTTGTTGATTCTGATGATGTCTGTTGGTTTTCTTCTTGGGGAGGGTGTTGATGGTTGTTGATTCTGATGATGTTGGTTGGTTTTCTTCTTGGGGATGGGTGTTGATGGTTGTTGATTCTGATGATGTTGGTTGGTTGTTCTTCTGGGGGATGGGTGTGATGGTTGTTGATTCTGATGATGTTGGTTGGTTGTTCTTCTTGGGATGGGTGTTGATGGTTGTTGATTCTGATGATGTTGGTTGGTTTTCTTCTGGGGATGGGTGTTGATGGTTGTTGATTTTGATGATGTTGGTTGGTTGTTCTTCTGGGGGATGGGTGTTGATGGTTGTTTGATTCTGATGATGTTGGTTGGTTTTCTTCTGGGGATGGGTGTTGATGGTTGTTGATTTTGATGATTGTTGTTGGTTGTTCTTCTGGGGGGATGGGTGTTGATGGTTGTTGATTCTGATGATGTTGTTGGTTTTCTTCTGTGGATGGGTGTTGATGGTTGTTGATTTTGATGATTTGTGTTGGTTGTTCTTCTGGGGGATGGGTGTTGATATTTGTTGATTCTGATGATGTTGTTGGTTTTCTTCTGTGGGATGGGTGTTGATGGTTGTTGATTTTGATGATTGTTGTTGGTTGTTCTTCTGGGGATCGGTGTTGATGGTTGTTGATTCTGGTGATGATGGTTGGTTGTTCTTCTGGGGGATGGGTGTTGATGGTTGTTGATTTTGATGATTGTTGTTGGTTGTTCTTCTGGGGGATGGGTGTTGATGGTTGTTGATTCTGGTGATGATGGTTGGTTGTTCTTCTGGGGGATGGGTGTTGATGGTTGTTGATTCTGATGATGTTGGTTGGTTGTTCTTCTGGGGGATGTGTTTTGATGGTTGTTGATTCTGATGATGTTTGTTGGTGGTTTTTCTGGGGATGGGTGTTCATGGTTGTTTATTCTGAATATATTGGTTGAATGTTCTTCTGGAGGATTCGTGTTGATGGATATAGTTTCTAATTGTGTTGGTTCATTTTTATTTTAAGGAATGTGTGTACGTGTCTGTCGATTCAGTTTACTTTATTTCTTATTTTTACTTAGTGATCTCTGTTGACGACTGTATATTTTAATGGTTTTTCATATGAATTCTTGATTTTTGGTTGTTATTTCATGTGGTGTAGTTTTTTTTTTCTTTTTTAAATTTACATGATTAATATATATATATATATATTATTGTTAAATCTCAGTTCTTTGTTTTGTTCTAGATTTCAGTTCACATGTTTAACTCTGTTTATTCTCTATTTGCTGTTCTATTTATTCACTGTTGATTTTTCATTTGTCATTTTGCAAAATTTTTTTTTTGGTTTTTTTTATTTTTTAGTTCAACAATTTGTGTTGTTATTTTTCTCTGAGATATTTTCTCAGTTGTTTTTCACTCAATTTTCTATACTTATAATTCTTGCAGTTTTTCTTATTCTTCGGGTGAGCACATTACCTCAATTCGTTTTTTGTTTTTTTTTAATTTCATGATGACAATATCTCAGATGAGTTCTTTGAATGAGTATATTTTATTTGAGGGCTGAGCCTCTTCCTTAGTCTAACAACATTCATATATTTATTTACAAAGAAATGAAATATATAATTTGAAATGTGTAAGGGTACATTTAAATGTACTTTTCAACCCAAGAAACAAAAATTACAAAAAAAAGCAAAAAGACTCAGAAACAGGAAAACTGTCATACAATTTTTTTGTTTTGATTATTTGGGTCTAATGTCTGATCAAGTTCACTAACTCCAGGTGTAGATTTGTTTTTAATTTGAAATTTCAATTCCTGCTGTAAGTTTGTCAAACTCTTCAATTTTTAAAAACCTTTACTGTGTGGGTAGGTTAAAGTGACCTTCCTTGATTAAAAGTAACTTTGAGTGATCGTTCTTAGTATTATGCAGATTTTTATGGCAGGCCGTCGATAGGGGCTACTTATAGATGGGTGGAAGCCGCCATTTCCATTCTAGACCAGGCATGTCGCATATTATGCATCTTATACTTTACAACTAATATTTGGGTAACTTTTTAATTTGCTAAATAATATAACTAAATAATCTTATAATCAACATTTTAAAAGAAAATCATTCCATCATTAAATATGTAAAAGAAATGAAAAATGTCATATAGTACCTAAATGATGAGAATGGAATTGTCTGTTTTCCTATAAATAATGTCTGAAGAAACCTCAGAGGATAGAAACAATGAGATCTTGTTAATCTAATCTAGTGATTGCTAATTATTGTTTAACATGTATCTTTGCTTAGTAAACTTTTTCTCTATCCTTAATACTAATTGTGTTTCTTATTATTGCTCAGTTAACTCTATAGAGTTACAACAAAAAAGATTAGTGACAAATCCATATTTTCCTGGTATTGTTAAAAATAAGTTAAAATAAAATGAATAAATGAAATAATAGAAAAGAAAATGAATACATTCAAATCAAAAGAACTGAATTAAGAAAGAGTTCTTAATATCCATAATCAGTGGAAACATTTAAGAAATAAAATCTTTTTAGAATGAAGAACAAGGTTTCTCCAGGCTAAAGGGGATGAGGGTTCAAGTCTCACCAGAAGCTTTTTTGCTATTGTGTTTTTTAAAACAAGGCCCTATTAATGTGGGACCACCCACAAGCCCTGTGTCATGGGTGGCGAGTGCAAAAAATGCGTTGATCCCGTCAGCATTCCCCTCAAGGAAGGGCACCTCAGGCACTGGGCAAAAAACCCAGCCCTGCCCCTTTAAATCAACAGGGCAGTTTGCCTGGGGGGATGGCCCCCTGGGATCAACGATGTTAACCTGTACAGTCCAGGGCCAAAGGGGTGGGTTTAAAACATTCTTATCCTATTTTACACTGACTTTATCCCCACAGAGAGGTAAAAAAAACAACAAAAAACAAAATGGATATCTTGTGTATGATGCTAAACTGTATCTGATGGTGAGGCTCCAGTTCTAGAGATCTAGTGGATGGAATAACCCTTCATTGCTATTTCTACTAGATCTAATCTGGAGTGCTAGTGCCTGTTAGGGTCTAATCACTGTGTCAAAATAGATCTGTTTAAAAATTATTCATATTAGTAAGGAATACTTTTAGAATTGGAAATCATTTGTCCCTTGGTGTAGTGGCTAACGTTCTGGACTGCAATATTGTAGTAAGCAAGTTCAAACTCCCATCATGTTTTTACTTTCATTATTAATACTCTTTGAAAAGGTATGAACTTCCTCTTTCTTCCCAGCTATGGGTTAAATATTGCAATAAAAAAACAACTAATATTAATTTGGTTTTGCTTTATTTTACAGCATATCAACCTCAGTGGGTCATTTAATGCCGATAAAGTTTTGAAATAAATCAATTCTTAATGGATAATACAATTTTTTTTATAAATACATTTTTCTATTTAACCCATAGATGGGACCCTAACAGGTACTACCATTCCGGGTCAGAGTGGACCAGGGAGCAATGGTGATGAAGGGGTGTTCCACATTCCCCAAACCTCCAAAACTGGAACCTCACCATCAGATAGAGTTAAACGTCATTCCCAGGACATGTAGACCCTCAGCCATGGCCTTCTACCACCCATTTGATAAAAAGGGGTTGGGGCTTGCCATAAGGGCAATAGGGTTGGGGCAATCATATAGGTGCTAGGGCTTGACGTGTCCAACTGATTGATTGGAGGGGCCTCTCCGACTGCCCGTCTAGCCCAAGATAGGGCCAAAGTGGAGTATTGCAAGTCATGAACTGCTCAGCCACCTGGGTTCTATCCTAAGCATCATGGGTCACCACTCACGGCCAACAGGTGGCTCCATTGGCAGAGTTTTATCCCTCTGCAGAGGTGCAGTCGTTGCATTCTAACGCCGCAGCTGACAGGACGGACTAATATTAATAAAATAAAGAAAACTACAAGTCAAAATTCATAATATTAATGATTAATTATGTGTAATTATACTAATTTGTAAATTCACAGTTCATTTTATTACTAGTTTTATTATTGTCCATCATGAATAAATGTGTAATTATTAATAATTTCTTGCTTTTCATAGAAGTAAAAATGATAATTTTACTTAATATTCATCCAAAATAATAGCATTGTTCATTCATTTTATCAATTACTGACTATATATTTCATATGTATATATATATATATATATATATATATATATATATATATAATATATATTTATATAATATATATTTATATAATATATATTTAATAACTATCTAATAAAAATTATATATATATAATTTTAGATTAACATAAAATTTATTAATTTAATATTAAATTAATATTAAATTGATATTAATATATGATATATAATTTAAAAATGTATATAATAAAATTGGAATGAAATAGAGAAGATTAGCATGGCACTTGTGCAAAGATGACTTACAAATATGTGAAGAATTCCATATTTTTAATTTGATAAGTTAAAAATATATATCATTAAAATGAATGGTTCAAAAAAAAAACTTGGTAAAAAATTTTGATCAAAAAATATTTAATCTACAAGAATTTGATTAATATGAACCAGTTAAAAGAAAAAGAAAATAATTGAATTAAAAAATAAAAAGGATTGAGTTTTAAAAAAAGAATTTAAAAAGAATCAAATTTTTAAAAAATGTATTATGTTTTTAAAAAAATTGAGTTTAAAAAAAAGAATTGGATTCAAAAAAAGTAATTGATTAAAAAATAAATAAAAAGAATTGTATTAAAAAAGAATTTAATTTGAAAAAAAAGTATTGAGTTTAAAAATGAATTGAATTAAAAATATATGGACTTTAAAAAAGGACTAAATTAGAAAAAAAAAATGCATTGAATTAAAAAAGAATTAAATTGAAAAAATAATTGTTAAAACATTGAGTTTAAGTAAAAAAGAATTGACTTCAAAAGAAAAAGTTTTACAAATACGAATGAATTGTGTTTTTTTTAAATGAATAAAAAAATTGATTGCATTTTTAAAAAAGAATTGAATTATAAAAAAATTAATTTAAAAAAAATTGAATTTTCAAAAAAGAATAGAATTTAAAGAAAATGAATTTAAAAAAGAATTGAATTTTTTTAAAAATACGTCAAAAAGAAAGAGTTAAATTGAAAAAAAAATTGAATTAAAAAATGTTCTCTGCAAAAAAGACATTTTTAAAAGTTTGATGTTAGAAGATATTAAATATGCAAGATGCCCAAGAAGGCGCAACAAACAAATAGATAAATAAATATTACCGAAAAATAATTATGCACTTACCTTCAAAGTAGATTTCAAAACAGACCAAACAAAACTAAAACTTCTAAGTTGACTAAAATCTTCCGAAATTATTAGTTTTTAACAACAGAGTTATGTCCCCTTAGGTCGATGGGTGACAGTAAAAAATGTCCGTTGCTTTTACTGTTCTGTTGTTTGTTTGTTTTTAATAATCTCAAATTATTTCAACTTTCACGCATCATTTTATGCATTCTCTAAGCAATGTCGCTGCTACACTTTCTGCTGTCTTTTTCTCTAATGAACAAATCCTCTTTTCACGTGATTTCTATTATTTCACAATAGTTTACGTCACAGCGCCGTCATAAAACCCAAACTATACGTTTAGATCATATGACAAAAATGCTAATTTTAAAAATTCATTTAAATTAATTTATTTTATTTAAAGATTTATTTTATTTTATTTATTTTATTTTATCTTATTTATTTAATTTTATTTTATTTTATTCTATGCAACTCCGGTTTCAACCGGCGGTCCAGTGGCTTCTGCCCTGGACCGTAGAAGCTAACAAATTTGATCCCAGGGAGCCATCCCCCCAGGCAACACCTGTCCCCTTGATTTAAAGAGGCAAGGCTGGGTTTATTGCCCAGTGCCTGAGGCGCCCCTTGAGGTGGAATGCCGACGGGATCAACGTATCTTTTGCACTCGCCACCCATGAGCTTATATTCGTGGGGGGTCCCACATTAATAGGGCCTTGTGCCTGATCCGTATACGTGGGATATATGGTAAATACTTTATTTCATTTATGGAAATAATTTATTTTATTTCATGAAATAATGAAGCAATTTTAAAATAAAGGTAAGTGGTGGGTAGTTATTTCCTTTGCTGGTGGTCTATAGCTAATGAAATCGGACTGCGCCGATGGTCTTGTCACCTAAGCACCGGTCGCTCCCTTCGGTATTCCACACTCAATTATATCATCAAGAGGGTGGGGGTCTGGATGAAGTTGGGTTTCGCTCGTAATTGGAATCAGTGGAATCGGATCGAGGTCAACAAAAGTATTACGGTTTTCCATTCGGATGAGGCAAGATGCTTATAAGAGATCCTGCCAGCACCGACACCTTCTCTAGGGCAGGGCTTCTCATTGCCGGACCGGTGCCGGTCCGTGGAGTACTTACTACCTGACGGTCCAAAGGTGCCACACATAATTTTTAAAACATTGCATAGTTTTTAATTACATCAAGCGTACATATAAACTAAAATTGGAAATATATTTCTAAAAATATCAACTGGCTGAAATCGCTCTCAATATGCTTCTCCTATTTCCATCAACGTACCTATGCGAGGCTGCTTTTTCAACAATATATATTTACCAACCCCTCCGCACGAGCAGGGTGTGAAACAAGGTCAATTTCTTAAGCGGAGTTCAACAGATTTGAATTCAGAGTTTCCCTTCTCCTAGACCGGTTGCCTAACCAAAGTTAAAGAGCCCAGTCTGCCCTACTATTTATCCATAGCTGGAGGGAGAGTAGGATCCATACTTTTCCCAAGGGTATTAGCGCTAAATGAAATACAATTACCACATCTAGGATTTGAACTCGGGGCGACGAGTCCATTTCCCATGACTTTAACCATTATGCCACGCTTTTTCAACAATAAGTGTGATAAAAACGAAGTACAGGAATAATTTGGATATTCGAGAACCATTGCGTGTGACACTCTCTTCTATCGAGCCATTTACAAATTGGCAAATAAAAAGCAGTCTCACTTCTTTCATTCACTGTACAATAGGGAATTAGTTTAGATTCATAATAGATTTATGTTTTTGATAAAGCTAATTTCTATATGCCTGCATAAATTTTTTTTTTTTTAAGTTTAAAAAATTCGGACCATATGACCTTTAGGCACCCCTTTTGCGATCTCGTTTCATGAGGACATTTTTTTATTTACACCTTCAAAATCCGGTAGTTTTTTAAAAGACGATTTTTAGAGTTTTTTTTTTTATTATAAAAATAACCCCTAACCCTAACCCTAACCCTAACCCCTAACTCCTAACAAATAACCGGATTTTGACGGTGTGAATGAAAAAAATGTCTTTATGAAACGAGATCGCAAAAGGGGTGCCTAAAGGTCATATGGTCCAAAAATTCTTTAATTTTATACACCGGTCCGTGCATTGATCAAAAATGGTCAACCGATCCGCAACTTCCAAAATTATCCACCCCAGAAAGCTCAACCTACCAGAGATAGGGAGCATATATTGTAGTCATGCACGGACAGTCCAGTTTTGACGTAACATGTCTCCTCAGTGCGGCTAGGCTCAACAAGCTACCTCAATCCGGGATTGAAACCAGACCGATTTTTTTTCAGAGACCCTAACCACCGGGCTATTAGCACACACACGAGCAGGAGAGGGCTTTGATGATAAATACTTTTATATGTATATGCATAAAGGCTGCAAGACAACTCGATTCGTTTTTAGGAAAGCCTTGCTATTTATGCGTAATCGGCAGCCGCCAGCGAATTTCCCACCAGGGAGCTCAACAAACAAACACGCACACACACACACACACACATATATATATATATATATATATATGTGTGTGTGTGTGTGTGTGTGTGTCTGTGTGTGTGTGTAATCACTCCTCTTAATTGGTTTTCACGTCTTATCTTATAATAATGGAGATTATGTATCTGTCTGTCTGTTACCGTAATTACGTCATCACTGACATCACGAGTTCCTTAGTTATTTAAGTAATATTTAATTAGTATCTTATTTATTAACTGTTATAAGTGATATAACCTATGTACATAAATGGAATGCGCCGACGACTACTATAAGTAGCAGGAACAATTGTGGCTTGACACGAAGCAATGCGAGTCAGCTCGTAACTGTATGGTCGGACGCAATATCCACTTTCTTTGCTGTAATTTCTACTCCTTGTTGTTCAATACATTTGTATCCATTTTGTTGTTTGTCTTATTTTTTTACCCTTAAAACCCCACAACATTAACGATGTCTCTATTAAAGTCTAGCTGATTTAGATTTGCCGAAAAAACTGCCCATATTATAAATGCATTTAAAATCCTGAAATATGTGTTATATATCGCTAAGAAATAAAGATTTACATAAAATATGGTTAGAATAATTTGCATGGTGATTTTAACAAAACTGGGTTTAATAATTAATTATTTTCTGTTAATAGTTTCTTATACTCAAACGTATTTAATACAATCTTATATATAATTTTATATAGAAAACTGTTGACTTTTCTTGATATAGTTATTTACTAAGCTGAGCTTAGATGTGACTTTTCTTGATATAAGGTGTGTGCTAGATGCCTACTCTTATTTATAGACTCGGCGATAATCATGTGACCATATTCTTGGCCAATCACTGGCAGTACTCTGCTGCTGATATTGTTATTCATATCGGCTGTTCTGATCTTAGCTACTCACAACTACCTTGAACCTTTGTGGACGACGGAACATAGGATTATATCACTGGACCTTTGACACTACGTATAATTTTATATAGAAAACCAATTAAAATAACATTTAAAATAAGTATATATTTTTATATTCGCCTTTATTCAGTTTCGTTAGTTTTTCTAATTATATTTTATTATATGAAAACTTAAATATTTTCCCCCGGGGTGGGGAGTTCATACTTTTGCTATTTTATCTAACATAAATATATAAATAGGTAGATGATACTAGTATAGTCTTGAACACAGATATGTGAATCATTGCGAAAAAGTCTACCCTCAAAGTCGGTCGGTGCCCAGCTGAGTCCCTTTGAATCGGTGTTTCCTTGAGGCTCATACTTCTAAGTAAGCGAGAGACACGGGTCTCCCCCCCCTCTCTCTCTCTCTCTCTCTCTCTCTCTCTCTCTCTCTCTCTCTCTCTCTCTCTTGCAAGTCTATTGAATTCGCTTTGTGCCCACTGTCTTGTCGCCTAAGCGCCGTTCGTTTTCCCCGGCCCTCTTCGCCCTCAGCGATATCATTGAGGTATCTGGACTCAGCTGGTTTTCCCCTCACAACTGGAGCCAGTGGGGATTGGATCAAGAGGACAACAACAAAAAAAACAAGATGGCGTAACGGTTTTTCTAATCCGAAGTGGCAAATTTCTTATATAGAAAGCCAACTGCAGCGATACATTCCCTTTACGTAACTAAATAAACTAATAACAGATAAAACGCAAAATATATATTTTTTTAATAGTCGAACATTCTGGCTTCATAAAATATACCTTATACAAAATGGATTAAATCATTTTTTAACGTCATACAGAGGACTATTATATTATATTATATTATATTATATTAATAATATTTATACAATTACTACTATTACAACCAGTAACATTGCAACCAACAAAGCCTTCATCAGATGATGTATATATTTTTTTAATAGTCGAACATTCTGGCTTCATAAAATATACCTTATACAAAATGGATTAAATCATTTTTTAACATCATACAGAGGACTATTATATTATATTATATTACATTATATTATATTATATTATATTTATACAATTACTACAATTACAACCAGTAACATTGTAACCAACAAAGCCTTCATCAGATTATGACTCTGCGTTCAGGCATGGTTTCGGGGCCGAAGCATCGTTACCACTAACCCAGAGTGCCCCAGCAGTATCTCACGATACCACCAGACTTTGTTGGTTTGATGTCACCTTGTAGGATTGCCATATCCACGCTGATGTGGT
>CM042162.1:21006170-21103670 GCA_023376005.1 Doryteuthis pealeii | reverse complement strand
TAAACATCATGATTCGAAATGTTTCCTCACGATCCGTAAGTATTTCAAATGGGCATCCCACCGTGGTGTGGTTAACAAGCTAGTCTCAAAGATCCATTATTAAATGAATAGCGAGTTCGATCCTCGCTGGATGCCTCATACGTGCGACTTTGTGTCATATCATACACGTGGAGAACGAGTTGGGTAAATACCTATATTAAGACATCAAACACATATACAAGGATCATTCAATAATAAGGTGAATTTTTCGTAAGGAATTTGCAATAGGAAGCACTGTTCACAGTTTCGCCATTTTCAAAGAAATTAATAGAGATGCCTCCTTTCATGTTCCATCTGCGACTGCTGCAACCTCGTGTCACATCCTACCTATGGCGAACGGGTTGGGTAAAGACCTACTTAAGTATTTATAACCACTTTCCTGTTCAATTATTTCGGCACCCTATCCGCTAGGGCAGTAGGATATGCCGACTAAACCTCTGCAGAGGGGTAATATCCCCCAATGGGTGGCGACCCGTGATGCCTAAGGACAGAAACCTCGAGCTGAGTAGTCCCTGACATGCAACACTCCCCTTTGGTCCTTACTTAGGATAGATGGGCGACCAATCAGCTGGTCATGTCAATTCCTAGCAATAATATAATTGTCCTTATGGCAACCCCAAACCCTTTTTATCATATGTGTTAGAAGGTGGTGACTGAGGATCTTAGTTTCCGGGGTATGACGTTAAACTGTATCTAGTGGTGTAGTTCTAATTCTGGAGATCTGGGCAGTGTGGAGTAACCCTTCATTGTCATTACTCCTAAGTCGACTCTGACCCGGAGTGGTAGTACCTGTTAGGGCCCCATCTATGGGTTAAATAGATCAAAAATGTATTTTGAAAAACACTCTTCAAGAATGAATAAAACAGTATATCTTCGGTATAAAATAACCCAACAGGGGTTGACATGCCGTAAAACCAACCAACCAGCCTATCAATTCTTTGGGTCCGAAACCAAAAATCAGACATCGTTGGTGCCAATGAGAATGATGATACCTGGGGGTGCCTTTTCTGTTTTCTATCTGGGACAAAATTCTGTGTCAAACCCCAAAGGTTTTTTTCTTTTTTTTCCAGCTCTTATTCCCTCGCAGCGAATAATGTAGTCCAGGTGTTCCCAAACTTTTTATTTATTTCACCCCTCCCCCAGACTGTGAAAGCACAACCCTGAGGAATCTTCCCACAACGAACACCCACCTCTTTCTTAGCATGAGGTTTTCTGCAAATTTAAAAGTACCAACTAATCTAAACTATTAAGGACATTTTGAGAGATAGGCTAGCAGACCATTGCTATTAAGTTGGAGGCGCGTGGTGTAATGGTTACCATCGTCTGAAAGAGATAACAACAATAACAACAACAACAAATAAATGAATTAAAACTTAATTCAATTCTAAAGGTTTATTTTATAACAAAAAACAATGACTAACAATATCAACGTCCTTATTATATATAGAATCAAGTTTGAGAGACATACCAGTTTGATGGAGGGAGAAATTAAGGATATCGGGTAACTTCTATTTGAATCATCATCTCGGAAATAAATTCTGGTCGTGGACCTGGTCCGTAGTTGTCTGTTGAATATAAGCACCAAAACTACGAGGGGCGTCATAGGATTTCTATGTCCAAACACAAATACTCTCTCTCTCTCTCTCTCTCTCTCTCTCTCTCTCTCTCTTAACTCTTTTAAGTTAATCTCGCGGGATTTATGTAGAGCATGAGACAAGTTGTGACTCCGATAGTGGACATTTTTTCTTCTCCTGGGTACCTTGCATGCAAAAGTTAAAAATAATATTTTACACACACACACACACACACACACACACACACACACACATATATATATATATATATATATATATATATATATACACATACCAATCCTGCCGCATAGTATGATGTAACACAAGGTCAATATCTTAAGCGAAGTTTTAACTGGTTTGAATTCAAAGTTTTCCTTCTCCAATACTAATTGCCTACCCAAGGTTAAAGAGCCCAATCTTTAGAATATATGGTATTTTCTTTTTCAGTCGATTCTCTCGGAGATAAATTCTGGCCCTGGAGCTGGTCTGGACTGGCTTTCCCTCTCTAAATTCCATGTATAGAAATAGACCTATTTTACTAACCGAAAAACATCGAATTTCGGCATTAAATAACCCATAAAGAGTTGATAGGCCATTGAACAAATGAACCAAGCCAGACCAAAGCATCGCAATGCTTTTTGCTTGAGGTAAAAAGCAATTACCTTTGCTCGGATTTAGTAATTTGGAAAATGAAAGACATGATTAATCGCAAATAATAAATAATCTTTAGAGGATGTTCACCTTCATTGAGAAAGACGTGACGAAGGGAAAGGGGAAGAGAGATGATTATGAAATAGACCCACCCCACCAACACTCCTCTCTATTTCACCCCAAACAGGTTGGTATTTCGTAATTAGGTAAAAGAAATGAACATTTCCTGGATAAGAGATATATTTCTTTGATAATTAGTCAGCAATCTTAATTAGCCACTGGCAAATATTTTTACACGGCGCTGATAAAATAAGCAAATTGGATGAGACTTCATAAAAAATCTATAATTTGTGCATTATCAGTTTGACATACTCTTTTCTTTTCTTTCTCACCTTCCCTCCTCTCTCTCTCTCTCTCTCTCTATATATATATATATATATATATATATATATATATATATCTTATCATAATGGAGATTATGTGTTTGTTTGTCTGTAACCGAAACTATATCACTACTCAAGTCACTATCCATTTAGTTATTATACACCACATTCTCCATGAATCATTTTTATATAAGCCTCAATTATTAATAAAATTGTTTTTCATTATTAATACTGCTGGTCATATCTATGTACTAATAAAATGCAATTGTATTTATATGTACAACAAATAGCAATGTACAGTATGAACGACAAGCCTAATTTGCATATTGATATTTAAGATTTAATTTTAATAAATATGTGCTTGGTATTGTTGATTTCTAATTGTTTGATTTTATCTTAATGAATATGAGCAAAAATCTCGGAGATAAATCTTAAAAGAAATCAATTAACAAAAAGAAATAACTGTAATTTTATTCTTTACTTCCTAATTTAACTAAATAGTGAGGAAAAGGAAAGGAATCCGGTAGATATGTGGGAAAGATAATTTGAAGAAAAATGTATATATATTTTTGTATGGATGAAATTTATCATCGCTATTTGTCAACACGTGTTTTGACCAATATATATACATATCTATAACTATCTATCTATGTCTGTCTATCAATCTATATCTATACCTATCTTTCTTCCGACATCTCTCCTCTCTTTCTCTCCCTCTCCCCCACTCTCTCTCTCTCTCTCTCTCTATATATATATATATATATATATATAATATATACTAGCATCGACTTAAAGGTTCCTAGTCTGACCAAGATACTGACACACAAAATACCTGTAGGTTTCTGCTGAAGATCTTTTGTACAATGAGTCTTCGATAGCTTGAGATCTCATATGACTAGATCTCACTTGTTTGGACAAACAAACCCTATGTTACAAATATATTCTAGGTGTAAAGTGTCAGGCTTTTCAGGCCGTAAAGTGTTCATGATGTAAAGTGTCAAACCCTATGTTACAAATGTGTTACAAATGTGTTACAATGTGTTACAATTGTAAAGATTCAGTGATCAAGAACGATTCCTGTTTCCGAAATGCTCGTTTCAGGATGGGGTATTCGATTCTCCGTGCTTCAAATGCTATACATGGTTGGTTGGTTTATTGATTTTAACGGCATATCAACTCGTCTGAATTGAGCACCCGTCTGAATTGAGCACTAATTACTTATGAATATAGCCCACATCATTATCAATATTAATATATACTAGCAAATATATGCACCCTCCGGGTGCAAGTATTTAAGTTTTAATATAATGAACAGGCTAATGAAACTGAATAAGAATGCAGGTAAAAAGATTTGTAATAGAGGGGGTATAATCGAAAAATAGAACAACTTTGAAACTAACTCTTCCATCAATTTCCATTACTCCCGTCTTTCATTGGTAAATTTTCCTAATTCAACTATTTAGTTTAAATAGGAAGTAAAGAATAATAATACAGTTATTTTTTCTTGTTAACGGATTTCTTTTAAGATTTATATCCGAGATTTTTGCTCATATTCAATAAGATAAAACAAACAATTAGAAATCAATAATACTAAGCATATATTTATTAAAATCAAATTTTTAAGATCAATATGCAAATTACCCTCCAATTTACACTGTAAATCGCTATTTTGTTGTATATATAAATACAATTGCATGTTTTTAATATGTAGATATGGTCAACAGTGGCTTCGGCCTCTGGACCATTGATATAATTAACAGCGTCGATCCCAGGGGGCCATCCCCCCAGGCAACACCTGCCCCCTCGATTTAAAGGGGCAGGGCTGGGTTTATTGCCCAGTGCCTGAGGCGCCCCTTGAGGGGGAATGCCGACGGGATCGACGCAATTTTTCACCTGCCACCCATGAGTCTCGGCTTGTGGGTGGTCCCACGTTAATAGGGACTTTGTGCCTGACCCGTACAAGTGGGGTACGCGGTAAATATCATGTAGATATGGTCAACAGTATTAATAATGTAAAACAATTTTATTAATAATCGAGGTTTAAATAAAAAATAAAATCATGGACAATGTGATGTAAATAACAAAGGGAATTGTGACTTGAGTAGTGATATCTCCATTATAATCATATATATATATATATATATATATATATATATATATATATATAGTCAATGGTGCTTGGTGACTATTAGTTTCTTCCCTATGCAAACATCAGACTAAGTGGTTTCCACATAGTGGGTATCCCTTTATATATATTTGTGTGGGGCATGATGGGAAGTGTGATCTTGTTTGTGGTGCATTCTGGGAAGGGCGTTTTCGTTTATATTATGTTTTCGTATATATTATATTAATTTTGTAATTTGTTTATTTACTCTATTATGTTTAACTTATTATTTTCTAGTTTTTTATTTAATTTAAATGATTTATTACTATTTCATTTTTTGTTTATTTATAATCATTATTTTTATCTTTATTATTAGTCTTTAGATTGGTTGGTGGTTGATTGATTTTAACGGCATATAAACCCGTCTGGGTTATATCATGCCAAGCGGTTAGGAAGTAATATATATTGTATATTTATATTTATACTTTTTTAGTAATTGGTTTTAACAATGTGTTAGCATTATTGGGGATCATGTTGTATGGTATTGATTAAGTTCATGTCTATATTCTATGGTATAATTTTAAGTGTTTAACAGTCAAAGGTGTTTGACAGGTTTCACATTGTGGTTGTTGTTCTTGTTTGAGTATATGAGAGTGCGTTAGTCTTGTGTGACTATACAGCCTTCGCATATCTCTTTCCTCCAGTTGGTCGATTTATTGTTATCTGTACTCAGTCTCCAATGTTTATATTGAGTGCGCCGAAGTTGATACACATGCATACATATGGTGAATGCCAGTTCTTTGTAGAAGACGCCTAATTCCTCGATTTGTTAAGAGTACTTGTGAGAGTGCGTATTACTCCTCGGCAAGTATATCATTTAAAAGCCACGCCACAGAGCTACACACTTTATAGCAGAATTGACACGAGTTACATATAGTTGCTGCAGAAGGACTTTTTTTTACAACGAGCCTTTGATAGTTTGCTGTCATGAGATCTTATGACTAGAGAGTCTGTTTAAAACAAAAACGGGCTACCTATGTGTTTAGGCTGTAAAGTGTCAGGGACCGAGGATAGGTCTTGCTTCCAAATTTCTCGTTTCAGGATGGAAAATTCGATTCTCTGCGCTTCAAACGTGTTACAGCATTCATAGATCATTTTCCCCAACTTGATCGATTTACGACAGATTTTTTTTATCTGATAAAATAAGCAGTTGGCTGGGAGGGCTACTGTCTCTTTCTCTCATTCACTCTGTCTCTCTCTCTCTCTCTCTCTCTCTCTCTCTCTCTCTCTCTCTCTCTCTCTCTCTCTCTCTCATATTTCATTAATAACCATGTACATGATTATTCTATTGATTTTTTGTCTTGTCGATTTACAAGATTTTAGGTTGCTTCAATTTTACATAAAAAAATGTTTCATTTTTTCTCCCCCGGGCATTTTCCATCATCAGTGATCATTTTGAAGAGCATAATCAAGATTTTATGTTTCCTTTTAAATCGAAGGAAAATGTGTGTTTTAATATCCAACACATTTTCTATCCACAGTGTAAAGTGCTTTTCTGTATTTGTAGTTTTTCTTTAGCGTTTTAAATTTTAAAATTCTAATGTAACAAAACGCTATGGAATATTACAAAAAATATTTATATTTTTAGTTACAGAGTTCCAATGCTGTGGAGTTTGGTAAAACATAATACCTAATGATACCCGTTTTGATTGCATTGCATATTGTTCCACTAGAAATAATATAACTCATTTCAGAAATTGAGACCCTTTTGTATTCATAGAATTTAAATGCTGGAGAAGTTGGTTAAAAGATAATACCTAATAATATCCGTTTTGATTGCATGATGTTCCACTAGAAATAATAAAAAAATCATCTCAGGAATTGAGATCGTTGCGTATTCATTTTTTGGTTACAGAGTTTACATGCTGTGGAGTATGGTAAAAAATAATACCTAATAACATCTGTTTTGATTGTATAAAGATCGATTAAGAAATAATAAAAATATGGTATAGAAGAAAATCAGTTTTTTATTTGATTCATTTGGTTTATTTGGTTTAGAAGAAAATCAGTTTTATTTTTTGAATTGTTGTACTTACTCATGGGCAATACTGTATTTACATTTAGATTTCCGGGATATTGAGATCCGACATTCCTTTCAAATATAAACATCCGCGTTTACAGTGTCAGCTGTCAATCAGACTTTCCTCTTTCATAAATAAAACTGGCTGATGATCTCGATATAAAATGTATATTTGGTTTTCTCTTTTTTTAATATATATAAGATGAATATCTCAGAAGTTGTAAACCCAAAGATAACAAGTGGTTGTCCAGAATGACCCACCCATGAAAATCTGCATTCATTTTGTGGTAATATACGAAACAGATTATATTGAAATGTAATTCTTACATAAATGAAAGAAAGAAAGAAGAAAGAAAGAAAGAAAGAAGAAAGAACTAGTGCGTTGAACAAAAAAAGAAACAAAAAGACACAAAAAACGACAAAGAAAGATTATAAAACAAAAAAAAACACACAAAAAAAACAGTTTATAAAACTAAAGAAATGGATGGAAAATTGCCGTAATCGTACGTCTGAATTTTATGAAATATGTCTTTTCACTCAACGGGGAATCACTAAAATGAAATGAAAAATTAGAAAAACCACGCATGCGTAAAGCCAGGAAATACGCAAGAGGCAGTCAAAAAAGTTCAGATCAAAATTTCAAATGAAATAAAATCTCTCTCTCTCTCTCTCTCTCTCTCTCTCTCTCTCTCTCTCTCTCTCTCCCTATCCCTATCCCTATCCCTATCGCTCTCTTATTATTTCTTTCTCTGTTTATATTTCTTTTCTTATTCTTTTCCATTTTGTCATCTCTCTCTCTCTCTCTCTCTCTCTCTCTCTCATTATTTCTTTCTCTGTTTATCTTTCTTTTCTTTATTCTTTCGATTTCTTTCTCGTTTATCTTTCTTTTCTTTATTCTCGATTTTGTCTTTTGGTCTGTTTATCTTTCTTTCTTTATTCTTTCTCATTCTTTCTTTCTTTCTCTTTCTTTCGTCCTCTCTCTCTCTCTCTCTCTCTCTCTCTCTCTCTCTCTCTCTTCTCTCTCTCTCTCTCTCTCTCTCATTATTTCTTTCTCTGTTTATCTTTCTTTTCTTTATTCTTTCCATTTTGTCATTCTTTCTTTCTTTCTTCTTTCTTTGGTTTTATTTTCTTTCGTCCCCCCTCTCTCCTCTCTCTCTCTCTCTCTCTCTCTCCTCTCTCTCTCTCTCATTATTTCTTTCTCTGTTATCTTTCTTTTTCTTTATTCTTTCCATTTTGTCATTCTTTCTTTCTTTCTTTCTTTCGGTTTTATTTTCTTTCTTTCATCCCCCCCTCTCTCTCTCTCTCTCTCTCTCTCTCCCTCTCTTCTCTCTGTTTTTCCTAAACTCACCGAAATACTCAATATAATTTTCTTTTCAAATTAATATCCCACAAGGGAAATTTCTCAACTATAAAAATAGCTGAACGGAAATTAAAATAAAATATCAAACCCTTTTATTTGGACATGGTTGGCTTGAATAAGAAAAAAAGAGATAAATCTTTGGGTTGTTTAATGTCACTTTTTTTAATGTGACTTTTAAAAAATTCATATAAGAAAATGCTGGTGAAAATTTGACACCTTGTATGCGCATCTGTTTTAGTGGATTTCCTCTGGTTCACTAATAGGCAGTTATTTAATAAGCTTATACTTATACTTCTATGTATTTACGAGATGAAGCTTGATATTAATTATTTCCTTATTTCGGACTGTTGTACACATCTTTATAGTGTATAAAACTAGGTATACACAATTTGTCGAAAAATCCGTGTTTTTTTTTTTTTTCAATACAATTTTGACCCACACCCCGTTTGAAAAAAAATTACCAAAAATCAGGGAATTATCCGATTTTAATGAAATTTTCAATGTTGATTTATCAATTAATGAATTTTATAATGCATCAGTTATTTTATTTCAAAACTAATTATTCTGTTCTGTTGTTTCTGTTACATTTATTTTAAATAAATTTGTGGTAAATTCTTGATCTTGTTGACATAGTTATGCCTCTTGACGCGAAACAATTTTCTATATATGTAATAAGTTTTAGTCTAGAATAAAAACAAATTACTAATTTAGCATTTCGTTGATGCTTTACGATTTAACTTTTAATATTATTGAAAAAAAAAAGAGCTGAGAAAATCAAAATTAGAATGTTAAAAATGATTTACAATAAAATTCTATCAGAAATATTATAAAAAGCGAGACTTTTTCTTCGATGCATTTCTGATAAATTGGTATCACCGATTTACCCCCTCCCCCATCTACATTTAACACAATGAAACTTGCATAAAAATTAATATTATCTTGAAAAAAAATTTCTATTCGAAAGAAAAGAACATTAAACAAACTCCTGATGAATTTTTAAAATTTTTTTCCGTTTACGGAAATAATGAAAATTGATTGAAAAACAATATTAAATCAACTGAAATTTAACGTAGCTAAAAACAAGTTACGATAAGAGTTTTTTTTTTTTTTTTTTTAATTCTATGAAAAATAAATTAATAGTCCGATTTTCAGGAAAATTTCCATAACTATTTACCTTTGGATGTAAATATATCTGAAATATTTCTTTCTTAAAATATATTAGAGGAAATATTTTTACGACGTCTACCCCTCCCCCACTCATTTTATTTCATGAGATATTTAAAAAAAAATGAACCGTCAGAAAACGTTTTTACTTTTTTTTCTATAAAGATAAGAGTCTGAATAACTATATAAAAAAATTGTATAATATAGAACGCAGTAGATTTTGTATGAAAAATTCATGAATTCTCAAATAAAAAGTGGAAGAAAATGTCATAATATTATTATTTGAAAACATTTTTTTCTTTTTTAATTGATATGTACTATATTCTATTAAATTGTAAAGAAATTTTTTTTAAGAAATTAAATTTTAAGAGATTTTCAATCTTTTTTGTGCTTAAATAATTTTTTTTTTTTTAATGTTTAAAAATATTTTTTGTGTATACAAATCGAATTTTTCAACGGATATTCAAATATATGAATTTTATAATTCAGGTGAACTAAAAATTTGTCCGATCCAAGATATATTAATATTTTTTTAAAGAATTTGTAATTTTTATTGTTGAATAGTAATGTTTGATTCTTATAATATACGGAAGAGCAAAACTGACAACATTTGTTATACTTATTGTCTTTTCTTTGTCTTAGTTACACTATGTTCAACTAAAAAAATATTCCGGAGTTATTCTGAAATTACCACAAAAAAATCTTTCAAAAATCGTTGAAAACCAATAATCAGTTATTGAATATGCACAAGAAAAGAATTATGTTGAATACAGCCACCCATACATTTAAATTTATAATTGTCAAAGAGATAATATGTAAAGTTGCAATCCCCGTTTCCACATAAAATAACCCTTTTGTGTTTTAAAGGGATTATTTTATTTATTTTTTCTATTAACAGTGAGTAATTTTCCCCAATCGGATAATTTGATCTTTAAATTAACTGTTTTTCTTTCTAACAACTCTGTATAATCGTTATTTTTTTTAGAGAGATTTTTAAAAAACAAAGTTAAAAGATATTTACTTTCGGTTATTCAAAATGGCCTAAATTGATCACAAGACCGGATTTTGGTTACCCCTACTGATAAGGTATAGATATATATCTAAATTAGGAGAATTAAATATTAATTTACAAAACATTAATTTCGCCTTTGTGTTGTTAGTAGTATAGTCCCACGGATTTGAACTTATTTTAACTTAATCATAGTAGCAGCAACTATCGAAACAAGAATAATAGTATGTCATCTACATACTTCCATTTTTTTTAAAATTACAATTTTAAATTGTAGTGAGATAGCCAATGGCGTATTATCTCATTTACATATGTGTATTACTGCAGGACATATATAGAGACACTTTAGGGGACTAGGGAATGAGCTACGAGAAGCTAAACCAGTGCTGAGATTAAGCACGAATAGATATCTACTGCAACACGGAACACAAAACCACACCTCCAACACATGGCGTCGTCGATAGGCATACTTGCAAGTTTAGAGCAACCTGACTATGTTGAGATGGGATAAAATGTTTTTCAGCCTTGCAAGGAGCAAAAAATTACAAGACAAAAAGAACATTGGAGGAGAAAATGAGATTACAGACTTATTTTTAGCGTCCGCTGGATGTGAAGCAAACATGAAAGTAGCCGTTATGGCGTATCCAAAAGATTTGGAGGATCTCACCTTTGAAGAAAATTGCACACATCATAAAGAACAATGTAAAACCTAAGAAAAAACTGGTTATTGCTGAGAGGACTAAACCTTTCTACGAAGCAGCAAGCGAATTAATTCAGAGACTAAAAAAGGCCGCGAGTCTGTGAATTTCAACAGCTTGGAACAGAAGATTTACCATCGAAAGAATAATTAATCCAGTTACGGTTCATTGAAGGATTGCACGACGGGAATCAAAAAGACAAAATTTTAGAATCGTTTTTAGGATTGGCTAATTTTTATAGCAGATATGTGCCCAAATATTCCGATTTAACTGAAGCATTTGCAGAATTACGAAAAAGAATAGTGAGTTTGTGTGGACACAAAAACAAGAAACGGCTTTTAACAAAATAAAAAAAGTACTTATGAAAAACACGTTATTAAAGTTTTTGATCCCAGAAAGAAATAACCTTAACTACGGATGCCAGTGAATATGCTGTGTCTGCTATATTGTCACAGGAACGATCATCCATATTATTGTACTTGTCGCGAAAAGCTAACCAGGCAGAATTAAACTATTCAAATATAGAGAAGGAAGCTTTGGCCATATTTCGAAGCACAACAGCGCGCCCGACAATTTCTATTGGTCGAAAATTTTTTACTAAAATCTGACCATCGACCCTTAGAATTCATTTTTAATCCAAGGAAGAATTACCCAAGGTCACATCCGCCAGGTTAATGAGATGGGACATACTGCTGATGGCCTTTGATTTCGATATCATGTACGTCAAAGGAAACACTATTCCGCATGTCGACGCGTATCCAGATTAGCATTTAACAAAGAAGACGACGAAATAAGCGACACTGAAGATGTATTACATTGGGTCGAAAACCGATGTAATGCGATTAAACAGCTTCAAGAAGAAACCCTTCTGGACCCTATTCTAGCAAAAATATCGAATAGAATAAGGAGGAATAAATGAAACGACTGCTCTAAAGCTGAAAGCCTTATAAAGAGGTTAAACATAAACTAACTATGGACAGAGGGTTATATGTAACGGAGATTGGTTTACCTCCGCAAAAATCGAAAAGAAATAATTAAAAGTGTACACACGATATAATTGTGGAATAGCAGCCACACAAAAAAGACTCAATTGGAGAGCTGGTGGCCAGGATATTCGCTGACATTGAAGATTATGTAAAAAAATGTCCCAAATGCATGGAAATCAAAGACTTTCCACAAAAATCGACTCATTCGTGGCCAAAGGAACAAGACCATGGAGTCGATACACATGGACCATGCCTATGCCAAAGGCGTAGGACTACTATTGATTTTAGTAGATTCGTTCTCGGGGTGGCCAGAGATTATCAGGTGGCGTGATAGAAAATCTGCAACTGTCATTCAAATTTTGAGAACTGTATTCTCAAGAGAACGGCGTACCGAGAAACCCTGGTATCGGGCAATTCGTCCGAATTCTGTGATGAAAGTCTATGTTCCTGGTTGAGGAAGATAGGATGTAACCCTATAAAACTCCACCCTACCATCCACAATCAAATGGGGCTGCGGAAAGGATGTTAGAACGGTTAAATGAGGATTAAAAGCATTTGAGCCGTCACGAGAGACATAGAAACTTTTCTACCTAAAACTCTTGATGAGTTACAGATCCATTCCTCAATGCTGATAGAACACTAAGTCCTCTGCCTTGAGTGGGAAGGACAGATCAGATCTCCCATAACCATGTCTTTTTCGACTAATGAAAAATGTGTACAAAAAGAATAATGGACGCGCAACCTGAAAAAGCGTATTTTATTATGCAGAAAGGGAACGAACACCGCTATAATAACGACACACCATGAGAAGTGTGCTGGCCACACTGAATCAGCTAAGGAATGGATATGAGGAATACATGAGTGTGGATGAATCGGAAAGAAACGAGGATATAAACCAATATGAAGGGAGACGTTATAGAACCCATAGATGAAAGCGAGTCGATTCCGAGTGCCATACCAGGGATCCAGTAGTGATGAAATGAGACCGCGGTCACCATTACGAAACACGCCAAGGATATTTAGGAGAGCAATAGAATCAACGAGGGGAATAAACCTCTCCGTTTCAGGGAGGTGTAGTGAGATAGCCAATGGCGTGTTATCTCATTTACATATGTGTATTACTGCAGGACATATATAGAGACACTTTAGGGGAATGAGCTACGAGAAGCTAAACCCAGTGCTGAGATTAAGCACGAATAGATACTACTGCAACACGGAACACAAAACCACACCTCACAACATAAATTCAAACATTATTTTCAATATTTTTGTATATAAAGACCGATAATTGTATACTCATTTTTTTAGCTACATATTTTTAATACAATATTTTCGTTAATTAAATAAATACGATTTTGCTATACAATGAACAGAAGTATTTATTTTACATTTCAGGAATTTAAAAAAATCCTCAATTTTTTTTTTTTTTAATAGTAGATAACTGGAACTTTTAATATAAAAATCTTTAGAAAATAACCTAACAATTTAGAAAACAAAAAACAAAAAAAAGGATAAATGTTTTTTATTTACGAAACTTAGGTTCCACATGTTAAGACGTCCTACTGCAAAAAAGTACTAGTATTGATTTTTTTTTTTTTTTTTTTTTTTACATATGATCTGTCATTGAATTATCTTTCCAAAAATGTAAAATTCATTTCATACAAAAAAAAAAAAAAAAAAAAAAAAAAAAAAAACTGACCAAGAAATTTGTGCGAAACAAAAACTAACGAAAAAAAATAATTAGCCTTTTCAATTTAGTAAACATTTATTTATAATAAAAGTTCTTTTTTTATTACTTCATATACCGAAAGTTTTATTAAAATCGGATAGTTAGTTTATTTTAATGATTTTTAGAAAGAATTTCCTGTGATCACCCTTAACCACAGGTGCGTTAAAAGAAACAAGCCTATTAAATAATTACCACTTTATGCTGCTTCGAGAACACTTGAGTGAGTGGTAACGATTTGAGTTCCGAAACCACATTTGAATTCATGTGAAATCGTCTGAAGATAATTTATTTTAAGGCAATTAAAAAAAAACATCTGAATAGAGCCCAAGGTTACTGTGACCTGAACGTTGTGTTTATACACAAAAAGTTGGGGACAACAGTCCGTATTATCAAAATATTCAACCATAATTTAATTTGGCACAAGGTCAGCATATGGTGTACTCCAATGAGAATCGAACTCACTAAGAACAATCTACAAGCCTAGATCACCATTCACATCATGCGGGAAGGCCCGAGTTGAGTTTATGAATTTTAAAACAGGCAAAAATGATTTTAAGCCTTGGGGCATCGCAGTTATCTCCCTTACACCGCTTACAAAAAAGCTAGAAAATATTTTTGTTTTTACCGTTGGCTAGAAACTTGCTTTAATATTCCAAGGAATAAGTTTAAATTTGGTGAATTCCTCGATTATAACTAGGGATGTCCAGATATCGCAAAGGGAAGTAATAACTGTTTTTTTTTTTTAATTTTCAAACTATTACAAAAAAATAGGGAATTATCTGATTTTAATGAATTTTTAAGGCTTTATTTATTAACGACTAAATTTTATAATAAATAACTTATTTTATAAAATTACTTTTTAAAAAGTTGATTATTTCCTATAAGTCTAACATAAACAAAACACTCTTGACTGATAAATTATTTATTTATTTATTTATTGATCTACTAGGAAAAAAACGGGGTTAGGGTTATAGGGTTTAGGGTAGGTATACCCAAAATTGGCCTAAAATGCGTTTTTGACAAAATGAATTTAGCCCCCTACAGAAAATAATTTACCAAAAATCAGGAATTATCGGATTTTAATGAAATTTTCAGTGTTTATTTATCAATGAATGATCTTTATAAATGCATTATTTATTTTATTTAAAAACTTCTCATTTTTTTCAGGTCACTTAATTTTGACACCCCCCCCCCCTTACTTTGGGAGTGTAAAATATTGGCGAGTTGGTCTTTGATTGATACTAATTACAGTAGAAATAAAAAGATAAAAGACCGAAGTTGTAAATAGAAAAAAAAAATTTAAGTGGAATATTTTATAAGAAAATAAGTACCGAAAATCGGAAAATAAAATGTAAAAAAATAATAAATAATTAATTTTTTGGGATTTCTTTTTTACTCATTTCGATAATTATTATTTATTTATTAATTGGCTATTATCTTATAAAAAAAAATTATACATCGATATTTTTCTGCTTAAAAGGGGGGGGGCTACATTTTCAATAGTTTTTCTTCAAAACGGATATTTTGATTGACTAAAATAAGGTTTGCATTAAATAGATATTTATTTCTAGAATCTGAAGAGGAGTAAGAGGTGTTACGATTTTATGGGTCATCCTTTAGGCTTCAAGCAACGGCGCTTGTCCAGCGGAAATCCTTGGTAAAGAATCCCTCGGTTGCTCCTTGGTGCTCCTCAGTATTGCAAGTCCTTCGTCAATGATTGCAAATGGACGTCTGTCAATATCAGTGATTAAGTAGTCAACCAGCCACGCATTCGGGCTGTTGATTGGCTGAGGTTTAAACTACGTGACCTCGCTTAGTCTATAAATTCAAGTGGTGTATTGTAGCACACCTTATCTATCCAAAATAATCCAACAGTCTATGTATTCTAAAGCCCCAATCGAGAGGGCTCTTCTCATCTTACCACGGTGATGATATAAACTTGGTATTTCACACCATCAATATTTTGGTCACGATAACCAATTATAAAACATCGTCCACCAGTTGAATTTCTTTGTAGTCATTTTTGATTCTCCACCCACACAAAAAGGAAAGAATATAAATATTCCTAAGGAACTATATTTTCGTCTTGTTTTTTTTTTTTTTTTGTTTTTTTTGTTTTGTTTTTTTGTTTTTTTGTGTTTTTTTTCGCTTCAGTCTGAAATTCGATTCCGAAAACAGACACCACCCAAACAGATAAGTGACTCCATTGGGAACAATCGCCAAACTACAAAAAAAATAATATTCATAGCCAGGACACTAAGACCCTCAGTCACCTCTTTCTAGCACATGTATGATAAAAAGGGTTGGGGCTTCAATATTTTGGTCACGATAACCAATTATAACACGTTGTATACAGTGAGTTGTCCACATGTTGAATTTCTTTGTAGTCGTTTTAGATTCTCTCTTCAAAAGAATAGTTTCCTTAAGGAACTGTCTTTTCTTCTTTTTTTTTTTTTTTTCTTTTTCTTGTTCGTTTCAGTTCGAAATTCGATTCAGAAAACAGACACCGCCCAAAGAGATAACTGTCTCTGCTAGGAACAATCACGAAGGTCTATTCACCAAACTACAAAAGACAAACAATATTTCTTCGTTTCCCTTCAATAAACGATGATTAGAGGTGACCGTTTCTATTCCTTCCTCAGTTCAGTAACAATAACAGTCTGTCAGTAAAAGCACCGCCGGGCAATTTCTCTCCTTCTTTCTGTCATTGTGGCTTCTTCACTTTCATCTAATCGTATGTGTAGGTAAGCAGTTTTAGTTTTTCTCTGTGTGTTGGCAAAACGCAGAATTATGTTTTTCTTTTCTTTTGTTTTTGTTTTTCTTTTCGCTCAACACAGAAACAACCGATTTGAACTCATTGTGTTACATAAAGAATAGGCATAGCTCATCATTTTTAGCAAGTAGTGTAGAGTAGTACGGTTAAAGTAAAGTCGTCGGGATGGCCTAAAGTCCGTATCAGCCAATCAGCGACGCAATAGCATTAGACCAAGGAGATCGTTTCTGCGTCTGAGGTGGAGCGCCACACCTATCATCAGCTCCTTACTTTACCGCACAGATCCCTGTGCTACACATACGCTGAGTTGGCGAGGGCCGGTTTCTAATTAGGAAACTTGTGGTGTCTAGCCGAACGACCGACTGAGCTAACCCGGCCCTTAAAACAGAGGAAAATCACAGATAGTTTGATTGATAGGTCTTGACCTAAGGTTCGACTGGCTAGTTGGACGCTTTTACGACATGTCAACCCCTGTTGGGTTATTTTATGCTGAAGGCATTTTGTTTTATTCATTCTTGATGGAGTACTCAATTTTTTTTTTACTCAATTTTTTTAAAACACATTTTTTAACTCATTTTTCTATTTAAACTATATATATTTACCACTCCGCACCAAGGTTTAAGAGCCCAGTCTACCCCACTATTTATTCATAGCTGGAGGGAGAGTAAGATTCATACCTTTCCCAAGTGTATTAGTGCCAATTGAAATGCAATTATCACATCCAGGATTTGAACTCGGGGCGACGAGTCCATTTCCCATGACTCTAACCATTACACCACTCGCTTCCATTCAAACCCTATATGGGACTTAACAAGTACTAACACTCCGGGTCAGTCAGGCCTGACTTTAATGGGGATTAAGGTGTACTCCACCTTTCCCTAGAGCTCAAGAATTGAAACTTTACCATCAGATAGAGTTTAACGTCATACCCAGGACACTAAGACTCTCAGCCACAGCCTTCTAGCACATATATGATAAAAAGGTCGGGGCTTGCTATAATGATTTTAGGACAATCATATAAGTGCTAGGGCTTGATGTGACCAGTCGAAGGGTTCGTCTGGAAAGGGACTCTCATTGGCTCAGAGGATCATGTGACCAGGTGACTCTGGGAAAGTAGAATTATAAGTTAGGGAGTTGAGGCCAGCAGTCCGTTAGGGCAAGACGTCCATTTGCGTCTCTGCTGTTTCTCCTCACGCACGTCTGGGTTAAAAATGTATCGGGCGAATAAAAGTGTAAACACAAAAATGTCTCCGTGCTGTATTAACACAAAGAACACAATGATGGAACCCATATATATATATATATATATATATATATATATGTGTGTGGTGTGTGTGTGTGTGAGTGTGTGTGTGTGTGTGTGTGTGTGTGTGTGTGTTTGTTTGTTTGTTTTGTTAAACTCTACTGACGATTCTTGTCGGACGAGTTTTTGTTCGATTCTTTCTAATTGTCTGGCCGTCTTTTTAATGTCAGGGTGAAATTGGCGTAGCAATCTACCAAAGGTTTCTTCACGATCGCTTTCGACATGTCCTGTGCCATCTTCAGGTAAAACTGGCGGAATATTTCCGTTGTCTCGCTTTTAAAACGAGCAGTAGCAGTAGGATTTGTAAGAGGGGGTGCTCACTAGTTTGTAAGAATGTAAAGGGAATGGTGGAAGGGGGATTGGCGGGAAATTATAGGCATTTGAGGACATGTTGACTAGTTTCAATAATATATATATATATATATTATATATATATATTATATAATCCCAGCCAAAGAAAATAGATACCCGGTCCGATTCAAGAAGAAACCCCGATACAACCTGACAGATGTTAAAAGAATTCAAGAAAAGGATTCTACAACAATTGTGAACTTGACTATCTTAGCGATTAACTTGTGTTTCCCACGCGTGTGCTTCTATGGATATTGCATAGGTAAAGGGCCAATAACCCCACAGCTTATTTCCTGAATTCATATTTTCATACATTTAAGAAAGGGGAAAGAAAAATGGGGAAAGAATGAAAAAAAAGAAAAATGAGAAGAAAAATGACAAAAAGAAAATAAATAAATGAAAATAAGCAGAAAAAGAAAGAAAGAAAGAAAGAAAGAAAGAAGTAGTAAAAAGAGAGAAAGATTACCAAACAATAAGGCTGAAAGAAAGAAAGAAAGAAAGAAAGAAAGAAGAGAGTAGTAAACAGAAAGTAAGGTTACCAAACAATAAGGTTGAAAGAAAGAAAGAAAGAAAGAAAGAAAGAAAGAAAGAAAGAAGTAGTAAACAGAGAGAAAGGTTACCAAACAATAAGGCTGAAAGAAAGAAAGAAAGAAGTGGTAAACAGAGAGAAAGGTTACCAAATAATAAGGCTGTAAGAAAGAAAGAAAGAAAGAAAGAAAGAAAGAAAGAACACACTCTTTTGTTTCTGACGTCCCCTTGCCACTCCTTATTTCCTGTCCGCCTGATTCTATCTTTGACCAACCATAAGAGACCTGTTACCTTCACTTTGACAATGAGTGCATTTATAAAGCTTTATATTCTATGAAGCAACTAATAATTGAAAATGAAAGTCACAGAAGAAGAGATCCTTTATCAGTGGCAATTGAAGTTTCAACAAAGAGAAATAACTCGGCTACGTATATTAACAAGATAACTGATATTAATAATAATAACAATAATAACTAGCAGGACCTGTGTATATACCCCAGTATGATAATCTACTTATTACAACGTTTGATATGTTTACTTAAGAGCTATTGCATTTAGTTCAATATGTACAAAGTATAATGATCTTGGTTTAACTCTCTGTCGCTCTGTCTCTCTCTCTCTCTCTCTCTCTATATATATATATATATATATATATATATATATATATATATATACTAGCAAATATATGCACCCTCCGGGTGCAAGTATTTAAGTTTTAATGTAATGAAATATCGTATTAAATTAGAAAGTCTAATAAGAATGCAGATAAAAAGATTTGAAACAGAGTGGGGTTATAATAGAAAAATAGAAATGAAACTTACTCTTCCATCACTGACGTCTTTCATTGCTGAATTTTACTTATTTAACTATTTAGTTAAATTAGGAAATAAAGAATAAAATGACAGTTATTTTTTCTTGTTAATGGATTTCATTTAAGATTCATTGGAGAGATTTTTGCTTATATTCATTAAAATAAAACCAACAGTTAGAAATCAATAATACTAAGCACATATTAATAAAATCACATTTTTAATATCAATATGCAAATTAGACTTCCGTTCACACTGCAAACCGCTATTTTTTTGTATATATAAATACAATAGCATGTTATTAGTATGTAGATATGGACAACACTAATAAAAAGGTGAAGCAATTTTATTGAATAATTGAGGTTTAAATATAAATAAAATCATGAAGAATGTGATGAAAATACTATGTTAATTGTGACTCGATTAGTAATATAGTTTCGGTTACAGACAGAAAAACACACTATCTCCATTATAATAAGATATATGCACGTATGTATAGATAAAAGGATACTTATACTTAAAATATATATATATATATATATATATATATGTCAGAAGTGGGATTCGAACCCACGCCCACATTCGTGGACCAGAACACTCGCAGTCCTAATTAAGTTAAGGAAGGGTTATAGATCCTTGAGTCTGGCGCCTTATCAATCAAAGCCTGAAGAAGATACCAGAAGATCTGAAACACGCGTTGCATATGTAAAACAAAAAGAATTAAAACGTTTTTTCTGAGAACAAAATACATTTTGCGGACCTTCCTTTTTTTATAAAATATTTAATTTTCTCCCGTTGGAACCAGAACAACTATATATATATATATATATATATATATATATATATATATATATATAAGGTACTTATACTTATATATGTACATATATATGTATGTGTGTGTGTAGATAAAAGGATACTTATACCGTCGAATTCATTTCCAGAGTGGTCATTATTTATATAGTTGGTTATGGAATACTTTTTTGTGTTGTGGGACTGCAATGAGCACTCTGTCCCATTTTTATCTCGTCTCTTCTCCCTTCCCACTGAAAGAATTAAAAAAGTTCTATCCACACTTACCATAAAACTGATGACCTAATTTTGCCCCCGCCCCCATGCTCTCTATATATAATGTCCAGAAGGTCCGCGTGCACTTTTAAGAATTTTAAAATTTAAACTACACATGGGCTTTGTGGACACCATGTATATATATATATATATATATATATATATATATATATATTTAAAAATGGACTCTCCCGTCGATTTTCGACGTATAAGGTTTCATACACACAATGAACATCCACACAGGGATTTGTTTATAGTGGTGAAGGCTTGTGTTGGACCATCCACACTTTTTGGAACAGTCGATAGGAAAGAATTGGTGCATCAAGCGTTGCCACAAACCCAATCAACGACCGACCTCAGTAATTTTGAATTCAGAGTTATCCCTCTCCTAGACTGGTTACCTACCCAAGTCTGAAGAGCCCAGTCTGCCCTACTATTTAACCCATAGCTGGAGGGAGAATATATGGATTCATACCTTTCCCAAGGTATTAGCGCTATGTGAAATGCCAACAGCTTCGTCTAGGAATCGACGAGTCCATTTTCCACGACTCTAACCACTAGCCCACGCACCTCCATATATATATGTATATATATATATATATATATATATATGTGTGTGTGTGTGCGTGCGTGCGTGCGTGCGTGCGTGTGCGTGTGCGTGTGTTAATCTTTTAGCAACATTAAACCTAAAATATCACGATTTTTGTTTTCTATTATAATATTAAATGTTTTGACTCATGTGATTCAAAAGTGACTAAGACATAATCTATGTTGAAATAAAAATGTTAAATGAAAATTTCTATCGGTAAAACACGTCTCACATGTTTTTGTTTTTTTTAAAACAACGGTGAATGGGAAATACTAAAATTTCAAAACGGGTGGAGTCACCATATAATCTGAGGATGAAGTCACTTTTCGGAAGTGGAATTGCACGATGCACGTGTTTTGAACAGGAACTGATAAAACCCTTAGGTCAGCTGACAAAGATATTTTTTAATCACCGAAGTTAAGCAGCGATGAACCTATTCAATTCAAAGATGGGTGATCACTCAGGAAAAGCAGGTACCACAAGCAACCTAACTGGTTTGGTTTGGTTTGGTTTGGTTTGGTTTGTTGGATTTTACGGCATGTCAACCCTTGTTGGGTTATTTTATGCCGAAGAGATTTTGTTCTATTTATTCTTGATGGGTTTTGAAAATTCTTTTTTTTTTACTCAATTTTTTTAAAGACATTTTTTTTTCAAACTGAATTTTTGTTAAGCCCGTTTCTATTTATCTCATAATATATATATATAAACCAACCGCCGAGCAGGATGTGACACAAGGTCAATTTCTTAAGCGGAGTTCGACAGATTTGAATTTAGAGTTTTCCTTCTCATAGACCGGTTGCCTAACCAAGGTAAAAGAGCCCAGTCTGCCCTATTTTTTATCCATAGCTGGAGGGAGAGTAGGATTCATACCTTTCCCAAAGGTATTAACGCTAAGTGAAATGCAATTACCACATCTGGGATTTGAACTCGGGGCGATAAGTCTATTTTCCATGACTCTAGCCATTACACCAAGCGCTTCCTATTTAAGTCATATATGGGACTCCAACAGTACTACAACCAGAGTGGGCCTGGGTGTAAGGGAGATAAAGGGGTACTATACACTCCCAGAGATTCAGAAATGGAACCTCACCATCAGATATACGTCATACCCAGGATATTAACACCATCAGCCACCGCTTTCTGGTACATATATTATAAAAAGGTTTGGTGGTTGCCATAAGGGCAATAGGGTCGAGACAATCATATAGGTGCTAGGGCATGACGTGATTGATCAGATGGGGTCTCTCCGACCGACCGTCTAGCTTAAGTAAGGGCCAAAGTAGAGTGCTGCATGTCATGGACTGCTCAACCACCAGGATTCCGTCCTTAAGCATAATGGGTCACTACCCATGTCCAACAGGTGGTCGCAAAGTTAAGCAACAATGAACCTGTTTAGTTCAAAAAGGGGTGACGACTTCGGAACAGCAGGTACCACAAACAAACTAACTCCTGTGTGCTGGTTATTTACTAAGTTGTGCTTAGTTGTGGTACAAGGCTACAAGTATAAGGCACCCAATGAGAATCGAACTCATGAACAAAGGTTTACTAATCCAACTTGCTAACCATTACACCTAACTCCTGTGTGCTATACTAAGCAAAGCTCTGTGAATACCGAGGGTGCCTAGGATGGTAGGTATTTACCCAACGAGTTCGTCACGGTTAGGATGTATGGGGCATCCAATGAGGATCGAACTCGCTATTCAGTAGTAATGGATCTGTGAGACAATATTGCTAACCATGATGGGACGCCCTAGTGCCTCCGATGGTATAATGGTTTTGAGCTAGCGTTAGCAGACCATGGTTAGTGAGTTTGAATCTCACTAGGTGCCTCATTCTTCAGGCATTATAATTAAAGTTTTGTTTTTTTACGGTTGAATCTTCGCATAAAACTATTTAAGGATATAAGTAGTTACAGTAGACACCTGGTAATCTATTGTCTTTCTTTTTTTGTTTCATTTTCTTCTTTTTTTGGAGGGGGGAATAAATATCTATATCTATACATATATAAAGGATAGTTGTGTATGTATGTGTGTATGTATGTATGTATGCCCGGAGGAAACTATGAAAATAAAAAAATAATGACAAAGTAAATATATATACACATTAACTATCACCAGGGCTTGGTTTTTGAACAAAAATAATGAAGATTTGATTTATATTTGTGAAGAAAATTTAAAAATAAAATCTAAATGATAACTGCATGAATTTTTTTTTTTTTTTTGCATTAAGTATTCTAAATAGGAGACATTAATTTTTCTTTTCAGAGTGTCTGGATCAATGCAAATTCTTTTTTACATAGGGATTTTAATGGGGCATCCTATGAGGATTCAACACGCGATTCAACAATGGATCTGCGAGACTAATTTTTACCCCCTCTACCCAAGCGACGCTGGTTAGCCGCTGCTAGTACATATATAAAGGACAGTTGTGTGTATCTGTATGTCCGGAGGAAACTTCGAAAATAAAACAATTGACGACAAAGTAAATATATATACACATGAAATATCCCCAGGGCTTGGTTTTTGAGCAAAAATAATAGAGATTTAATTTATATTCGCGAAGATAATTAAAAAATGAAATTTAAATTGTAACATCCTATTTTTTTATTTTTTTATTTTTTATTTTTACATTCAATATTTTAAAGAGGGGCACTGATTTTCTTTGTTTACGTAAACAAAGACCTTGCGTTGATTCGTCCTGTTGGGGTGTCAGAAAAAGTGCACAAACACCCTAAAAAGAAAAAGAAAATCAGTGCCCCTCTTTAAAATATTGAATGTAAAAATAACAAAAGGATCCAACTTTTGATTCAGTAATAAAGGATCTGTGAGACTATCTTTTTGCCCCCCCCTTCTTTACCCAGGCGACGCCGGGTAGCCGCTGCTAGTATCTAAATAAACTGTCGCCCCACATACCAGAAATGGTGGGTCGAAAGCATTCACTAATTGCTATGAATAGGATATTCGTTCGGCAATTACACCGAAGAATAAAAAAAAATATTAATGGTACTTTTTTTACTCCAAATAATAAGTGTCGTATTTATCTATTTGTTTATTTATTTATGGTTTCTTTTTATGCTTATCTTGTTGCTTATTTATCTAATTACTAGCAGGACCTATGGATATACCACAGTATGATAATTTGGACCATATTACCTTAAGGCACCCCTTTACAATTTCGTTTCATTAGGTCATTTTTTTCATTTACGCCGTCTTTTTTTTTTTTTTTCATTTACACCGTCGGATATTGAGGGTGTAAATGAAAAAAATGATCTAATGAAACGAAATCGAAAAGTGGTGCCTTAAGGTAATATGGTCCGATAACTTAGTTATAACAACGTTTGATAGAGTCGAATTATTAATTCGATATTGATTTTTCTGGTATATCAACCCTTGTTGGGGTATTTTATGCTGAAGACGTTTTATATTATTCATTCTTGATAGGTGTTCAATCTTTTTTAAACTTAATTTTTAAAGACATTTTTAAAAATCTTTTTTTATTTATTTTTTTATTTTATGTGACCCTAACAGGGTTAGAGCGAACCTCGGAGTAATGGCGATGAAGGGGTACTCTACATTCCCCAGTTCTGCAAAATTAGATCTTAACCATTAGATGCAGTTGAACGTCATACTCAGGATAATAAGACCTTCAGCCACTGCCTTCAAGCACATATATTATAAAAAGGGCTGCGTTTGCCATGAGGGCAATAAGGTCGGGACAATAATGAGTGATCTAGCATTAAAATACCATTGTTAGTGAGATCGATTCTCACCGGGAGGCCCTATTCTTCAGATATTGGGCTATGCAAAGCTCAATGATATTAATAATACTTTTTATTAGTATTATCTGCGTTATTCGGACTATTGTCCTCTGCTTCATTGTTATCTGTACAACGTTTCGGCCGATGTGCCCTCCGACCTCTTCAGGTATTTCTTGTCGGACTCGGGAACCTTCTTGTCGAATTCGAGAACCTTCTTGTCGTAATCAGGAGTTATCGGCCGAAACGTCGTACAGATAACAATGAAGATAAGGACAATAGTCCGAATAACGCAGATAATACTAATCATCAAGCTGTGTCTCCAACATTCAGAAAAATAGAATACTTTTTATGATGGAATCTTCACGAAAGTTATTTTAACGATGCTAGTAGTTACTATAGACATCGGATAATGTCTTGAAATTCTTTTTTTTTTTGTGGAAGCGTAGAACTATTAAAAATAAGATCTTGGTCCCTCAAATCAAAGGGGAGACGAATCTCAAATTTTTATACGCCTTTACGTACGTTAGAAATGTTTATGTTTATTATAAGCTACTAACACCAAACTGTTTTGGGGAGGATCAATGAGCTAATAAGCATCATTAAAAGGTTAATGTTCGTTTTAAGGTAATGACATCGAACTATGTTTTGTGAGGATCTATGAGTTAATAAACATCATTAAAAGGTTAATGTTCATTTTAAGGTAATGACATCGAACTATGTTTTGTGAGGATCTATGAGTTAATAAGCGTCATTGAAAGGTTAATGTTTTTACCTAAAAATACATTGTATTAAATCAAAAATAGAAAAAGATGAATGAAGCTGATAGTAATCCTCTTTTAAAATCCCACACCGCATACACAGATTCTTTAATAAAAATCAATAAGGAAGCAAGCAACCCAACTCCGTGCAATCAAATGCGCGTGAAACTCAAAGTCATGAACAACATTTAACTTTATGAACATTTTAACATTTTAGATTCTAAATTGGTTCTGTTTAATAAGAGCAACGAGCACTTTAAAATTGTTTCTCACACATTTTGAGCAAATTCTTGCCCAAAGACATTTATGCTATATATATATATATATATATATATATATATATATATATATATATAATATATATATATATATTATACACATGCTGCTGAAAAGAAACAGCAGCTGTGCTGACAACGGAGCCTTTATCAGATGATGACTCATATGGTTTTGGGACCAAAGCATCATTATTACTAACGCAGGGCGTACAGTATCAATATATATATATATATATCATCATTCATTCATTGGCAATTCAGTCTCGAAAGACTATGATAAAAGTTTTTGTGTGCCCCTGAAGTTGCAGCGCCTCCTGTGACTATGAAGTCCTATGTTTGAGAAACATTCTCGACCACAGATTTTGCATTTGTACGTTGTCCCTGTAGATGATGATGTTCCGATGCTTTGTTGCCGTTGCTTTCTTATGGACCTCTTAGATTCATGATGTTGTATCAGGGTGACTTCTCACATGTACAGTCCTCTATGGAGATTCTGCCGCCACCGAGGGCGGTCTTGAGCCAAATTTTCCCAGCTGGAAGGGACAATATATATAATATATATATATATATATATATATATATATTATATATATATATATGAACATATAATCATACTTTGGTGACTTATAATATATATATGGGTGGATGTGTGTGTGGATGTGTGTTTGTATGGTTTGACTTAATATATGTACTCATACTTGTATTTAACAGTTAAAATTCTACTTCTCACTGGTATGTGCTGACGGCCAAGGAGTTAGGGAATCGTACTGATGAAAATCAGTCGAGTTTCGCTCCCGGCTAGAGGTAGTCTGCTAAGTCTAGTCACACAGACGAGACGTGATACGTCGAAACACGGTGTCTATGGATGACTATAACATACACACACACACACACACACAATATATATATATATATATATATATATATATATATATATATTATTATATATATATAATATATATATATATACACACACACACACGGTGTCTGTGGATGACTATTACATACACATACACACACACACATACATTTATTCATATATATATATATATATATATATATATATACGTACACACACACATACATATTCATATATATATATATATATATATATATACACATATATATATATATATACACACACACACACACACATATATGGAAACTGGATGTCTACTTTTCTCCACATATTGTCGGATTAACCTCCTCATATTTCTCCCATATATATATATATATATATATATATATATATATATATATATATATATATATATATATATATTCTTGATATGTATGACATGTGATAGTTATTATCTTAGTTGTGATCTGAAAAACAAACTTTTCTCTAATGTTTGTAGTTAATGATAAAGTGTTGTGTTAAGTGGAATAGGAAAAAAAGAACATTGTGTTGAAAATAAATGTTTTATTTGTCAAACAAGTGGTCTTTTACATCATTAGGTTACTGAACTATTTATAGATTTGACTATTTGTATGAATAAATTGTTGGTTGGTAGGTCGGTTGATTGGAGTTTACGGCATGTTAACACTTGTTGGGTTATGTTATGCCGAAGACATTTCGTTATTGATTAGTATTCAAAAATTTTTAAACTCAATTTCTAAAACACGTTTTTAGACTCATATTCTTTTATTTAACCCATAGATGGAAGCTTAACTGGTACTACCACTCCGGGTCAGGGTGGACCTGGGATTAATGCCAATGAAGTGTTACTCCACACTCCCCAGAGTTCTAGAATTGGAATTTCACCACTAGCTGCAGTTTAACGTCATACCCAGGACTAAATAAATAGTATTATATATATATATATATATATATATATATATATATATATATATATATATATATATATATATATATGGCAGTAAATATGGAAAATAAATCCGACAATATTAAGAAATTTGAAAAAAACAAATGTTCCGAAAATAGGATGAATTTAATAATCGATGTTTAAACATTTCGGTTTCTTTAAACCTTTATCAGGATGTATCTTGTGTTGAAGAAAATGATGGATGTTTTATAGATGACAGGAGATGAAAATGTTTATAAAATCTTTTTTGTTGTGTAACTGTATTTGTTCATCTTTATATTTATAACTATATATTATATATTATATATATATATATATATATTATATATATATATATATATATATATATATATATTAAAATCCCTGGAATTTGCGGTCAAATAACTACCGGGCATGAAGGTTGCCACCACTGTACAAACTTGCTTGGTAAGCAGTGGATGGACCTCGAAAATGCGAGTCTTATGAAAGGGGTACAAAAGAAATAAGACAATTTGAAATGAAAACTTAGTTCTGTCTCCTCCAATAAAATGTTGTGTGCATCTATCAATTATTAATCAAATAATTATTTTGAATATTTTGCACATAAATTTTACACAAAATCATAGGTATTTATTTATTTATTTGTAAACTTTTTAGTTTACAAATAAATAAATTGGGTGAGAATTTTTAAAATTGCTTACTTAAATTTTGAGTGTATATAACACAGGGTTGTACTTTATTCTATGTATCAACGATTTTCAATATAAATTAAATACTCCTTAATAGACTTACGCAATTTATATATATATATATATATTGTTGTATGTGTGTGTGTATGTTTGCGTGCTATTTATCATCAAATTAAACCATCCTCCAAACACTACTTTAATTTAGGATAGACAGATATGAATTGACACATAAACACTAAGATAAACAAATGTTGATACTCCTTAATAGACTTACGTAATAATTGAGAATATGGTGACAAAAGCTATGATGTAGTTACAGACAGAAATATACCCAATGTCCATTATTAATAGATTTCACTGTTTGTATATTTCTATAAAATTATTTATGTTCCTATAGTAAAATAATGTATAATACATTCCTGCAGTAAAATAACTTCTGATATATTTTTATGTTGAAACAGTCAATACAGTGTTTGTTAAGATATTAAGAGTGTCATTTAACATAAAGTGACTTGGAAACCGAACGAACCTCGGAAAGGAAAGGAGGAAATGGCTTCAAATGAAGAATTACTGAATGTTTCTCTATGATGTTATATATATATATATATATATATATATATATATATATATATATATATATATTGTTGTATGTGTGTGTGTGTATGTTTGTGTGCTATTTAATATCAAATTAAACCATCCTCCAAACACTACTTTAATTTAGGATTGACAGATATGAATTGACACATAAACACTAAGATAAACAAATGTTTACGCTAAATATCTGAAGAAACCAGTTAATTTGAAACACACCCTATTAATGCTTCCAAATTTTGGTTGGTTGGTTGGATTTTACGGCATGTCAACCCTTGTTTGGTTATTTTATGCCGAAAGCATTTCGTTTTGTTCACTTTTATTGGGCATTCAGTTTTTGGTGCTCTTCCAATATGTGATCTACCGAAGGTTTGTGATCTATTATTGATCTACTATTCATGGCATGTGATCTACTAGGAAAAAAAGAAGACATGGTTAGGGTTAGGGTATAGGATTAGTTTAATGGGAAAATAATGGGTAGTTAATGGGTAGATCACGTATTGGAATGTAAACAACTTGGTAGATCACATATTGGATTAGAAACCATTCAGTAGATCACATATTGGAAAAAGCACCCAATTTTTTTTAGACACATTTTGATACTCATTTTTTTATCTATCTAACCCATAGATAGGACCCTAGCAAGTACTACCAGTCCGGGTCTGCATTTGAACAGGGAGTTATGGTGATAATGGGGTACTCCACATTCCCCAGAGTTCCAAAATTTGAACCTCACCACTAGATGCAGTTTAACGTTATACCCAGAACACTAAGACCCTCAGACACCGCTTTTAGCATATATATTATAAAAAAAAGTTCGGGTGTTGCTATAAGGGCAATAGGGTTGGGAATATTATATACATGCTAGAGCTTAACATGATCAGCCAAATGATCGGAGGTGTTACATATTAATTGGATCCCTATTACTTTTTAAGGTAGTATAGAAATCCTTATAGCAATCAGTACAGCTGATGGCCTTGAGAGTGAGTGACAATGCTTGACCTCACTCTCACCTTGCGTTCTGGGATGAACGTGAGAATCGGAAGCGATAGAAAGCCCTTCCGGTTTAAGGTGTAAGCAACTTAGTCAGTTGCAGTAAGTGAGTTGCAGAGTTAGAAGCTAGCAAGATGTGACTCTCAGCGCGCATTGTCTGGTCTGGGTTCATGAATAAAGAAACATCATTATAAATCGAAGTCTTGTTGTTATTACTAAAAGCTAACAATGACACAAGGCTTCTGATAAGAAATGATCCCCAGCAGAACCAGACACGGAACCCAGATAAGAAAGACCAGACGAGACCTGTAGAAGATATACCAGACAATTAGAAGATAGAAGACTAGAAGAAGCAGATCCGGCCAGAAGAATAAAAGAGGTATATAACAGGAGGGAGCCTCTCCGATCGCCCGTTATAGCCTAAGTAAGGGCCAAAGTGGAGTGTTGCATGTCATGGATTGCTCAATCACCAGAATTCCGTCCTTAAGCATCACCGGCCACCACCCACCGACAACAGGTGGCCCACGGGAGGAATTTACTCCTCTATAGAGGTGCAGTCGGTATGTTCTATAATCTCAGTCTACAGGGTGATCCAAATTCATAGCTCTCTACTAGGAGTCCTTTTGTTTATAAATGGCATATCAACCTTCGCGGATTATTCAGTGCCAAAGTCAAACTTTTTAGAAGAATAGTAGTTGTACTATTTAACCCATAGTTGGGGGATGAGGGGGGGGGGGGGCTCATACCTTTCACAATAGTTCGAAAGTGGGCGTAATGGGTGTAATAGCGCGACTGTAGTTCAAACTGGTGCACTACAATCTACAATGTCGCATCCCAACACGTTAGCCATTAGGGATCTCTATTCGGTGTTTACAATAGCAGAAACCCTAAGTGGATCAGTTCAAACCACTTGGAAATAAAAAAAATGATTTCAACTCAATGAATGGATATGCTATGTTGCCAGTTCATTTCTTTGTCGTTTCTTTTATGGCATAGCAACATTTTTAAAAGCTTCTTTGTAAAAATGTTCTTCACAAAAACATTTTCTTGAAAAAAAGCTTTTCTCCTGACGAATCAAAAGTTGTTGAGAATTATCAAAATATAAGTAACTACAAAAAAATATTCATATTTGTTATCATTCTTATTCATCTCTCTCTCTCTCTCTCTCTCTCTCTCTCTCTTTCCTTCTCTCTCTCTCTTTCCCTCTCTCTCTCTTTCCCTCTCTCTCCCCCCTCTCTCTCTTCCTTGGTTCCTTTTTTCTACCTTCGTATCTTTTTTTCTCTCTGTCTCTGTCTGTCTGTCTGTCTCTCTCTCTTACTTAGTTGGTTCCTTTTTTCTACCTTCGTATCTTTTTCTCTCTCTGTCTCTGTCTGTCTGTCTGTCTGTCTCTCTCTCTTACTTAGTTGGTTCCTTTTTTCTACCTTCGTATCTTTTTCTCTCTCTGTCTCTGTCTCTGTATGTCTGTCTGTCTGTCTGTCTCTCTCTCTCTCTTACTTAGTTGGTTCCTTTTTTCTACCTTCGTATCTTTTTCTCTCTCTGTCTCTGTCTGTCTGTCTGTCTGTCTGTCTGTCTGTCTCTCTCTCTTACTTAGTTGGTTCCTTTTTTCTACCTTCGTATCTTTTTTTCTCTCTCTGTCTCTGTCTGTCTGTCTGTCTGTCTCTCTCTCTCTCTCTTACTTAGTTGGTTCCTTTTTTCTACCTTCGTATCTTTTTCTCTCTGTCTCTGTCTCTGTCTGTCTGTCTGTCTGTCTCTTACTTCCATGGTTCCTTTTTTCTACCTTCGTATGTTTTTCTCTCTCTGTCTCTCTCTGTCTGTCTTTATCTCTTTGTCTCTCTCTCTCTCTCTCTCTCTCTCTATATATATATATATATATATATATATTAAATTAAAAATTGTTGAATGAAAAGCGAGCGTTCTTAAATAGACTGACCGACAAAGCAAAAGAGTCTCGCAGATTTCTTATTTTCTGTGATACATTTATTTTTCCTCAAACTAACGAAAGCCCTGATGAAGATCTATTGAAACAGATCGAAACACTGCAGCGTTGGCGAAATATACATTACTTCATTTATGAACTTGTGTTTTTTCAATTTTTCATAATATTACATACTGTCAGATTCACTTCCACTTTTTCTTCACACACACACACACACACACATATATATATATGTTGATCAATATGTTGATATTTACTCATATATATATATATATATATATATATATATTTACTCATATATATATATATATATATATATATATATATTTCATGTGTGTGTGTGTGCGTGTGTGCGTGTTATAGATTAGAATACATTTGATTGTTACCATTGGTTTCAAAGCAGCGTATTGGCCACATCTCATTAACACAACGCATCTGTGATATTTGGGCTGTTTTTTTCTTTAATGCATACACTATTAAGCATCCACCCCTGAAGATGGCACCTGGAGAAGCCGAAAGTACTAGGGATGAAAATGTTGATGTACTAATCATGGCATTGTGAATAGTGCGAACAGTGAATCCCCATAGGAGGATTGACAATGAGTGAAGTTGATTATATATCATTTTGTAATTGTTTGAAGGATAATGTAAAATGGGTTAAGGTTTCTGAAAAAGGTCGTTTTGGATAAATATTGTAATATGAACTGTGTATTGTGTTAAGGGCTGAGTCTCTTGATAGAATAAAAAGGACCAGATATTTGAAAGTTTTACATTTCACCTCAGCCATTGTTGGTCTTATCACCTGTTGATAAATGCTCATTTTTATCACCTGTTGAAAAGTGTATATTTTTTTTATCTTAATTTAGATTAATTAATAATCTCACATAATAATAACTTTAAACTTATAAACAAATTTACTATTTAACCCATAGATGGGACCCTAACAGGTACTATCACTCTGGGTCAGACTGAACCGGGGAGCAATAATGATGAAGGGGTACTCCATATTCCGCAGACTTCCAGAACTGAAACTTAGATAGATTTTAACGTCATTCTCAGGACATGAAGACCCTCAGCCACCGCATTCTAGCAAATATATTATAAAAAGGGTTGGGGCTTGCCATAAGGGCAATAGGGCCGGGACAGTGTTATGAAGGTAGCAGGAATATTGGACTGGGTTATTTTTAACAAACTCATTATGAAATTAAATCGGAAAACTCAACCGTGTGTAGTTTTGTTTACATTCATTTTTAATGCACAGTGATGCTGATAGCTTTTTGATTTAGTGCATCCTGGGATGCACATATTTGGATAATTTATGAGGAAGTGCGTCCCGGTCCCCTGCCTCTGAAATTGCTGCCCGGTGAATTTTTAAATAACGACCCCAAGCTGCTGCAAGTTTCATTGTGTTAAATATAGGGGGGGGGATAAATTTCACGGGGTAAAATAGGTGTTACCTATTGTTTATCTATCTATCTATCTCAGTCTATTCAAAACTATCCATCTTCATATCTATCTATCTATCAATCTATTAAATACTAAGATTTTCTTTTATTACGATAAATAAACAAGAATTACGATAAATAAACAAGAATTATGACAAATTACGGTAAATAAACCAGAATTACGACAAATTACGATAAATAAACACGAATTACGACAAATTTCTATAGATAAACAAAAATTAAGACAAAAAGAGACCCCCCCCTAAAATACATTTAACGCCCTAAGTTGGTTATATTCTTTCAAGTAACACGGATGTGGTGCCGAAGCTTGGGGTTGTTATTTTAAAATTCACCGGGCAGCAATTTCGGAAGCAGGGGACCGGGACGCACTTCCTAATAAATTACCCATATTTGCTTTGAATGAGTCCCTAGGAAATTTGATGGATCCCAATAAAAATTTCTTAATAAATTGTAGGGTTTCTATTTATGATCTGGGGAAACAGCTAAAGCTGTCTAACTCCTACCTTGTAACCTATCCTGTATAATTAATTTCTAAGAAACTATTGAAATGTATTTACAGTTTGCTTGAAATGATGAGGGAAGAAAAAAGAAAAACACTGGGATGCATGGATTTGATTTTACTGTATCCTTTTAGATTTTTATGCATCAGGGATGCAGGATGCATACCTATCAGCATGTCTGAATGTAAAAACTGTTTACGGTTGTTATTTTTTTTTTTATTACTGATGTTACTTTTCATCTGCAATAGATTTAAAGGACCATATGACCTTTAGGCACCCATTTTGCAATCTCGATTCATAAGGACATATTTTTCATTTACACAGTCAAAATCCGGTTGTTTGTTAGGGGTTAGGGTTAAGGGTTATGGTTAGGGGCTAGTTTTATAATTAAAAAAAAATCTAAAAATCGTCTGTTAACAAACAAATGTTGACGGTGTAAATGAAAAACATGTCCTTATGAATCAAGATCGCAAAAGGGGTGCCTAAAGATCATATGGTCCGATTTAAATTTATTGTAGCAAAGTAATTAATAGTTAGTAGTATTTATTCATTATTTAAACAATACACATTCATCAATAAGTTTAATTTTATTCGGTATTAGATTAAAATAGCTTTTTAATTCTGATTTATATAAATTTTATTTTGTTCTTTAAAAAATAAATAAAGTTATTCAATTAATTTAATGCTTACTTCACTAAATAGATACTTACTTTAATGAATACAAAATTTATTAAATCTCTAAGAAAATGAATTTAAATTGAAGCAACAACATATATTACATTCGTTTATTGATTGTACAAACTTTTTTTTAGATAGATTTTATTTATCAAAATTAATTTTTAAAGAATTTATTTTTCTACAGAATTGAACTGAATAAAATTTAGTTTATTGACACTGAATTTTTAACTCCCAATCATCTCAGACAATATTTTTCAAAAATTTATTTTTACATTTCCTTTATTTTGCTAGTATATATAATAACATGAATGATGAGGTGACTCATCTTGATATATCAGTGTATAATGCTGATAATTCTGTAACTGAAAAAATAAGACAAAAAAACATGTCTGATGGTTATAAAAATTTTATTTACAGCTATGAGAACAGATAAGCTTTTTAAATCACATTCAGAAACAATCATAGATATGATTCAAATGATGGATGAATAAATAAAAAAAGAAAAACAATTTCTATTAAAATGAAACTATAAAAAACAGCCCAATCAACTATCACACATGAAGAAAAAGAACCATAAATACAGATTTAATACCAAAGTTTTATATCAATTAATAAAATCATTGGATTTTTAAAACTCAAACATTTCTGGTTTTATCTTCTTGGTCTACAGGGTGGTCCGAAAATCTTGTCACCCCCTACATATTAAATTTCTTTCTTTTTTAATGATATATGTTATGTTTTTTTTTTATTTTTTAAATTTTTTTTTATTGGCATTTCCGTCTCGGAAGACTATAATAAAGTTTTTGTGTCACTGAAGTGACAGCACCTCCTGTGACTGTGAAGTCCGATGTTTGAAAAACATTCTCGACCAGAGATGTCGTATTTGAAGACTGTCCCTGATGTGCTGGTGCTTTGTTGCCACTGCTTTCTTCTGGACCTCTTAGCTTCATGGTGTTGCATCAGGGTGACTTCTGACATGGATAGTCCTCTACGGAGAGTCTGCCACCACCGAGGGTGGTCCTGAGCCAAATGTTATGTTTACTAAATAAATAAATGGGTGACAAGACTTTCGGCTCATGTTATCCATTAATCTACAGGGTGGTCTGAAAGTCTTGTCATATTGTTTTATCCTTCATAATCTTTTGTCTTAATAATACAAGTCGTCAGAATGGCCAAAAGTTGGTATCAGTCAATCATCGAGGGAGTTTATCCCCTTTTCACTAGTGCTAGACCAAGGAGATTAATTTTGCATCTGAGGTGGAGCGCCACACCTACCATCAGCACCTTACTTTACCGCACAGATCCCTGTGATACTCAAAAGCTGCGTTAGTGAGGGCCGGTATTGAACTAGGAACTTTCAGGTTTCTAGCCGAATGCTCTACCGACTGAACTAACCCAGCCCTGTTCTGCATATTTTACATTTAAAAAGTTTTTTTTTTTTTCCTTAAATCAAATTATTTTCTAGAATTTCAGGTTGTATTATGTAATTATTTTACCTCTTAAGAAAAATATTTATGGGGTGACAAGACTTTCGGACAATGCAGTGCATTAATCTACAGGGTAATCTGAAAGTCTTGCCCCCCCCCTCCCTACATAAGGTTTTATCTTTCAGTATTTTTTTTCTAATAATATATGTTCAGTATATTTCAACCTTTAAAAAAATCTTTAAAAATTAAATTATTTTCTAGAATTTTGGGTTGTATTGTGTAATTATTTTACGTCTTAAGAAAAATATGTCTCGGGTGACAAGACTTTCAGACCATGAAATTCATTAATTTATAGGGTGCTTCAGAAATCTGTCACTCCTACATATTGTTTTTCCATTATCTTTTATTTTAATAATATAATACATAAGTTAGGTAATTATTTTATTAATAAATGTAGCGATGACAATACTTTTGGACCATGCTGTACATTAATCTACAGAATGGTCAGAAAGTCGTCATCACTATAAAGTAAAAAAAAGTAAAGTCGACAGGGTGGCCTAAAGTCGGTATCAGCCATACAGCGAGGGAAGTCTATCCCCTTTTCAGTAGTGCTAGACCAAGGAGATTGTTTTTGGCGTCTGAGTTGGAGTGCCACACCTACCATCAGCTCATCACTTTACCACACAGATCCCAGTGCTACTCATACGCTGAGTGGGCGAGGGCTGGTATCGAACCCGGAACCTTGTGGTTCTAGTCTGATGCACAACCGACTGAGCTATTATTTTAACTTTCATTATTTTTTTGTTTTAATAATATGATACATGAGTTATGTAATTATTTTACCTCAAAAAATAATCTTTAAGAATTAAATTGTTTCTAGAATTTTGGTTGTATTATGTAATCATCCCATCCCCAAAAGAAAAAAATCTGAAGGGGGTGACATGAATTGCTGACTGACCACCCAGCTGAATTTATATGTTGGTGGCTCTTTGATTGTCTTCTGAATCCAATATATCCTGTATCCAGCCATCATCAATATTTCTGGAGCCAGTTATCTCCCCTGACTTTAAAAAAAAACTTGAAATATTTGATTTTCCGCAGTTATTTGGGTATAAGTAGCCTTTTTACATATTTTAATCCAATACTGTATATAGTCATCGTACTTGATATTTTTGGAGCCATCATCAAGCACTTATCTCCCTTGACTGTACAAAGCTATAAAAAAAAGTTTTTAAAAAAATAAAATAAAACCAATAGCTACAATGTAATATACTTAAAACATTAGATTTTCTGCAGCTATTTGGGTATAAGTAACATATTACCTATTTAAATTCAATACCATATACAGTTATCGTAGTTGATATTTCTGGAGCCAGTTATCTCCCTTGACTATACAAAACTCAAGAAAGTAAAAAAAAAAAAATAGATAAAATAAAATAAGATAAAATAAAATAAAACCAAAAGTTACATTGTAATAAACTTAAAACATTTGATTTTCTGCAACTATTTTGATATAAGTAACCATATATTACATATTTTAATTCAATACTGTATATAGTGATTGCACTTGATATTTTTGGAGCCATCAAAAAGCAGTTATCTCCCTTGACTGTATAAAGCTTTAAAAAAAAAATTAAAAATAAACAAAAATAAAATAAAATAAAAATAAAAAACAAAGGCAATGGTTATAATGTAATAAACTTGCAACATTTGATTATTCCCATGAAACAATTTTTGTACATGTAGAGAATATAAACATAAATGCCGTTCACTTTGGGACTTGAACATAATCAGATCAAGTAGACTATTTGGTTACAAATGAGCATATTACATATTTTATTGTGAAACCATATAAGATTTTATTAAATGAACCAGCCAAATACGTCTGGCCGGATATGTGTATTTGTTTAAGACTGAACTTGATACTAATAATTGGCCTTGGAGAAGTAGAGGCTAAGTAGGTTTGTTTAAAATTGAAATTTGAGTTAACTTGTAAAATTTAGATATAAATTCAGTCTGAATAGGGATTTTTTATAAAAACATTTTAAATCAGAAGATATTTTCAGAATTTGAATTTTTGTTGTTAGGTTTATAATTTTTTTTTTTTTTTTTTTTTTAAGGATTTAATTACTTTTATTCAAAACATAAGTGCTGTTATTTGAAAAATATAAACTATCTATCCAAGTCTGTTCATATCTACCTATCTATCCATCTATCTATCCCAGTTTATTCATATCTGTCTATCTGTCCCAGTCTCTTCATTATCTATCTATCCACCTATTCCACTGTATTCATATCTATCTATCCCAGTCTGTTCATATCTATCTATCTCAGTCTATTCACATCTATCTATCTATCTCAGTCTATTCACATCTATCTATCTCAGTCTGTTCATATCTATGTCAGTCTATTCACATCTATCTATGTCAGTCTATTCACATCTATCTATCCCAGTCTATTCACATCTATCTATCTATCCCAGTCTGTTCACATCTATCTATCTATCTCAGTCTGTTCATATCTATCTATATCAGTCTATTCACATCTATCTATCTATCTATCCCAGTCTATTCACATCTATCTATCTATCTATCTATTCCAGTCTCTTCATATCTATCTATCTATTCCAGTCTCTTCATATCTATCCAAGTCTCTTCATATCTATCTATCTATCTATCTATCTATTCCAGTCTCTTCATATCTATCCATCTATCCAAGAGTGTTCAAAACATTTGTTTGACCCATTGATTGACTCCCAACAGATACTAGCACTCTGGTTCAGAGAGGACCTGAAAGTAATGTAGGGCTGACTCCACATTCCCCCAGATTTCTAAAACTGGATCCTTACCACCAGATGCAGTTCAGTGCCATACCCAGGACATTTTAATTGTAAATATATTTAAGTTTGCATTGTAAATTTTTTAAAAATTGCACTTGTTTTTGTCTATAATCATTAGTTTGTACACATTTGTATGGTTTCAAGTATTCCTATCTAATACTAATAATTTATACACATTTATATTGTTTCAAGTATTCCTATCTAATACAAATAATTTATACACAATTATATAGTTTCAAATATTCCTATCTAATACGAATAATTTATACACAATTATATAGTTTCAAGTATTCCTATCTAATACAAATAATTTATACACAATTAAATTGTTTAAAGTAACTATTCCTGTTTTGGTGGATGCAGTCAATGTATTCTAAGTCCTATTGACAGAGATTATTAGTGTCCTAATCTTGGTTGTTTTAATTATGACACTTCAGTTGTTGTAAGGTAGGATGTGACACATGGTCATATGTATGGGGCATCCAAGCACATCAGTTTATAATAATGATAACAATGGCCTGCGGTAAAAAAAAATTTTCTGAAGGTCAAAGGTTTATCAAGTGATATATGATAGCCATTTTATGCTGAATTCAAAAATACCATTCATTGTGTTTACTCAAGTCTGGTTTTTAAAATACTTCCCAATATATTCTACATAATAATAACACTTATTCAAAAGCATGTGAACTCTATTTGTCACAGCTGTTCTATACATTTCAAGTAAGAGCTTGTATCTTAAAATTTTGTTCTGATTAGAAAAAATGAGTATGATTTTTGGATTCAACATAAAAACTTCCTTAAAATCAGCTATTATATATATATATATATATATATATATATATTATATATATATATATATATATATATATATATATATATACACAGACCAGTGTAATCTATCATCTCAGAAATGCAGAAAATAATATTTTTAAAACTTTTATTTTTCAAAATACTTATCTTTTTGGATAAAGGTGCTTATAGATTTCAATAAAATATTCAGACATTAAAATAAAAGTTTATAAATTTTGAATTAAGGTATTTATGCTTTGAATAAAAATATTCATAAGTTTAAATAACTTTAGAATATAACACCGGGTAACAAATGACTGAATTCATTTTTTGTTTCTTTTTTTCATGAGGTACCATTGTGACTTGATTTGATCTGAACTCACATCCAGATCTTTCAAGTCATTTGATTGGTTAAATATTGTCCAATGGGGACATTCAATAAATTCATTTTTCTATTGTTGGTTCCATCCAATGCCTGTAATTCATATATACATTTAATAAAGTGAGACATGGAGATTGTGTGTGTGTATATATATATATATATATGTTGTATTTTAGGAGGTCTCCGTATGCTTCTTTCGATATATATTTTTTTATGTTTCTTTTAAGTTGGGCGTTATTACGAAGCATGTAAAAATAAATGAATGAACTCGATTTTATGGAGTATTGGATTCACTTATTTTTTATTATCATTTTTTATCATAAATTTTCGAGTTCGTTAGATACCCTTTATCAAATGACTGTTGTTCCTGTTCAACGGATCTTTTGTCTCTGTTGTTATTGACAGCGGCAGCGTCTGTAAAAAATTTATATAACAGAGAATTCTGATGTCAGCGTTCAGTCCCCTCACATGAGTTTGTAATTTTAGAATCCATTTAGTTTCTGCTTGTTTACGTGATTGCGTTGTTGGAAATGCGTGTTCTATTAGAATGCATTTGAGGTGTGTAAGGTTGTGTGGTAGGGTGTTAAAATGAAGTGCTATTGTACTATGCGGGGATTTGAGTTTTATTGTGGATTTGTGGTTATTTAATCTTAGTCTAAAAGATGTTGATGTTTCTCCCACATAACATCGTGTTCATTCATTTATTTTTACATGCTTCGTAATAACGCCCAACTTAAAATATATATATATATATATATATATATTATATATATATATAAGTTATGGGGAAAGACTCAATAGAACAAAATAAAACAATTGTCAATATAGACAGTCTGAAAAAAGAAAAAACAACGGAAGAGTTGAGTGATCTTAATTTACCTTGAAATATAGTGCTCTGCATTCTTGTACATTGAGCACTATATTTTACTGATCTGAATGGTTTTTAGGGGTGAATTTAGTAGTTTTAGGGGGCAACTCAACAGAATTTTTAAAAAAGACAAAAACGAATTAGTCACAATTTTGACTGTTGGAAAAAGAAAAAAAATGAATAAGACAAAAATAAATAAATATTGGAAAGTGCTCAATACACACTTGTAGAACTGGTTTAGGGAACAGAATCTGTACACAGAAGTTAACTACTCAGGTTTCACCCAAAAAGTTCTTCAGGATAATTATATAAAAACCTATTTTATTCAAGCCCTGAAAAGGAATGTTTTCTTGGGAAAATGTTGGTAATTGAACATGAAAAATCATAAAAAACATATAAATCTTTAAATGCATCCATATGTTTTATAGGATGTTTGAAAAAAAAGAAAAAGAAAAAAGAAAAAAATAGCTGTTTCTGAAAAGAGTCTTGCAAAAACAGAAATGTTCATTATTTATTGATAGAAATATATTTGTACATATGTGTACATTATATTTCATACATATGCAGATGAAAAAAAACAAAACAAAAAACAAACAAAAACCGACATAACTAAACCAGTTTAATTAATCACTCATTTCTTTTTCTGTTTGTTTTTATTATATACCCTACCTATGAACATTAATGAGTCTGTCCCAATCCTCATAAATATGGGAGTATTATGCTGACTGGGTAGTCTTATACCACTAGCAGTGGTTTACCTTCTTCATGCCGCTGGCGAGAATTGTATTTTGTTAATGTTATAAACATTCTAACCTCTGATTGGTTATTTCTCATTTAGTAACCTTTGATTGGTTACAACAGATTTTAAAAGAATTACGAGCATGGAAGATGAGAATGAAAAGATATTGATTGTCAAGGGAAAAAGACAAAAAGTTGGAGAAAGAGAAGATCACAAAACAACGAGACCTAAATTAGATGTTATTTTTTTTTTTTTTAATATTCAGAGAAATAGAAATGAAATAGGCATAAGAAAAACCCTGTCATTTTAGGAAGGAAGAAAATAACAGAATTTAGAAAAAAATATTTGGAGATAAAATTTTAAAAAAATTTCAATGAATCTTTTTCTTTTTTAAAAAAATTTCCTTGATTAAAAGGAACATAGTTAATACCTTCACCTTTGATCAATGTTTCTTCAGCATTTAAAATCAGTAACCAAAAATAAAATTTCATATATATAAATATATTTATATATACATATATATATATACATATACAAATATTATATACACACACATATATATATTATATACACACACATATACAAATATTATATACACACATATATATATATATATATATATATATATATATATATATATATACACATATACAAATATTATATATACACATATATATTATATATACACACATATATATATATATTATATACACACACACACATATATATATATTATATACACACATATGTATATATATATATATATATATATATATATATCATATATACATATATAATATATATATATATATATATATATATATCATATATACATATATACACACAAATATATATATATATATATATATATATATATATATATATATATATATATAACCCCGAAAACAAATACGGAGCCGGAGACCTACTTCAGCACTACACAGCAACTCCTGCGACACTACCGTTGCCAAATTGAATTGGTCTTTTACTTTTCCTTTGGACCACAGTGGTAGTGTGATGAGGGGGGATCTTGCGCAACAGCACATCCTCCATATCAACCCGTCCAGGATACGTAGATAAAAAAAACAAAAAAAATTTGGACACTACTGCATCATCTTTCGCAGACGGATACACATATATACACATGCACAAACACAAACATGCTCACACACATACATACATATACATACACACATATATGCACACACACACACATACGTATATACATTAGTTCAAAAGTGAACATAGCATGACTGAAGTTTGAACTTGCTTACTAAAGTATCGCAGTTCAGCGCATTAACCACTACACCATTGGGACACCCCACATCTTTGGTTTCAGAATTTTAATGGGATAGCATTTCTCAAGCAACCCTGTAACAAATTAGAATGTTGACTAGATAATGTGTTCACCGGAATGGTTTGTCTAATAATGTTTTTGTGCTGGCATGGTAGAATCTCCACTGTGTCTTGGAGGTAAGTGTAAAACAAAATTGCATATATATATATATATATATATATATATATATATATTAATATATATACACACATACATACATACATACAGAGATGCTGATAGGTATGCGTCCTATGTCATTGATGCATAAAAATCTAAAAGGACACAGAAAAATTGTATCCATGCGTCCCAATGTTTTGTTTTTTTCCCTCACCATTTCCAGCTAACTCTAAATCCATTTCAATATTTTCTTGGAAATTAATTATACTGTATGGGGTACAAGGTAGGTGTTAGACAGCTTTAGTTATTCATAAATAAAAACTATAATATATATATATATATATATATATATATATATATATATATATATATATATTAAGCCCTGCTGATTGTTTTTATTAAAGCCGAAACGCTTTAGCATTGGCTATATGTAAGTCAATCTTTGACTCAATTTTGTTGTTTTTCTAAACCCTATATTGTCGGATTTCATATCTATTTTTTCTTCTCATATATATATATAAGAGCTGTACTTATTTTTGGATTGCTACTATTGCTTGGTTTCTTTGTTTAATGGCATATCAATCTTCATAGGTTAGGTAATGCCAAAGCCATCCTTGTAGAAGAACAGTAGTGGGTTTTCTAATCCAAACCTTATTCTGAATCACAAACCAAAAAATACATCCTGAGCTGTTAAAAAAGCTGTGGCTTTTATTGAGGAAACAAAATTTGTGATTGGTAGTGACTGTTTGGGAGGACACACTTTCCTTTGGAAAATTGCTCACAGGAAACACACAAAACCTTTTTCAAGGGAGGGATTTTCTCCTCTGAAAGTACCAGTTCCACCATTGTGTAACAAAAATAGAAGCACTGGTTCTGCCATTGTTAATGTCAATAAAAAGATGGTAAGATACTCTCGCCAGCTGCGACAGTTGGGTCACACCATCCACATACCTGCAGATAGACTCCCCTGTAAACTACTTTACAGCGAACTAACAGATGGAATGCGGAGGACAGGAGCTCCCCAAAAGTGGTTCTAAGACCATATTGAGACAAAAGCTGAAGAAATGCAACATCACACCTTCAGGCGTGGAGGATCTGGCCTCCAATGGGCAGGGTTGGTGGGACGCCTGCCACACAGGAGCTAAGCAGCTCAATAGTAGGATAGGCAGGACTGTGGAGTGGTGACGTCTTCATCATCATGAACAGCCAAATGTAGATGAGAGTTTCCCCTGTGGTGTGTGTAACCGTATCTGCAGGTTCAGAATTGGACTAATGAGCCACCATAGGGTCCACAAATGAAGACATTCTTCAAAAAGAAAAAAGAAAGACTCTCTCTAGAGAGCTAATGTCTGACTGAAGTCTTGTGTCAAATTTATTACCTTTACCTTACTGAGCAATTGTGACGGCTACATATTTATATCTTTGGTTACAGAGTTTTAATGCTGGCAATAAATAATACCTAATAATATCCGTTTTGATTGTTCCCCAAGAAATAATAAAATCCTGGTATCTTTGGTTTAGAAGATAATTAACTTTTAGTCTGGCACATGGTCAACAATTTATGAGAGACACTGTAAGTCTATTTATACTAGCGACCAAAAGTTCTGGACTACTCTGAACTGTTTTATGAAAACGACTAATTTTGCAGATTTGGATAAATAAATTCATCTATTGTATACAATCAAATCCTTATATAAAATTTGGTGCTATTCCGTCCTATCCTCCTGCCTTAAAAAAAGGTAGGTGGTGATAGCTGAAAAAACAACCCTACCTAAATAAAATAAAAATACCCAAAAAAATGTTTTGATTTTTAATTTGTAATTGATTGTCAAAATAAAAAAAATGAAAATAAAATGAAAATACCGGAAAAAATATATTTTTTTAGCGGATTGAAGGCGTTTTTATTGATAAATTTTTTTTTTAGTAATTTGAAGGCATTTATTGACAAATAAATGTAAACATTTAGCCCCCTCCCTTGAAATATTCTAAAGAGGGGAGGGTTAAAATATCTATATTTACTTGTCAAAAAAAGACTGGAGGGGGTAAAATATCGCATTAACTTTTCGGGAAAAACGCCTTAAGCACTAGGGACTTCATTCGTAGGGAGGGTTGTTTCTTTCAGCTATCACCACCTAGCATTTTTTAAGGCCGGGACTCTGCAAATAGCGCCTAAAATTCAAACAAGATAAGGATTCAAAACACAGCTCAAAAGTGTGTTCAAAATATCTAAAATCAATGGAAGATAAATGAATCTTGCTAATCATGACCTTGGCTCCATGAGTTTCCAGATCTTTCACCAATTGAACAAAGTCTGGAATAAAATTGATCATAAAGTTCAAAGTGAACCGTCTAAGAATAAGCAAAAGTTGTTCACACATTAACACCAACATACAGAGTGTCCATAAAGTCCGTGTGCACTTAAAAAATCTAAAATCAATTAACGCGCACATAGATTTTGTGGACACCCTTGTACTTTTACAAGTTACTTGAAAGTAAGATATATTTCTACTGAGATAAAAATAATAAGATAAAAATAGTGAAAAAAAAAATCTTGTGAATGATTCTTTGATGAATAAAAAAAAAATTGTTTTAATTTAAATTATCATTATTTTATATTAATTTTGATTTAAATTTGTTGCATAATTGCATGCAAACATAAAAAAAAAAATTTCTTTCTTTAAAACTCTTAACATCCTGTTGAGAATTTTCTAAGTCCAGAGTCCCATTCCTATAAGGATCTGTCAAAAATGGCTAAAAATGGCCTTTTCATTTAAAGTTACCTGTTATTTCCCTTAAAATAAAGACTTCTAAATATGTTTAATATTATATTTAATCAAAGTCTATCATTTGGGGCAGATTGGGGAAACGAATGTGACTTCTGGCTGGGTGGAATGAGGTGGTATAGGATGTTAAGTGTTAAAGATCTGAAACTTGATTCAGTTTTTAAGTTTAGATTGGTTGTTTTGGGGGTTTAAAAAAAAAATGTTTATGGCATATTAACCCTTTTTGGGTCATTTAATGCCGAATAAAGTTATTTTGATATTAGTTTTACTAGCAAATATATGCACCCTCCGGGTGCAAGTATTTAAGTTTTGATATAATAAAATATCATATTAAATTAGAAAGGCTAATGAAACTAAATAAGAATACAGATAAAAAGATGTGAAACAGAGGGAGTATAATAACAAATAGAACAACTGAAACTTACTCTTCCATCACTCTCGTCTTTCATTGTTATTTTTTCTAATATAAGTATTTAGTTATAAGAGGAAGTAAAGAATAAAATGACAGTTATTTTATCTTGTTAATGGATTTCATTTAAGATTCATTGAAGAGATTTTTGCTTATATTCATTAAAATAAAACCAAACAGTTAGAAATCAATAATACTAAGCACGTATTTATTAAATTCGATTTTTTAATATTAATATGCAAATTAGCCTTCCCGTTCACACTGTAAACCGCTATTTTGTTGTATATATATAAATATAATTCCTTTTTTTTTCAGTATGTAGACATAGTTAACAGTATTAATAATGTAAGACAATTTTATTAATAATTGAGGTTTAGATAAAAATAAAATCATGGAGAATGTGATGTCAATAACTAAGAGAATTGTGACTTGAGTAGGAATATAGTTTCGGTTACAGACAGAAAAACGCACAATCTCCATTATAATAAGATGTTTAGAGGAAATAAATCATTGTGGTTCAAAACTTTTGGTCGGTAATGTATATTCAATTGATGATCTTTGATAGACAGCTTGGTACTTTTAAAATATTGCAATAAAAATGATAAGATAAAAATAATGATGTGAAAAAAAAAAAGAATGTATTTAAAGATCTAAAATTGATGTTGAACAAAGAGTTTAGCTCAAAATCAATTAGTCTTTTGTCTGCTTTTTTTTGTTTTAATTTTTTTTTCAATAATTAATCACAATGAAAGAAATTACTAGAAAAAACAAAGAAATATTTATGGAAGTTAAAAATCCTGCTCCTAACAGGATTGCTTCTTTAAAGGGGCAATATATGCCTCCCTCAATGAGGGTGGTAATAACATTAATTGGCACTATATATATATATATATATATATATATATATATATATTGTAATAATGTATGGTTATCACTAGTTCACTTGGTGGGTTAGTGGTGGACATGTTTTTAGTGGTATTATTAGCGGAGTGCACAATATCAGTGATAGAGCTATTTTATATATATATATATATATATATATATATATATATATATATATATATTCACTGCATAGAATTTTTTGTGATCCTAGATTTCATGCTTTTTTTGCATTCATCAGACAGGACTGATGAAAGCATCAAAATGCATGAAATCTAGGGTCACAAAAAACTCATGCAATGAATATAAATATATGTATATATATATATATATAAATATATAAATATATATATACCACTTTATATACAAGGGAAATAAATTGCAGATGATATCCCGAATGTCAAAATAATTAATGCAGGAGGAGAGGAGATTTGAGAAAAACAATGAGGGGTTGATAAAAAAAAATAATTAAAAAAAAATATCCACATATTACAGATGGTCAAAGACACACTTATTCTAGCAACTCTCTGGCGCCACAAAATTATTTTGCTTTTCCGTGGAATTCCAGAGAACCTCCTCCCAACCTTCTTTTATCTTTGTCCGTTTCACAAACGGGAATCGGTCCATAAGTCTGCTGCAAGAGACTTTGGCCCATTTGTAGATAGGCAGCCACTGTTCCACATAGTGAGAATAGGAACTGGCTGCGCACTTGTCCATGTCGTAGCTCTCCAGACTAAGCTCCGGATCGCAAGGCGTCTGCACCAAGAGTCCATTAAAAGGGCGACGACGCAGTGGAAACACTTTGGTCTTTTTTAAAGTATACGAAGCCTTGAAAGACGGTAACTCATCCCAAATATGTTCTTCGTCCTCCTGAAAGAAAAATATATCAACATACGGCCACCGGAATGGTTTGTCTAATAATGTATTTGTGTTGGCATAATAGAATTTCCACTGTGTCTTGGGGTGAGTGTAGACGCCAAACCGAGGTCCATATTCCCTTAATGTCTGTTCAATTAAGACTTTCTGTGAAGAATTCATCATGACATCAACATCGTCATCCCAGGGGATGATTCCGTGGTGGCGATAGGATCCCAGGAGGCTACCACCGTACAAGAAATAAGTGAGGTTAGCCGACTCAGCTGCCTGGATGAAAATTAGAAGGGTCTCATTTAGGAGTTTGAGGTCCTTGTTTGAAACTCTCTGTGTAAACTCCACCAGGGAGTAACGAAAGTGAGCGTACACTTGCCACATGACAAACAAAATAAAAATCAGGACTAGTATCAGACGATTCTTGGAAAGACACCAGCAGAATCGTCCGGGGGGCATCATCCGAAATAAAGCTGACGCTCCATGAACTCGCTGCATCATCCACCTGTTGAAAAAAAGAAAAAAGAAAATTAAATTTCTGCATAATAAAAAGAAACAAAGTGACGTTCAAATATGTGCAAAGTATTCACAAAATAAGGTTCAGGTATTGTTGGAACTTGCGTATCTGAGTTAAAAGAGAATTAATAGGAAGAATCACAACAAGTATCAAGGATAGGGAAAAAGGTTTACTAAGCAAAGGTACAAGATGAACAGAGGGATTAGCAATTGTGAAATTTTTCACTGGGTGCCTCATACAATTGGCCTTGTGCCAGATCTAAGTTAAGCTTATCAAATAACAATATGTCCATTCTGCTTTCTTGTGGCTTGCTGCCACATGCCTCCTATCATACAAACCACCCAAGTAAGATGAAAAAGACAAGATAAACACTGCTGGGGAAACAAGAACGAACACATACACATAGACACACCAGTGTAGGCTAACCAGTAAAAATCTACATCAATCAGTACTGTGCAGATTCTTGATGTTGTGTGGAGGACCAGCCAGGGGCAATGACCAGTAGGGATGGTTGGTGAGATAGTGACATGGGTATCCATGTTGTCAGCACTACCTGCTGCTGCTGCTGATGATGATGATGATGAAGTCAGTTCTAACAAGTGAATATTTAAAGTAAATTTTGAAAATTGAAATTTTTTTTCTTCATTTCATTCAATAATGAATAGATTGGTTGTTCTTTTAAAAAAAAAGATTTTTATAATTGAAAATAATCTAAAAAAAAAAAGAAGATTTTTTAATTGAAAATAATCTAAAAAAAAAAGATTTTTATAATTGAAAATAATCTAAAAAAAAAGATTTTTTTAATTGAAAATAATCTAAAAAAAAAAAGATTTTTATAATTGAAAATAACCTAAAAAAAAGATTTTTTTAATTCAAAATAATCTAAAAAAAAAAATTTTTTCAATTGAAAATAATCTAAAAAAAAAAGATTTTTTTAATTGAAAATAATCTAAAAAAAAAAAGATTTTTATAATTGAAAATAATCTAAAAAAATAAATTTTTTTAAATTAAACAAATGAAACTTTTTGTTAAGCACACAACTATTTCCTTCGAAATAGCAAGGAAAGTAACTCTTTCAGAACCCTTTAACGACCTCAATACGAGTTATTTCCCTTTTTATCAATGCTCAAGAACAAAATGTAAGCAGTAGATATATTTCCTGGCCTCTCACCAGGCACGATTAACACAAGGTCTTTTTCACGTGGGGAGCCACGTACAAACCGAAGCTCGTGCAGTGACCAGTGCAAATAAAACCAGTCCTGCCTCTTTTAGGCGAGGGAACAGGTGCTGCCTGGGATCACACAAGTTGTTTCACCTCGCTCGCTGGGATCACAAAGTTAGTTTACCTCACTCACTGGTTCAGAAGCAAAGGCCAATAAACGATAGTTTAATAGATTGCAAGATCATCCCTGCCGTTTCATTTCAATTCTAATATAACAATTTATAAAGCACCGAAAAGAAATCAGGGATAGCAGATCATTTAATCTGTTTTCTTCTTTGCAAACTGTTTATTTTATTAAAAGTTGAAGTTCTTCAAAGCTCTGTTATGTCTCCTAAGTCTACACTAACACTCTTATCTGGTTGGTTGGGTTGTTGGGTTTTAAGGCATCTCAACCCTTTTAGGGTTATTTTATGCCAAAGATGTCTTTTTTCTTTTCATGTTGGATGGATATTCAAAAATTTATCTTAAAGCTGGATGCGTGTGGTCTAATGGTTAGTCATAGGAAATGGTGGACTCGTTGACCTGAGTTCAAATCCTAGACAAAGCTATAGTTCACATAGCACTAATACCCTTGGGAAAGGTATGAATCCAACTATTCTTCCTTCAGCTATGGGTAAATAGTAGGGCAGACTGGGCCCGTTAAATGTCATAATTTTCTACTGGAACAACACTTTAACTGGAGGCTGTGGTGTGATGGTTAGAGTCGTAGGAAATGGACTCGTCGACCCAAGTTCAAATCCTGGACGAAGCTACAGTTCACATATCGCTAATACCCTTGGGAAAGATATAAATCCAACTAGTGTTCATTCAGTTATGGGTAAAATAGTAAGACAGACTGGGCTCTTTAACCTTGGTTAGGCAACCAGTCAAGGAGAAAGAAAACTCTGAATTCAAACTCCGCATTGAGTGGTCACTACTAGAATAGACTAAATCCTGATTAATGATCTATTTCACAACTAGTTGAAGTTCTTCAGATCTCTGTCATACCTCCTACTTCTACCTCACACTAACACTCTTATCTGGTTGGTTGGTCTGTTGGATTTTAAGGCATGTCAACCCTTGTTGGGTTATTTTATGCTAAAGATGTTTTGTTCGACTTATGCTTGATGAGTATTCAAAAATTTATCTTAACTTTTAACATCCTGTTGAAAAGATGAAAAGAAAGGGGAACAAAAAAGAGTGAGAGGGAGTTAAATCAAGATTATAATACTTTTTTACATATTGAACTATTTAGCAATAGCTCTTAAGTAAACATATCAAATGTTGTAATAATTGAATTATCATGCTGTGGTATGTCCACAGGTCCTGCTAGTATTTATTTGATACTGGACCAACTTGATGATTGACTTAACTCTTAACATCCTGTTGAGAATTTTCTAAGTCCAGAGCCCAATTCCTATAAGGATTTATCAAAAAATGGCCTTTTCATTTAAAGTTACCTGTTATTATCCATAAATCAAAGACTTCTAAATATGTTTAATATTACATTTAAACAAAGGTTACCATTTGGGGCGGATTAGGAAAATTCGGCTAGAAACCACAAGGTTCCTAGTTCAATACCGGTCCTCGCCAACTCAGCATATGAGTAGCACAGGGATCTGTGTGGTAAAGTAAGGAGCTGATGGTAGGTGTGGCGCTCCACCTCAGACGTCAAAACAATCTCCTTGGTCTAGCGCTATTGAAAAGGGGATAGTTGCCCTTGCTAACTGGCTGATACCGACTTTAGGCCGCCCCGACGACTTTACTTTTTACGACTTAGGAAAATGAATGTGACTTCCAGCCGGGTGGAATGAGGTGGTATAGGACGTTAAGAGTTAAACTTATTTTTTAAACACATTTCTTTAGAACAGGCTTGTCTTTTTGTTATCTATAAAGTTCTAGGCTAATGAGCCAGTCCTGATAAAATTTGATATGTGAACTCACATGATATCAAAGAATGTTTTAATCTACAGAGATGGCTGTCCCAGAACTTGTCCAGTCAATGTTCATTTTGTTATGGTACCCTGACTTACTAAGGGCTGGTTTAGCTCAGTCGGTACAGTGTCCAACTAGGAACCACAAGGTTCCTGGTTCGATACCAGCCCTTGACAATACAGTGTATGAGTAGCACAGGGATCTGTGGGGTAAAGTAAGAAGTTGATGGTAGGTGTGGCACTGTACCTCAGATGCCAAAAAAATCTCCTTAGTCTAGCACTAGTGAAAAGGGGATAGACTCACTGTCTGGTTGATACTGACTTACAAGTTTAATTTGTCCCATTCGTAAATCAATTTCCTTATATATCAAATCAATTTTCCCCATTAAAATAAAAACTGAAATGCCATTAATACATTCTCTAATTCTTTTTGTTACATTTAAAAAAAAAAAGAAAAATAGCAGTGTATTGTATAAAAATATAATGAAATTCCATATGAAATACGTCATATCTTTGTTAACTTTTCGTTCTCCGCCTATTCACGTTCATGCATGCATCATCATATGATCTTCACCTTCTATTTTTGTACATGCATTGATCACGTCATTGACTTTTGTAAACAAACGCGCATTTAAAAATTAACGGTTAATAACATCATATTCACACATTCACTGTCCTGAAGATGGTACAATATACCGAAATGCTTATGTATTGACACATAAAATTGTTTCCCCTAATCATAACATCCTGTGTTTGTTATATTTTTAAAATATTTTCTTCTCATAAAAATATAAGTAAAGTTGGCATAGTCAAGGGAGTCTATCTCCTTTTTGCTAGCGCTAGGTCAGGGAGAAAAATAGCAGTGTATTGTATAAAAATATAAGTAAAAAGTTTCTATTGATATGTATTTACAGTTAGCTTGAAATGGTGGTGGAAGAAAAAAGAAAAACACTGGGATGCATGGATATGATTTTGCTGAGTCCTTTTAGACTTTTGTGCGTCAGGGAGGCAGGATGTGTACCTATCAGCATCTCTACAAATAATCCTGTTATTTTTTGTGGGAGGGGTAGAGGAGCTTTTCTAGCCAATAATGGATAAGACAGTATGCCAATAAAAGAAATAGGGCTGGCACAATAATAACGAGAAGAACCCCACCCCCCTTCACTTGGTATTTCACAAACTCCAGTTTATTGATTACTCTTGGGATTATATCCTTTCTCACACAAGATTTAAAATTGACCTATAAAAAAATACTTTTGATCAATAGTACATACCAGTACTACCAGTACAAAACGATCTATAAAAAAAAGATAGATAAATTTTTTTAAAAAAACAACAAATTTTTGAAGCTTTTCCAAAATCAGAATAGTTTACCTATCTATATTAGATATTAGCTTAAAAGCCACCCTATTGAGTGGGAATTGAGCTAGTTTATATATATTGATCCAATTCTGCCCCCCTCTCTTTCTCTTTCTCTCTCTCTCTCTCTCTCTCTCTCTCTATATAATATATATATATATATATATATATATATATATATGTGGAGAAATTTTTTTTAAAGTAAACAAACACAGGATGTCATGAACAATGGATACTCTTTATGTTGATACTTAAGTATTTCGGGGTTTTTTTTTTAAATTAAAACCTTTTTCAGGACATTGAATATTTGTATGAGTAAAAGATGAAAGATGTTCAGTGTTTGTTGAATGTGTGATAAAAGGTTATTATCCGTTATTTATTTGGCGTTTTTATATGATGCGATCATTGCATGTGAAAGTGAAAATTGATGATCAGAAACCATCGCATGTCAAACGTGAATTGTCCACGAGTAAATGTTAATAATATTGATATTCATATAAAATACGTCATAACCTTATTTAACATTTACTCGTGGACAATTCACAATTATGACGTATTTCATATGAATATCAATATTATTAACATTTACTCGTGGACAATTCACGTTCGACATGCAATGGTTTCTGTTCATCAATTTTTGTTTTCACATGCAATGATCGCATCATCGGCTTTCATATAAAAACGCCAAATGAATAACGACTAATAACCTTTTATCACACATTCAACATACACTGAACATCTTTCATCTTTTACTCATACAAATATTCAATGTCCTGAAAAAGGTTTTAATTTTAAAAAAACACGAAATACTTAATTATCGACATAAAGAGTTTCCATTGTTCATGACATCCTGTGTTTGTTTTCTTTAAAAAGTTTTCTCCACATACTGTCGAATTAATTTCCTCATCGTACTTCCATACATATATATATATATATTGAAGATAATATTGGTGCTATATTTCTAAGCAGGCAGTGCTCAATATCATTGATAGAGCATTTATATTTGAGTTAAGATAGTGTAACATAGCGGGTCTCTTCACAGTGCCTCAAAATGCACGGCACTAAATACTCATATATATATTATATATATATATATTTACCAACCCCTCCGCACGAGCAGGATGTGACACAAGGTCAATTTCTTAAATGGAGTTTAACAGGTTTGAATTCAGAGTTTTCCTTCTCCTAGACCGGTTGCCTAACTAAGGTTAAAGAGCCCAGTCTGCCCTACTATTTACCCATAAATTTAATTTTTAAATGAAAATGGCCGACCAAAACAAACGGCTTCCTTAAAGTGAAACAAACAAGGGGAGATTACTCTCATTTATGTAACTAATGTTCAGATTACCTTAAGCAATTCAAGGTGAAACAAGCTTCCCCCATTTGGAAATTTGCCACAATACAATCTTCCCACACCATGTGTTTCACCTTTGGACTCTGCAGCAAATACTAGTAAATACCAATACCAATGTTAGTAGAAAGTTGATCAACTAGTATGTCAAATCTAATATGTCGACACTTTCTGAGTATTTAAAAATGTCAAGGATGTATAACCTATTTTTTTTTTAACACAATTTATTACGTTTATCCTGTCTATTTATCTGTGATTAGGATGTTAAAACTTTTCTCTTCTCTTTCCTTTTTACTCTCTATTAGTTCCTAAACGATTGCTTTTCCTATGGTTGCACAGTTTTTTTTTAAAATCTGTGTCACTTTGAAAATAAAAATATTTAAAAAACTAAAAGTATTTTATAATTTAAAAGGGTTTTGTAATTTGCTTGAAGCATTGTGTTTATATTGGTTTGGTGGTTGGTTTTGAAAGTTATCACAGTGCAAGTGTAAAGAAAAAAAAGAAGGTATCTGTGGTGTTGTTTGTTAACCTGTTAATTCTTAATATTTTGGGATAAAAATCCCTTCTACAGAAGATCACTAGAACTGAAGTTGTTGCTAGTGGCTGTTCATTTGTTCTGTCTCATGTCTTCAAAATTCTGTGTGTGTGTGTGGGGGGGGGTGTACTTGTTTAGGTGTGTGTTTGTGTGTGTGTGTGTACACGCTTATGTCTGTGTGTCTGTTCATTTCCTTTTCTTTTTTAAAGGGCAGTTGTGTGCATGTATGTCCGGAGGAAACTACAAAAATAAAGCATTTAATAATTTGCTTGAATCATTGTATAAAGTATTTTGATTATTTCCTATAAGTCTAACATGACCAAAGGGGAACCACTCTTGACTGAAAAATTATTTATTTATTTATCGATCTACTAGGAAAAAAGAAGATGGGGTTAGGGTTAGGGTTTAGGGTTAGCTTAATGGGAAAATAAATAATGTATCAAGAGTGGTTCCTCTTTGATCATGTTAGACTTATAGGAAATAACCAGTATTTTATTATATTAATATATATCTTTACATATATAAAGGGCAGTTGTGTGTATGTATGTCCGGAGGAAATTACAAAAATAAAACAATTAATGATTGGAGTAAATATATATATGTATTAGATATCATCAGTTTTTGCATTTGGAGTAAAAATTATGAAGATTTTATGTATATTTACAAAGATATTTAAAAATTAAAATATTTATAGAAATAGCATTGAAATTCTACCCAGGTGATACTGGGTAGCCACTTCGAGTACATATATAAAGGGCAGTTGTGTGTATGTATGTCCAGAGGAAACTACAAAAATAAAACAATTAATGACTGAAGTAAATATATATATATATATATATATATATATATATATATATTAAATATCATCAGTTCTTGCTTTTGGAGCAAAAATTATGAAGATTTTATTTATATTTACAAAGATATTTAAAAATTAAAATATTCATAGAAATAGCATTGAAATTCTACCCAGGTGATACTGGGTAGCCACTTCGAGTACATATATAAAGGGCAGTTGTGTGTATGTATATCCGGAGGAAAATACGAAAATAAAACAATTAATGATAAAGTAAATATATATACATATTCACTATCACCAGAGTTTGCTTTTTGTGCAAAAATAATGAAGATTTTATTTATATCCGGGAAGATATTTTAAAATTTAAATTTAAATAGTAAGAGAAGGGAAAGTCATTATTTGCGTTCAGGATTATGTAATAATAATAATAATAATAATAATAATAATAATAATGAAATTTATTGTGTACAGTGCTCAGGTGCACCACAACTCATCAAAGTCTCATGTAAAGTACACAGAATAATGTTGTGTCAGGAACATGAACAGTTCACAGTAGTAATATGCATGTATGTGTGTGCATATGTATGTGGAGAGTGGCATCAGGTATAGTGTTGGCGGACTACAGGAAGCATGGAGGCTTTGAAAGATTCAGTGCTCCGGCAGCCTACAACAGATGCAGGCAGTTTATTCCATGTCTCCGCAATTCTGAGCGTGAAAAAATGTTTCCGAAAGTCACGTGAACAATGCTGTTTTCTGACTTTGTAGGGATGCCCATGTGTATTGGAGAGATGGAGATCAAAAAGGTGCTCAAGGTTGCTGTTGTTAAGATGATTAATGACCTTATGAGCATTTATCAGGTCAGTTGCAACCAAAACAATCAATGAATTTGTGAGACTAACTTTTTATTATCCCACCCACTACCCAGGTGACGCCGGGTAGCTGCTTCTAGTTTATATTAAAGTATATTGTTATATTTTATTTTTTTATTAATTTTTTTGAAGGCTATTGCAATGCAAAAATAAATTTCCATGGTCTTATTAATTTCAAAGTATCTTCATTTCAGAGATGTTTTCAAAATGTTTTTAAACGTGAAGTGTGGAGTACCCCTTCATTGCCATTACTCCCAGTTAGGATAGCAGGATAGAATTTAATCACATATAATTTGAGTTTTCGGATGATAAATTCATAAAGATTTCAATTTAGAAAAACAAAGTTTGTACAAATCGTGTCTTTGAGGACGGATATCAAAAATAAAATACTGTGAGCAATTTATTTGTATTAAGAATAGTTATTTGAAGCTATAATTATTTACTCTAGGATAATTATCATTAATTACTTGAAACCATATAACTATGTGCAAACAAATGACTATCATTTATAAGACCTTGGACAATTACCTTTGCATTGCAATAGCCTTAAAAAAAAAAAAATAAATGTAGAATAATCATACTAAGTCCAATTACCGTCAAATTGGCAAGACAAGACAGCAACCAATTGTAACCCAATACGATTCTGGTTTGCTGTAAAGACCACTGCAAAGTGGCAGGATTTATGGAGCCTCAGAGGATCATACAAACCAAGCAGCCAATCAGGACTCAGGGAATGGAATCACCCAAATGCATGAGTGGACTGTTCTGAATTCCCATAAGTACCAGTTGTCTTGATACTGGTTCAGTTGTGCTTGGCCAGTCACATTGATCAAACCAATTGTTGACTGACTGATTGACTTCAATAATAAATAAATAAGTAAAATATAAGTAAAAAAACTGTTCTTAATAAATAATCCTTAGTCATGATCATCATGTTACACTAGTAGGCCGGGATATCCATGACAATCTCTCACAAACCATTCCTATTATTCATTGCTCTTGGGAGGTCTTTTGGACAGCATCTGGTATCTGCACAGAGCTGTTCAATGTAGCTCTTTGCTAGACAGCCCACACTGACATGCTCATGTGCTGATTTCCATAGGAGAATGTCACTTACGAGCTCGTCCCCGCTTCTCCTGCAGGGCCTAGCATGTCTTTTTCATCTCACTCGGATGGTTTGTGTGATAGGGGGCAAGTGGCCATACAACTGCTTTCTTGTAGATTGTTGTTTCCACAATTTGTTAAATATCACATGCAGCATTCTTGTTCAACTCCCATCTAGTTTATTCTCTAGGCGCTTCAATAAGTCCAAATGGTGCAGCCATACAGTAGCACTGAGACAACTACAACTTTTAAGAATTATCACTTTAACTTGTCAGAGATAGTAGATCAAAGTTTGTTGAATAAAATTCATGTGTATATTTGTAGACTTCAATCATATCCCCTCTTATACATTGATAAACCAAACTTGATAAGTCAATGTTCCTAAGGCTTTCTTCATACGAAAGGTTTTTTTAAATCATTCATTACTTTAATAGCTCTCCTTTGAACTCCCTCAATGAGTTTTATGTCCTTGATTAGTCTTGGGCTCCAAACCACATTAGCAAATTCCAAATGAGGTCTTACTAATGTATTGAATAAATTTTTCAGCATTTCTTTATCCATGTATTCATATGATCTATTATTAATCCTAATATCTTGTTTGCTTTATTTACTTTTATTTCTGTGTTTGAAAAATCTTAATCTAGGGTCCACATTCACACCAAGGTTTTTTTTCTAACTGTGTATCTAACACATAATATTAACCCTTATGCAAGTTTCATCGTGTTAAATATAGGGGGGGGGGGGGTTAAATTTCAATGGGTAAATTAGAGGTACCTAGTATCCAGTATATCTTGTTCATCTGACTTGGAAGGTTTGTGTGATAGGGGGCAAGTGGCCATACAACTGCTTTCTTGTAGATTGTTGTTTCCACAATTTGTTAAATATCACATGCAGCATTCTTGTTCAACTCCCATCTAGTTTATTCTCTAGGCGCTTCAATAAGTCCAAATGGTGCAGCCATACAGTAGCACTGAGACAACTACAACTTTTAAGAATTATCGCTTTAACTTGTCAGAGATTTCCATATAGTAATCCTTAGTAAACAATTATAATTTCGGTAATTTATGAGGAAGTGCGTCCCGGTCTCCTGCCTCATAAATTGCTACCCGGTGACTATTAAAATAATGACACCAGCTATGGTGTTACTTGAAAGAAAACAACCAACTTAGGGCGTTAAATGTATTTTTTTTTTTTGGGGGGGGGGCTTCTCTATTTTGTTAGTTTATCTATCTATCTATCTATCTATCTCAGTCTATTCCAAACTATATTATCCATCTTCATATCTAAACAGGAATTATGACAAATTACGATAAATAAACAAGAATTACGACAAATAAAGAAGAATTATGATAAATAAATAAATAAGAATTACGACAAAAAGAGAAGCCCTCCCCCCATAAAATACATTTAATGCCCTAAGCTGGTTATTTTCTTTCAAGTAACACCGTAGCTGGGGGTCATTATTTTAATAGTCACCGGGTAGCAATTTTTGAGGCAGGAGAACGGAACGCACTTCCTCATAAATTACCATAATTTCAAGTAACTATTCACAATACAAATAATTTACACATATTTATCAGGAAAAGGGGAAATGAAGCCGACAGTATGTAAGTATATAAAAATGAAAAAACAACAAGGTCTTTAGAAGGATGATACCAATACCAAGTCACATCCTATTTGTGAATAAGGGAAAGTATCCTATAATTAGCATAACTAGTTATCTTCTTTTAATAAATTATAATGGAGATGACTGTAAACTTTGACAAAGTGTAAATTATATTGGATATTACTTTATTTTCTAAGTTAATGCAATAGTGTTAGAATATTCTCACAAAAGTTTCACTATTTTCGGATCATTGTATTATAGATCTGCTATCATGTATTCAATTTCAACTCAGCCTAGTCCAGGATTTGAACTTGGGCTACATGGCCATATTAGGGGATCACCCAGTCAGTGCATTCTAAATGTTGGTCATAGGTGGCAACCCATGATGCTTAAGGATGAAATCCAGGTGGCTGAGCAGTCCATGACCTGCAACACTTTGGCCCTTACTTAGGCTAGACAGGCAGTCAGAGAGGCCTCCTCCAATCAATCAATTATATGATTGTCACAACCCTATTGTTCTTATGGCAAACCCCCAACCCTATTTTATCATATATGTACTAGTAGGCATATTGGTTTGTTCATCAAATCATCATTGGGACTATCATCTATGTAAAAAGACATTTTTGGCAAATAGTAGTTTGTAAGCCTTTGCTTTTTTTTTGGGGGGGGATAGGGGGGGGGATTGTGTTGCAGCATCTGTTTATACCTCTAATATAAAAAAAAAAAATTAAATGCCATGTAATCGTTGTTATTCCCATTTACACTGTGTGATGCAATTTGTTTGAAACTCTTGGAGAAATTCTTTTATAATATCTTTTCAGCTAGTATATTCGGTCTGAGACCTGTCAGCTGTTCCTTATAAACATTCATCTTTATTCCACGGAATATTTATAATCTTTCCACAGAAAGGAGTTTAGAGATGGGGCATTCACTATTGATGATGGTAGTTTATTCCATGTATTCACCACTCTGCTGTTACTAAAATAATTTTGTCTTGCATTTGCTTTACAAAATTTTTAAAGTTTTAATTATGAACTTGGTATTGATATTTTGAACAATGTTTAGTAGATCAAAGTTTGTTGAATAAAATCCATAGGTATATTTGTAGACTTCAATCATATCCCCTCTTGTACGTCGATAAACCAAACTTGGTAAGTCAATCTTCCTAAGTCTTTCTTCATACGAAAGGTTTTTTAAATCATTCATTACTTTAGTAGCTCTCCTTGAATTCCCTCAATGAGTTTTATATCCTTAATTAGTCTTGGACTCCAAACCACATTAGCAAATTCCAAATGAGGTCTTACTAATGTATTGAATAAATTTTTCAGAATTTCTTTATCCATGTATTCATATGATCTATTATTAATCCTAATATCTTGTTTGCTTTATTTACTTTTATTTCTGTGTTTGAAAAATCTTAATCTAGGGTCCACATTCACACCAAGGTTTTTTTTCTAACTGTGTATCTTTTAGTATTATCAGATCATAATTTGAAATAATGCTAGACTCAACAATTTTTCTTAGTTTTTTGTTGTGTATTATAACTAAGATTTTAGATTCTTTAAAATTGAAAAGGTGGTTAGTTTCCAGAATATTTCATTATTGCATTATTTAACTGACCGTTTTTTATGTCTCTTTTGTGTTCGTTGATTCGTTTGTTAATATTTCTTGAAGTTTCACCTATGTATCTTTTATTGTAATTTAAACATTGGATAGTATATACACCTGCATCAGATTTTATGTGGGTATATTTTTTTTATTATTGATGATGTTTCTGATTGTTTTTGAGGAGTTTCTGACAGTTTTGATTCCAAGGTTATTTAGGTTTGTGGATGAATTATTGGGTATCTGTGTAATTGATTATTATTGGAAAAATTGTTATTAGAAATTGTGGGAATGTATTTTTGTTTATGGATTTAGAAAGAATTCTTTTTGGCACATTGTATGAAGTGTTTAGGATATTCTAGGCTGAATTTTTGTCTGTAAAAAGTGCCGTTGCACTGAAAGAAACAATGTTTGGTGCACAGTTTACAGAGTTAGACTATTGTGGTAATGGGTAACGGTATTGCAGTATCTATCTTCTGAAGGTGATTTTACAAGCATACAATGCATCTATTGGCTGGAATATTGGTGTATAGTGATTTTATATCTAGGCTTGCTAAAGATTTGTTTCTCATATATATATTGTTTATTTTGTTGAGTAAATTGGTCGGGTTGTTGATGTGTGTGTTGCTAATTGTGCCTAAAAGGGAGGTTTTGGCTAGAGATTTGGCAATGTTGTGGGGAGCAGTTCCAATTCCAGAAATTATTGGCCTTAACAGAATTCCAGGTTTATGTGTTTTTGAAAGTTAATTGTGGTTATTATTGGGTGGTAGTCAATTAAGTTTGTCTGCATTGTGGATTAATTTTTTGTATGATTTGTTAAAAATATTTTACCATATGACCTGTAGGCACCCATTTTGCGAGCTCGATTCATGGGGACATTACACCATCAAAATCCAGTTGTTTGTTAGGGGTTAGGGATTAGGGATAGTTTTATAATTAAAAAAAAAAAAACTCTAAAAATCGTCTGTTAACAAATAACTGGATTTTGACGGTATAAATGGAAAAAATGTCCCCACATATCAAGACTGCAAAAGGGGTGTCAATATGGTCCAAAATATTTGTGTTTTTTTGTAATAGTTTGTTGAGTGATTCGTTCATAACACCGATGACCCAATATTATCTCAAAGATATATAACAGCTTTGAAAGTTTTGTCCACAAACTAAAACGTTCTTATCCCACCCTCAGATAAAAGGTGGAGGTATTGTCTATCATGAGCTCCACACAATATAACAATGAAATGCTTGAAGTACTAAATGACCAAAATTTTAAATTAAAATTCTAATACTTTCATTTGTATGCATGTAGGAATTACATTTCTTACCTTCACAATTATCTCCCATGTTTCTCCCATTAGCCACTAGGTGGTGTTCCAAGCAGTAATAGAAGGCGGAAGTATGAAAATCCAACCTCTTTCTCTTTGAACATTTCACTCGACAATTTAACATGTATATTTTGCGTCTCCTGTCTATGTGACTGGGGGGGGGCTTCTTTCCCCCCACAATTTCTTGTAACACCACACACTCATGTTTAACATGTTTCTCTTTAACATGTAAGTCAGAAGAGTCCTTCTTCTTTAACTATTTGCCTACTTTAAGCGGGTCACAGAAGCTCTCCCACCACTACAATCCTACCGTTACCCGCTGGCAGCGGCTTTTGCATGTGTCACTTGTTTACATTGAAAAATCATTATGTGAACATTCCTGCCACTTTTGTTTTGTCTGCTAACCAATCCTGAGTCAGGTCTTTGATCATTTTGCAATAGGGGACCAGTTGACTGGACAATTTGGTACAGCTGTGGGGGATATCTGGTAGGCAAAGGTTAACCTACAGCTACAGAAACATTACCTAGATATTAGGAACTTTCCAGACCAAGTTACCTTTAAGCACCCAGGGGCGACCTGGATTCAGAGGGACATGTTTCGCTTTGCACCGTCAACATCCGGTTGTTTGTTAGGGTTAAGGTTAGGGTTAGCTGTTAGTTTTATGATTTAAAAAAAAATACGTCTAAAAATTGTCTGGTAACAAACAACCAGATGTTGACAGTGCAAAGCGAAACATGTCCCTCTGAATCCAGGTCAGCCTGGGGTGCTTAAGGTAACTTGGTCCGAACTTTCTATTCATTCAGCAATGTATAAACATTACAACACTACCTATTATTTTCTTCTCTATTAATTTTTTCTCTATAACAAATATTTCCTTTGTCTGGATTTTTGAGATGAGGCTTAATAATTTGAAGAGAAGGTTCCCAAGTCCGACAAGAAATACCTGAAGAAGGCCAGAGGGCACAACAATAAAGATGAGGACAATAGTCCGAATAATCCATTAAATATTTTGTTCTTGTTAAACCATTGTAAATTGTTTCTTTATTATCCCATTGATGTGATATATATATTTCATATTACAAAAGGAGTGTGAAGGGTATGATATGAAAATATATCTGATATTGAGGCCCCAGTTCTGCAGATCTGGGGAATGTGGATTATTCCTTGGTTGCCATTACTCCCAGGTCCACTATCACCTGGAGTGGTACTACCTGTTTAGAGTATCATCTATGTGTCAAATTGATCTGTTTGTACATTATCACCAACAGATGGGAATTTTTGAAACCATATAACAGTGTGCAAATTAATCATTATCTTTATTATTATTAAACAGTAATAATTGCTTGAAACTACATAATTTCTTGCAAATTATTAGTATTACATAGGAATAGTTGAAACTCCAGATTAATGGATTTTCTGAAAATACATAAGCTTAACATTTTTAGAAAATGATAAAATAATGCATTGTATTGTATTGTTTAATAATACTATTTATATCGCCATAAATCCAGTTTGGAGTATTTGAACTTTTCGTTCTTTTTTTTTATTATCTAACAAAGTGTTCGTCCTATAGCAGATGTTTAGTGTACCATGAAATAAAAATAAGTAGATGAATAGAAAAAGAAAAGTTGAACTCCAGAGATGCTGATAGCTTTTTGATTTAGTGCATCCTAAAGTTCCCGGGAAAATTTATGGGCCCCAACTAAAGCCATCTAACTCCTACTTGTAAGCTATCCTGCATAATTCGTTTCTAAGAAAATATTGAAATGCATTTACAGTTAGCTTGAAATGGTGAGGGAAGAAAAAAGAAAAACACTGGGACACGTGGATATGATTTTACTGCATCCTTTTAGATTTTTGTACATCAGGGATACAGGAAGTGTACCTATCAGCCTCACTGTAACTGCGTGCAAACAAATTATTACAATTATTAGGATTCCCATATTGAAGACTTGATATAGGAAAGGGACTTGCCATATAGAAAAGGGATCAAGGGATCAAGGGATCAAGAAGAGTAGTTGGCCTAAATAATCCTAAAATATATCCAGGCTAAACCTCACTAATCCGGCAAGTCTGGGATCAAACAGGTGCTGGATTAATGGATTTTCTTACATAAGCTTAACATTTTTAGAAAATGATAAAATAATGCATTGTATTGTATTGTTTAATAATACTATTTATATCGCAATAAATCCAGTTTGGACCATCTGGACTCTTCGTTCTTTTCTTTTATTATCTAACAAAATGTTTGTCCTATAGCAGATGTTTAGTGTACCATGAAATAAAAATAAGTAGATGAATAGAAAAAGAAAATTTAAATAAAACTGTTAGTTTTATTGCATAACTATCATCACCTGTGGATATACCACCATATGATAATCTAATTATTAACAAAGTTTGATATGTTTACTTAAGAGCTATTGCTAAATAGTTCAATTTGTAAAAAGTATAATTATCTTGTCCGTTTTACTCGGATGGTTTGTGTAATAAGACAAGACATGCTGGACATTACTGGAGAAGTATGGTGAACTCAAAAGTGACGTCCTTCAATGGAAACCAGCACATGGAACATGCTAGTGCAGGTCATCCAGCAAAGATCTACATAGACCAGCTCTGTGCAGATACTGGAAGCTGCGCAGAGGACCTACCAGGGGCAATGAGTGATAGGGACGGCTGGCGAGAAGTTGTCATGGATATCCGTGCTGCTGGCATGATATGATAATGATGATGATGATGATAATCTTGATTTAACTCTCTATCACTCTTTTTTTTCTTCTTTCTTTTCATCATGTTTGATTAAAACAGATCAGTGTTATTGCTTCCGTGTGCTCCCTCTGTTTCTATCTTTCTCTTTCTTTCTTATTATACTTTTCCTGCGTAGCACGTCCTTTTTCTTCCCTTACTTTCTTTATAATAAAAACAGAAAGGTCCATTATTTAGCCAAGGTGACAACACTCGTAATAAGAAATAAGAATTCAGCAGATAAGAAACACCAGATAATCAGGATTTACATTTTTGCATTTCATCTTGGGCGATTTGGACAGTCTCATTTTTAACCAGAGGGTGGTGCAAGATGATAACAATCGTACAAATAAGGAACACGAGTATTAATATGTAGATGATATTTACGACTGTCTACTTGGGTGTTTTTTCTTTACTTGAATTTTACAGCATGTTAACCCTTGGCTAATCTTATGTTGAAGAAGTCTTTGTTTTATTCATTCTTATAGGGTATTCATTTTTTTTATTACTATGACTCCAGTCCAGAGGGACCTGGGAGTAATGACAATAAAGGTGGACTCCACACTCCCCAGAACTCTAGAATTGGAACCTCACCACTAGATACAGTTTAATGTCATACCCAGGACACTAAGACCCTCAGCCACTGCCTTCTAGCACATATATGATAAAAAGGGTTGGGGCTACCAGTATTCCATTTTTAAGCATCATGGGTCCCAACCACAGCCAACAGGTGACTTCATTGAGGGGGGGTCTTACTACTCTGCTGAGGTGCAGTCGGCGTATTCTACCACCCCAGCAGACTTAGAAGTTTAAATCCTGGATGAGGCTGGTTGCATTTCACATAGCACTAATATCTTTGGAAAGGGTATGGATCCACCTATTCTCCCTTCAGCTGTGGGTAAATAGTAGGGAAGACTGGGTTCTTTAACTTTGGTATGTGTTGTATACTGGATCATACAATATTCCGTATACTAGTACATCCAAATACAGTTTGCGCCAGACATAGGGTAACTTGCAACAGAGTGCTAAAACATCGAGGTAGACGGTTCACATAATGGTTCCATAATCTTCATAGTCTCAGTAATCACTTCCGATGTTCTAAAACAGCTGTGTTCAAACTCATTTACTCACTATGAAAGGTATGCTAGGCTAAGCTAGTCCACAACAGTATGGCAACTGGTTTAGGAGAAGGAAAACACTGAATTCAAACCTGTTAAACTCTGCTTAATAATTAACCTGGGGTCACATCCTCATCGTGCGATTGATTGATTGGTTGGATTTTAAAGGCATGTCAACCCTTGTTGGGTTATTTTATGCTGAAGACATTTTGTTTTATTAATTCTTGATTGATTTCAAGTGGGAATGATAAAATGTCCCCTAATAAAGAAATACTAAATATATCAAAGGACCAAAATGCAAAATGTGGTTATTTCCTATAAGTTTAACATGATCAAAGGGGAACCACTCTTGACTGATAAATCATTTATTTATTTATTGATCTACTAGGAAAAAAGAAGACTGGGTTAGGGTTAGGGTAGTTTAATCAGTCAAGAGTGGTTCCCCTTTAATCATGTTAGACTTATAGGAAATAACCCAAATGTTCTTATAATTAGACAATTTTTACTGTTATGTTGCTGTATGTTTATAGCAAAAAAATATTTTGTTTGTTTTGTGGCATATCAACCTCAGTGGGTCATTTAATGCCAGCAAAGTTTAGAAATTAATCCATTCTTGATAGGCACTCAATTTCTTTTATAAATATTTTTTTCTATTTAACCCATAGATGGGACCCTAACAGGTATAACCACTCCGGGTCAGAGTGGACCTGGGAGCAATGGTGATGAAGGGGTGTTCCACATTCCCAGACCTCCAGAACTGGTACTTCACCATCAGATAGGACAAGAAGATCCTCACCCACCGTTTTCTAGTTCATATATGATAAAAAGGGTTGGGGGTTGCCATAAGGGCGATAGGGTTGGGACAATCATATGGGCGCTAGGACTTGACATGGCCAGCCAGTTAATCGGAAGGGACAAATATGTTGTTTTGCTTTACAGCATATCAACCTCTTTTCCAGTCATTTAATGCCAAATCAAGTCATTTTTGATAAACAAAGGACTCAGGTTTCTTACATTTCCTGCTGTTGCTTAAGTGGTCATCCAATTAAGTATTGAACAGACTCATTGTTGCTTAATTTCAGTTTTAAGCTTGGTTGGTTATTTTTAATCCTTTTTGATAAAGAAAGTGAAGAATAATTAAAGTTCCAATTACCGTCGAACTGGGAAGACAAGGCAGGGTTGTAACTGAAATACAAACCAGAAAGCTACAAGTCCACTGCAAAATGACAAAGTATATATAGGACTGCACAATGTCATTCAAATCAAGCAGTCAAGCAGCCAATCAGAACTCAAGGAATGGAATCACCCAAATCACCCAGATTCATGGATGGATCATTCTTGATTCCTATTTATACCAGCTGTATTGGACACTGCTTGAGTTCTACTTAGCTGCTGTTATTAAAACCAACAGTAGACTAACTGACTTCAATAGAAAGGAGTTTGGTTGCTTACAGTACCTGCTTTACTTAAGTGGTCATCCAATTAAGTATTGTATGATCGCTGTTGAACTTCAGTGATTCTTCTAGATGGCATCCAGTGTCCAACCAGAGCTGATGAATGTAACTCATAAGTTTTTGCTGGTTGGCCATGTGGATGAGTCCATAGGAGAACCCACTTATGAGTCCCTCTTACTTCTCCAGCATGCATTGTTGATCTTTATTGGATAGTTTTGAGATGGGAGATAAGTGGCCATACACATTCTGTTTTGTAGGGTGCTGCATCCATGATTTGTTCAAAAAAAACTTTTTTATTCTTATGTATTTATTTGGACCATATGACCTTAAGGCACCCCTTTTGCGATTTCGACTCGTGGGGACACTTTTCTCATTTACACTGTAAAAATCCGGTTGTTTGTTAGGGGTTATGGTTAGGGGGTTAGAGTTTGGGGTTAACAATTAACTGGATTTTGACGGTGTAAATGGAAAAAATATCCCCACAAATCGAAATCGCAAAAGGGGTGCCTTAAGGTCATATGGTCCACTTATTTTTCTCACTGTAAAACCTGAATAAAAATTATAAAATAATTAATTTAAAAGTTATAAAGTCCTGATTACCCAAGGTGCTAAAAACCCTAACACTAGGCATGCAAGTATCAAATTTTTTTAAAAAAAAAGATACATATATACATTTACTACCCCCTCTGCACGAGCAGAATGTGATACAAGGTCAATTTTTAAGCAGATGTTAACAGGTTTGAATTCAATTTTCCTTCTCCAAGACTGGTTGCCATACCAAGGTTAAAGAGCTCAGTCTGCCCTACTATTTTACCGATAGCTGCAAGGGAAAATAGTTGCATTCATACCTTTCCCAAGGGTATTAGCACTATAGGAAATGAAAATAGCCTCATCCAGGATTTGAACTCAGGTCACCAAGTCCATTTCCTACAACAATAACCATTACACCACAAGCACCTCTGCAAAAATAAATAAATATAACAGGTCAAATAGAATTGATAAATTTTAAAATAATTTTGATCTTGTGTTGGATTATTTTAGGTATATATATATATTTACCAACCCCTCCGCACGAGCAGGATGTGACACAAGGTCAATTTCTTAAACTGATTTTGACAGGTTTGAATTCAGAGTTTTCCTTCTCCTAGACCGGTTGCCTAACCAAGGTTAAAGAGCCCAGTCTGCCCTACTATTTACCCATAGCTGGAGGGAGAGTAGGATTCATACCTTTCCTAAGGGTATTAGCGCTAAGTGAAATGCAATTACCAAGTCCAGGATTTGAACTCGGAGCGACGAGTCCATTTCCCATGACTTTAACCATTACACCACGCGCTTCCAAATTATTTTAGGTATAAGGTGTGCTAAAGACCATGACTTATATTTATAGACTGTTCCAAAACAGCAGTGGCTGAATCAGCCAATCAAAAGTGCACAAACATGTATTTAATTTACTATTTTAAAGGTGTTGATAAACTGTCCTAAAATTGCTCACTGAAAGGACAGATCAACAGACAAGGATCAAAACTGATACTACATCTTTCTACTTCAAGAAAGGATCAACTTATGCCACAAAGGATCTCCACTGTAAAACTGCTTTCAACTACAGCCCTAAAATGGCTACACGAATCATAACATCCTGTATGTTGGTTGGTTGGTGGAATTTTATGGCATGTCAACCCTTGTTGTGTTATTTTATGCCGAAGACATTTTGTTTTATTCATTCTTGATGGGTATTGAATTTTTTTTTTAACTTAATTTTTTTTTAAACACATATTTCGACACACATTTTTCCTATTTAACCCATAGATGGGACCTTAACAGGTACTACCACTGCGGGTCACATGGACATGGGAGTAATGGCAATGAAGGGGCACTCCACACTCCCCAGAGCTCCAGAACTGGAACCTCACTACTAGATACAGTTTCATGTCATATCCAGTACACTGATCCTGTGTGAATCAAGTAACCAAATTAGATTTTATTAAAATTCAATTGCTAAGTGAGTCAAAAGTTTTGCAATATTTTGGTAACATTGTTACGTAGTGCCTTTTCTTTGACGGTACCAAATAGGTATATGTTGCATACCTTTTTACCGGCACTATATATCTATATGTTATATACTTTCTTACGTCTTATTCTGGTCGTCTATTCTTCTGGCCGGATCTGGTATATCTTCTATCTTGGTCTGGTATATCTTCTAAGGTCTCGTCTGGTCTTCTATTGAGGATTCCGGGTCTTTGTCGGTGGATCATTTCTTATCAGAAGCCTTGTGCTATTGTTAGCTTTTAGTAATAACAACAAGACTTCGATTTACGATGATGTTACTTTATTCGTAGTTTCCCCAGACCAGACAACTGCGCAGTCAGCTCACATCTTGCTAGCTTCGCTTCTAAGTCCTAACTCCTAACTGCAACTGACTGCTTACTAACTGAGTATCCTTAAACCGGAAGGAGGCTTTCTATCGCCTTCCAGTTCTCACGATCATCCCCAGACCGCAAGGTCAGAGTGAGGTCAAACGCTGTCACACACTCTCAAGGCCATCAGCTGTACTGATCGCCATAAGGATTTCTACACTACCTTAAAAATGTATTAGGTATCCATAATTATGTATTAGGCCCAATTCAACAGCTCCAGATACTTCTGTTACGGTTGTGATGGTGATGAACAGTGAGATGCCTAGTGCTACTTACCGGATTTGCCTCTTGGCCTAACTTTGATTAACTCTTAACGTCCTATACCACCTCATTCCACCCGGCCAAACGTCACATTTCCTAATCTGCCCCCAAACGATTGCCTTTGTTTAAATGTAATATTAGACATATTTAGAAGTCTTTGATTTAAGGGAAATATCTCTGGTAACTTTAAATGAAAAGACCATTTTAAACCATTCTTTGATAAATCCTTATAGGAATGGGTCTCTGGACTTAGAAAATTCTCAACAGGATGTTAAGAGTTAATTAAGGTTAATGGCAATTAAGGAGTATTCTACATTCTCTAGTTTGGTTTGGTTTGTTGGATTTTACGGCATGTCAACCCTTGTTGGTTTATTTTATGCCAAAGACGTTTTATTTTATTCATGGTTGATGGGCATTCAAAATTTTATTCTAAATTCCATTTTTTAAACTCAATTTTTTAAACTCATTTTTTCTATTTAACTCATAGAGGGGGCCCTAACAGGTACTACCAATCCGGGTCAGAGTGTACCTGGGTGAAATGGCGATGAAGGGGCACTCCTCACTCCCCAGAGCTCTAAAATTGGAACTTCACCATTAGATGCAGTTTAAAATCATACCAGGACACTAAGACAATCAGCTACCGCCTTCTAGCACATATATGATAAAGAGGGTTGTGAGTTGCCATAAGGACAGTAGGGTTGGGACAATCATTTATGTGCTAGGGCTTGACCAAGTAAGGGCTAAAGTTGAGTGTAGCATGTCATGGACCGCCCATCAAAGTTGCCTCTTGGCCTAACTGACCTTGCCTGATTGTAGAGGTTCTTGCAACCCGAGCGAAATTTCTTCCACCATTTTACTTACTGTATTGTGGTCACCTTCACCATTCAGACAACAAATATTTTTGGTTGCTTCCCAGCTGTTATGACCTTGTTCAAACACATAAAGAATAAGGTTCCTCCAAAGTAGACATTCATCTGTACAGCATTCAAATCACACACAACATATCAGAGAGCACTAGCAACAATAATATGACCATCAACATCGGTTAACTACCACTGCTTGAAGTGCTTCAGTCATATGTTTATATCTGCTGTAAACTAGTATGTACCAAAATATTGCAAAACATTTAACTTCTTTAGTATTAATTGATTTTTGATATTTTTCTTAACCTAAAAAATTTGTAATACAAATTATTATTTTCTTTGTTTGTTTACAACAACAATCTTTCGAGATCTAATTTATAAAGTCAGGCTTAAAACACCAGGATCCATATATTATACACATAGGCACACACACACACACACACATATATATATAATACTACACATACACTATATAAAATTCTGTACACACACATATATATACTTCAACATACACACTATATCTATCTATTTATATATATATATACTTCGACATACACACACACTATATATATAATTCTACACATACACAGACACACTATATGTATAATTCTACACACACACTCACACACAATATATATATATATAATGCTTACACACACACACAAAATATATAATGCTTACACACACAATATATATGTATATATATATATAATTTTCATACACACACACACGCTATATATATAATTCTACAAACACACACACTATATATATTTCTAAACACATCATACTATATATAATTCTAAACACACACACACTATATATAATTCTAAATACATAATTCTAAACACACACACACACACACACACACACACATTATTATTATTATTCACATACACTATTATATACCATATCCATTTCAATAGCAATTGTTTTCAGGCAGATCTGTTTTTTGTTACTAATAACAGTTGAATGATTCAGTATTCCTGTCGTCCTATCTACTCAACCAGATTGGTTCAAGGATGGTTGACCTTAAATGAAGTCCTTAATGTTGAGTGGTTGGATGAGGAGACTCTTTTAAAGAATTTCCCTACTCAACATTCTTCTTAGAGACAATACATTTTCATTTCTTTTGCCGAGGATTGTAAATTACTGATAACTGCCAAACCCCTGTTTGTTTTAATTGCATCATTATTCTATTTTATCTGATCAGATCAGAAGAAAAAAAGTATTATATATATATATATATATATATATATATATATATATATATATAAAAGCGATGGTGCACTCTCTGGCGGCATTTGTATATATAATATATATATATATATATATATATATATACAGATGTGTGTATTTATCAGTTAAAAATTCTCCTTCAAGTTTGTAGAAGACGATGGCCAAGTGGTTAAGCAGCCTGACTGATGATGAATCGATCGGGTTTCCATCTGGGCTGGAGCTAGCCTGCCAATGTCTAGTCACACTGAAGGGACGTGATATGTTGAAACACAGATGGATGACATATATATATATATATATATATTATATATATATATGTGTGTATGTGTGTGTGTGTGTGTGTGTGTGTGTGTATGTGTTTTTGAAGAGTTTTTTAATGAAGACAAAAAAACATCAAGTGAGTTGCTATTTTGTCCATCGATAAAAAGAAGTACCTGAATAAGTTTGTGTTATGAATGAATATAAAAGTGATCAATATGTTTGTGGATCTGGTTTAGAAAAGACAATAAAATCAGAATAGTTCTACCCAGGTTTTTCACTGCATAGATCATCAGGAAAATTCTGTGTGGGATAAATTAAAACAATCAAATATAAACAAAAAACATTAGAGTAGGAACACATCACACAGGAATGAATACAGCATTTGTTTTGATTTTTAATTGTTGAGATACCATTTGCATTTGTGGTGACATTCAAAATTCCAGATCTTTGACTTAAAACTCTTAACATCCTATTGAGAATTTTCCAAGTCCAGAGGCCCATTCCTCCTTTAAGGATTTATCAAAAAATGGCTAATAATGGCCTTTTCATTTAAAGTTACCTGTTATTTCCCTTAAATCAAAGACTTCTAAATATGTTTAATATTACATTAAACAAAGTCCAGAGCCCATTCCTATAAGGGTGTATCAATAATGGCTAAAAATGGCCTTTTCATTTAAAGTTACCTGTTATTTCCTGTAAATCAAAGACTTCTAAATATGTTTAATATTACATTTAAACAAAGTCCAGAGCCCATTCTTATAAGGATTTATCAAAAAATGGCTAATAATGGCCTTTTCATTTAAAGTTACCTGTTATTTCCTGTAAATCAAAGACTTCTAAATATGTTAATATTACATTTAAACAAAGTCCAGAGCCCCATTCTATAAGGATTTTCAAAAAATGGCTAATAATGGCCTTTTCATTTAAAGTTACCTGTTATTTCCTGTAAATCAAAGACTTCTAAATATGTTTAATATTACATTTAAACAAAGTCCAGAGCATTCCTATAAGGATTTATCAAAAAATGGCTAATAATGGCCTTTTCATTTAAAGTTACCTGTTATTTCCTGTAAATCAAAGACTTCTAAATATGTTTAATATTACATTTAAACAAAGTCCAGAGCCCCATTCCTATAAGGATTTATCAAAAAATGGCTAATAATGGTCTTTTCATTTAAAGTTACCTGTTATTTCCCTTAAATCAAAGACTTCTAAATATATTTAATATTACATTTAAACAAAGGCTATCATTTGGGGTAGATTAGAAAAATGAATGTGACATCCGGACGAGTGGAATGAGGCGGTATAGGACGTTAAAAGTTAATAGTTCTTTGGAATTAGTATACATTGTAATAGCTAATTTCTCCTCCATACATAAAAGACAGAATTTATTATCTGATTTATAATTGTGTGAACTATTATTAATTTCCCACTTCATAATAAGATTCATACCATATTTATTTTTGATATCCAGACATTTTTGGAAAGGGATGTACTTTGCATATATCTTATATTTTTAAAGCTAGTTTTATGGTTGTAAAATCTTTTTTTAAAGTACCTTGTGTATAGCCTAAATATATCTTTTTGTTATTATTTTGCTCATTAATTTGTACACTAGCTTTGTATAAAATACAATTGCTCTGGCATTTACCATCAAGGAAACACTTCATTTCTTTATCATTACATGGAGGACTTATTGTTTTTTAGTCAATTTACTAATGTTGATTTTGCTGTTTCTGGCAACATTCAGGCATGCAACTGTAACTTAATTTGACAATGTTTTTATTATATATATATATGTATATTATTTTTTTTTTGGGGGGGTGAGGATAATTCCATGAGGGGGTTCAATTGTAATAATAAAGGTTATCTATGGTGAGAGCTCGATGAGCCTTTTTTCGGGTGTGTGAAAGGACAAAGCAACACAATGAATAAATGAAGGAAAAAAAAAATTAATTTGCTTTATGTAATAATTTATTTCAACTGCAACAAACAAGCTTACTTTGTAAGCGGCATCTTCAGACATAGAACAAAATAATACATGGTTGTTACTCAATGTTTTGTTTTGTTACAACAATGAGCTATGCTTGTTGCAGTTCTAATGAAATATTACATGAAGTAAGTTTAATGTTTTTTCCTTTCATTGATTCATCTATATATATATATATATATATATAGTTTGCTATATTCATAAACAAAGAGTGCTCAATATTGATGATAGACCATATATCTAATTTAGGATAACCTATACACAGAGTCAATGACGCTTGGTGACAGTCAGCTTCTCATTTATATAATCAGCCATAATCACCTTCTCAGAACAAGACAAACTTCTAAATAAACGATCAGAAATCATATCCAAATGTAGGTATGAAAAGAAATGACTAAGCCCCCTGAAAACTAATGACTCTAAAGAATAACAACCTCCACAATAAACTATTCCTAATCAAACCCATTTTGGAGACTGGAGACCAGCTTTAAGAAAGTCTAGGAACAAGTCATTGTGTCCCAATTGTTACATATTATGTGTGTCATGGGTTGTTGACAAAACCCCGTAGTTGAATAAGGGGCCATTGTCTTTCTAATCAGAGAGTGGAAAAATACCAGTAACAGTTATAGCTCTCTGACCCCTAGAGAACACATCACGAGAAACACGTGACTAGATTTAGATTTTAGTTTCAACCAGAGAGTGACGCGGAGTAGACGTACTACTGCAAGGTTGATTCTCCCACGCAGCGAATAAGAATGGGTTAAATAAATCTTGATCAAGGAAAAAAGTCTTGTGGGTTAATTAATTACATGACTAAAAAAAGTAGCCCAAAAGAAGCCCTTAGAAAAAGAAGACTAGACAACATGACGGCCAGAGAAGAAGAAAAGGAAACAGCCATACAAAATAGCAGGAAGAAATAAAATAAGACTCTGTCTCTGTCTCTCTCTGTATCTGTCTCTCTCTATATATCATCCTGATGTAATGAATATGTAAATACCTTGGTACCCCCTCACTATAATCTGATTGGACAGTGTCATGTATAAATATTTGACACTGGTAGTACAAACACCTAAACCTACCAGCCTAAACTTACTCGCCAGACTACACCATGACTGCTCGGAAGACGACCTGCTATTCGATGCACCAACTACTACTGCGATAATATACCAAATACCAACTTCATAATATATCCCTTAACCCGGATATACCATATCTGAATTTCCTCTCTCATGTATAAACCTGATGTTTGACATACAATGTTATAAGTGGTATTCAACACTAATTACGCATTGGTCACACAAGACTAATGCACTCCTATATACTCAAACAAGAACAACAACCACAGTGTGAAACATGTCAAACATCTTTGACTGTTAAACACTTATTCAAAGAATGCATGATTTTTGCCCACATCAGAAACCGTTATTTTAATGCAAACTATGAAAGATCTGTTTGAAAATGTCAACATGGAGGAAATTCTCTCCTTTTTGAGGGAAATAAAATTATACCATAGAATATAGACATGAACTTGATCAATGCCATACAACATGATCCCCAATGGTGCTAACACATTGTTAAAACCAATTATTAAAAAAGTATAAATATAAATATACAACATATATTACTTACTAACTGCTAGGCATGACATAACCCCAGACGGATTGATATGCCATTAAAATCAATTAAAAGACTAATAAGATAGATGATAATAATGATGATAAATAAACAAAAAATGAAATAGTAATAAATAATTTAAATTAAATTAAAAACTAGAAAATAATAAGTTAAACATAATAGAGTAAATAAACAAATTACAAAATTAATATAATATATCCACATAAATGATTATGCAGTATAAACGAAAACACCCTTCCCAGAATGCACCACAAACAAGATCACACTTCCCATCATGCTCCACACAAATGTATATAAAGGGATACCCACTATGTGGAAACCACTTAGTCTGATGTTTGCATAGGCAAGAAACTAATAGTCACCAAGCACCATTGATTGTGTATATATATATATATATATATATATATATATAAGAGAGAGTTTCATAATTTGCTTGAAGCATTGTGTATGTATTGGTTAGGAGGTTGATTTAGAAGGCTATCACAATGCAGTTTGGAATAAATAAAAAATAATAATACGGTAACAATGATGTTGTGTGTTGACCTGTATTTTTTATTATTTCTTGAATTTTCAAGGTAATACCTCTTTATCAAAAGAATTGAACTGAAGCAGTACAGCTATGGCATTTCTTCCTAAATGAATTTTTTTTTTTTTTTTTTTTTTTTGAAAAAATTCATTTAGGAAGAAATGCCATAGCTGTACTGCTTCAGTTCAATTCTTTTGATAACTATTTTCTGTTACCTGAAAGATTGGGTATACGCAGGCAGACCCCAAACGACAGCGGAACTGAAAGAAAGCATCTGTAGAGACATAACAGCTATTCCAGTTGATATGCAGAACCACACTTTACAAGATATGAGAAATTGAGCTCTCGAATGTTTTTGTCATAATGGTGACCATCTCAAGTAAATAATATTCAAATCTTAGATCACATGTAAAACTCCTGTATAACAGTTATGTAATAAATATACTTAGTACTCTGTGTCACTTTAACAGCATTTAAAATGTGTCCCATATATATATATATATATATATATATACCCTGTAAATATATATATATATACTTTGTATATATATATATATATACTGTATATATATATATATATATATATATAATATATATATATATATAAATAGTATTTGGTAATTTGCTTGAAGCATTGTTAAGTATGTTATTATTTATTAATGATAAGAAAGTAATTACAATGCGTATAGAATAAAAATTAAAATAAAAATATGTTTAGTCATATCGATTTCAAAGTAACTTTATCATCAGAGATGTTTTCAGAAATGGACACGTTTTTGTGTCGTTATTTTTTTTTTTTTTAAATAACAACACAAAAACGTGTCCATTTCTGAAAATGTCTCTGATGATAAAGTTATTTTGAAATTGATAAGACTAAACATCTTTTTATTTTTATTTTATATGCATTGTAATTGCTTTCCTATCATTGATAAATAAAATATATATATATATATTATATAGGCCTTTCACATAGCGCTAATACCCTTGGGAAAGGTATGAATCCATATATTCTCCCTCCAGCTATGGGTTAAATAGTAGGGCAGACTGAGCCCTTCAGCCTTGGGTAGGTAACCAGTCTAGGAGAGGGATAACACTGAATTCAAAATTCCTGAGGTCAGTCGTTGATTGGGTTTGTTGCAACTTTTGATGCACCAATTCTTTCCTATCGACTGTGCCAAAAAAGTGTGGATGGTCCAACACAAGCCTTCACCACTATAAACAAATCACTGTGTGGGTGTTCATTGTGTGTATGAACCCTCATACGTCGAAAATCGACGGGAGAGTCCATAATATATATATGCACACACACACACATGCACACCAAATGTATTTTCATATTTGAGAAAAGTAATGTGTATTCTATAATGCAATAATATTAAAGAACTACTAGACTATAAAATAAAGTGCTTGAGTATGTTGTGCATGTGACCTATTGATAAAGTCTAAGCTACAGAATTGATGGTTTCAGTTGGACTATGATGATACCAAATTGGCAAGATACCTTACCCTATATTTCTTCTGCTGAACAACATCCTGATTTTGAGGGCAACTCAGAGGACAGCTGAAAAAATTTTAAAGTCCATATTTTCAACATATCTAAAAACACATAAAAATCATAAATTATACTTGATAGTTTTATGTCAGAACAATTTATTATAGGGCAGTTATACAATGTGGTGATATAAGAAATAATATTAAAAATTCATTGAAGAAGTTAAAAAGATATTGATACTCACAGTATAAAATTTTGTAGGGAAACATGTAATGTTTATTATTGCTGACTTAGAGCTGCCCAATATGCACTCATGGTATATTGTAATATAGGTATTTACCCAACCCTTTCGTCATGAGCAGGGTGTGAAACAAGGTCAATTTTTAAGTGGGGTTTAACTCTTTGCCAACCAAATTTCCCCTGCCATGACTGTACCAAATTTTCTTAGTATTTTTTATCTATATGATGGGATATTTCTAAGTTCACTATCTATTCACTTCAGAACTCATTCTATTTAAATAAAGTCCTATTATTATTGTAATCAGAGTGACATGTGCGAGAGCTGCAGCTAGAGGTTTACAGTAGGATCACAGTGGTGAGAGAACCACTGAGTGTGAGCAGATTAAAGTAGACAAAGAGTTAACAGGTTTGAATTCAGAGTTTTCTCTTCTCTTAGATTGATTACCATAGTTGGATTCATACTGTAGGGGCTAAAACTCTCCTGTATCCAGGGAACAGGAAGTGGGGAGAGTAACATCCCTTGTCAAGGGGTAAGAAATTCTTCTTAACTGAATTCAGAGTTTTCTCTTCTCTTAGATCGATTAGCATAGTTGGATTCATACTGTAGGGGCTAAAACTCTCCTGTATCCAGGGAACAGGAAGTAGGGAGAGTAACGTCCCTTGTCAAGGGACAAGAACTTTCTCTTAACTGGTTTCAGCTCCGAGGAATAAACCTCTTAGAATCAGACTCTCGCCACTCAGTCAACAGTGACTGAAGAAAACTCCTCAGCAAGGTAGATAAAAAACTGTAAGTACTTCCTTTAAGTACTCATTATATTGTTGTGTCTAGTTGTGTTTTACATGTTAATAAACTTGGTTAAAGGTACATGTGCTCTTCTCTTGTTACTTTGATTTGTGTACCTGTTTATAATTCTTCATAGTTGGAATACAGCTATTCCTACAATTCTTTTCCTAAAGGGATTAGCACTATATAAGATACAAACAGCTGCATTCAAGATTTGAACTCAGTTTGCATTTGAGTTTGAGTTTTGTTTAACGGCATATCAACCTCTGTGGGTCATTTAATGCCAAAAAGGTTATTTTGGATATCAGTCTTTAAAGTAGTGATTCTATGGAGATATTCGGGTATGTTCTGTTATATCTTGTTAAAAAGGTTGCTTTTTTTTATAAAATTTAAAATGTTTTCAGGGTTTGTATTCTTAAAGATGTCTCTCAGGTTTCTTGTTTGATAGTAATTGGCGAGGATATGTTTAAGTTTTTTACAATTTAGAAGGATATGCTTGGTTGTCTATTTCCTACAACAATAGCCACAACTTCCTCCATATAGATAAAATATATAATTAAAAAGAAATTTAACTTAAAGATAAATAAATAAATACATGAAAATAAAGTCTGTTTTTGGATTTCATTTTTGTATCTTCCCATAAGAAGACTGGGCTGATGATGACCTAGAAGGTTGGTATATTTTCCTTGTACTCCACTTGTACAAGGTCAGGCACAAAGGCCCTATTTAGGTCGGACCACCCACAAGCCGAGACTCATGGATGGCAGGTGGAAAAATTGCGTTGATCCTGTCGGCATTCCCCTCAAGGGGGACGCCTCAGGCGCTGGGCAATAAACCCAGCCCTGCCCCTTTAAATCAAGGGGGCAGGTATTGCCTGGGGGGATAGCCCCCTGGGATCGATGCTATTAATTAACAACACCTGATCCAGTGGGCAAAGCTCACTGGACCCCCAGCTAAGCCGGGTGGAAGGTTGGTTGGTTGGTTGGATTTTACAGCATATCAACCCACCAGGTCATTTTATGCCAAAGACGTTTTTGTTTTATTCATTTTTGATGGGTACTCCATTTTTCAAACTCAATTTTTTACAAAACATTTTTTTATAACCCATTTCATTCTATTTGACCTATAGAGGGGACCCTAACAGGTACTACCAGTACCACTCCGGATCAGAGAGACCAGGGAGCAATAGTGATGAAGGAGTACTCCACAATTCCCCAGAGCTCCAGAACTGGAACTTGTAGGGACCCGTTTGTTGTTTGGTGTTAGTGTAGTTGAAGATTGAAGAAGATCCGAGTTATGGCTCCCCACAATTTAAATGTATAAGTCTACGGAAATGAAGTTTCCATAGAAAACATAAGAAAACAAAATTGATACAATAAACAATTGTATATACATAAATACAAGTGGTATAGTTTTAGGGGCTTGCTCTGCCTTTGTCACAGTTTAGCCTAGTCTTACTGTTATCATCAGATAGAGTTTAACGTCATACAATAACCAGGAAGGACTGTAAGACTAGGCCAAACTGTGGCAAAGGCAGAGCAAGCCCCTAATTTAATATAGCAGTAGGGAGCTATATCTTATTATAATGGAGATTGTGTGTTTTTCTGTCTGTAACCGAAACTATATTACTAATCGAGTCACAATTAACATAGTTATTTACAACACATTCTCCATGATTTTATTTATATTTAAACCTCAATTATTATTAATAAAATTGCTTCACTTTTTTTATTAGTGTTGTCCATATCTATATATTAATAACATGCATTTGTATTTATATATACAAAAAATAGCGGTTTGCAGTGTGAACAGGAAGGCTAATTTGCATATTGATATTAAAAATGTTTTATTAAATATGTGCTTAGTATTATTGATTTCTAACTGTTTGGTTTTATTTTAATGAATATAAGCAAAAATCTCTCCAATGAATCTTAAATGAAAACTGTCATTTTATTCTTTATTTCCTAATTTAACTAAATAGTTAAATAAGTAAAATTCAGCAATGAAAGACGGGAGAGATGGAAGAGGAAGTTTCATTTCTATTTTTCTATTATACCCCCACTCTGTTTCAAATCTTTTTATCTGCCTTCTTATTAGACTTTCTAATTTAATACGATATTTTATTACATTAAAACTTAAATACTTGCACCCGGAGGGTGCATATATTTGCTAGTAAGATTAAGGGAAGATTGTGTTGTGTCTATCTTCAAGTCATAGAAAAACAGCTGACTATTTTTGATAAAGAATTAAATTTACATTGGTTTTGACTTAAGCTTTTTTTCTTTCTTTTTTTCTTTTTTTAAAACTTTTATCAAAGAGCTAATGTTGACAGCAACAGAATCTTGAAGAATTTTTTTAGGTCACAAAAACGACAATTATTTTAAGAAACCTTCCTACCAACTGATCCAGAGTATAAGTCTTGCTATTTGTCTGAATTCTTAAGATGAGGCTTGATAATTTGTATTATTTGTATTTTTCGGACTGTTGTCCTCATCTTTAAGGTTATATATGCAGCTCTTCAGCCAATGTGGCCTCTAGGCTTCTTCAGGTGTTTCCTGTCAAGCTCAGGAACCTTGTTGAGCTCAAGAACCTTCTTGTTGGAATTGGAGCCTTCACATTGTTGTGTTATAAGGCGTGTGTCAAATGCCTACTTCTACTTATAGACTCGCCAACAACCATGTGACCAACTTCTTGGCCAATCACTGGCAGTGCTCTGCTGCTGTTATAATATTTATATCGGCTGTTCTGATCTTAGCTACTTGCAACTGCTTTGAATCTTCATGGATGACGGAACATAGGATTATATCACTAGACCTTTGACACTACGTAGGATTCCATAACTCAGGACTTATTCACTTACCAAAGGATTCCATAGCTCAGGACTTACTTACTTTAAGTCCTTTTCAACTGGCCAAGGATGAAACTTAACAAACATAACTTCGAATTGAACCCTTTAATTAATTCATAGGGGTAGATTGTTCTCATTCTGTTAACTATGAAAAAAATCTCAATAGGAGTAAAGGTAAAAAATCATACATAAGTATAAATGTAAAAATTCTAGGTAAAAAGAGAATTAGGTTTATAGTTTCAAAAGAAAATCACCCTAGATTGTTCCATAGGACACATGGCGCAATGGGTATAAGGGTTGAGTTAATAGAGTTCTAAGTGACAATCATCTGTACGTTGCAGGTTCAATCCTGACCACGGGCAATAATAACATAGAATACTTAACATTCTTGATTCTACCAAAGACAACGTAACACTTGAGAAGAATTTTCACAAACTAAGTCCGTTGTGTTTTCCACCTCACCACTGTCCAACCGTCTCCTTTTATACTCGGTCTGGCCGAGACATGTCACAAATCTCGTCTCGCCAGTTACGAGACATGTCACAAATCTCGTCTCGCCAGTTACGAGACTTGCCACTACAAATCGTGGCCTCAAGGACACTCACGATTTCACCTCCTTCACAACTAGTTGGACTCGTCACATTTCAGAGACAGAGAGACAGAGACTTATAAGAAAGGGTGAGAGAGAGTTAAATCAAGATTATTATACTTTTTACATATTGAACTATGTTACAATAGTTCTTAAGTAAATATATCAAACATTGTAATAATTAAATTATTATATTCTGGTATATCCACAGGTTTCGCTAGTGAAATCATAATATAATAGTATATTTTATCTTTTTGGTTTCATAAAAAAAAAACAATAGAAAAAAATCTAATAACATTCAAATGAATTTCAGAAGGTTTTCTCAATCTATTTTTATGTAATTGTTTTATTGCTAGTTATCTAAATTTGTACAGTTTTTCACAAGTATACATGAAATTATAATGTAATAGTACCATTAATATTTTTGGTTTCATTTTTAAACAAGACAAAAAAATCTAATAAAATTCAAATGAATTTCAGAAGGTTTTCTCAATATATTTTTTATGTAATTGTTTTATTGCTAGTTATCTAAATTTTCACAGTTTTTCACAACCATACATGAAATTATAATGTAACCTTTTATCTTTTTGATTCATTAACACAACATGCCACTCGCTGTCTCTTCGACCGACGGACCGTTGTTGGCTCATCACAGGTTTGTGAGTTTTGCCGTTCGATCTCGCTACAATTCTTAACACTTGTACCTGATCATGGTTAGTCAAATGAGAACAGTCTACCCCAGTGGATTGAATAAAGGGTTCAATTTGAAGTTCCTTGAAGGCTCCTGAGTATGACATGAAGGAAAATTGACAAAGAAGCTATTATCATCTCTGATATAAAGGCAAGGATTGGGTTTGGTTTCTTTCTTTAATGGCATATCAACCTTCATGAATAATTTAATGCCAAAGGATTGGGACAATCATATAGGTGCTAGGGCTTGATATGACCAGCTGATATGACCAACTGCTAAATCGAGGGGGCAGGTATTGACTGGGAGGATGACCCCCAAGGGTCAATGATGTTAGCTTGTAAGGTCCAGGGCCGAAGCCACTGGACCCCCACCCCGAGGGCACTAAAGAGGCTAGTGTCAATGAAACAAAATACCAAATAAACAAAATGTCAACAACAGGTACAGAGTAACTGATCTAAATGGAAGGTTGAGCTCTCCACTAAGTAATGTAAAAAAGTAAAGTTGTCGGGGCGGCCTAAAGTCGGTATCAGCCAGACAGCGAGGGAGTCTATCTCCTTTTCACTAGCACTAGACCAAGGAGATTATTTTAGCGGCTGAGGTGGAGCGCCACACCTACCATCAGCTCCTCACTTTACCGCACAGATCCCTGAGCTACTCATACGCTGAGTTGGCGAGGGCCGGTATCGAACCAGGAACATTGTGATTTCTAGCCGAACGCTCTACCGACTGAGCTAAACCGGCTCTATGCTCCCAAAATCTGTTATGATGATGATATGAAAATCATTATCATCATCATCAACTTGTGCTGACAGCACGGATTCCCATGACTCTCTCTCTCTCTCTCTCTCTATTGCCAACCCCTCCTTATTTCTGGAAAGTCCTCAGCTCGGCATCCAGTGTCCATGCAAAGCTAGAAGTTTTTGCTGGTCGGCTAACACTGGTGTGTCCATGTGTTTTTTTGTTTTGTTTTATGGCATATCAACCACAGTGGGCTATTTAATGCCGGCAAAGTTTTGAAAGATTTGTAGCAATAGTTTAGAAGAAATTCTTTTAAACTCATTTTTTTTTTCTAAACAAATTTTCTATTTAACCCATACATTGGACCCTAACTGGTACTACCACTCCGGGTCAAAGTGGGCCTGGGAGCAATGGTGATGAAGGGGTGTTCCACATTGCCCAGACGTCCAGAACAAGAATTTCACCATCAGTTAAACATCATACCCAAGACATGAAGACCCTCAGTAAATGCCTTCTAGCACCCATGTGATAAAAAGGGTTGGGGCTTGCCATAAGGGCAATAGGGTTGGGACAATTATATAGTTTCTAGGGCTTGATGTGACTAGCCAATTGATCAGAGTGGCCTTTCCGGTCGTCTGCCTAGCCTAAGTAAGGGCCAAATGGACTGCTCATCCACCAGGCTTCCATCCTTAAGCATCACAGGTCGCCACCCACGGCCAACAGATGATCCCATTAGTGAGGGGGGGGGGGTCTTAACCCTCTGCAAAGGTGTAGTCGGTGTATTCTAAAGCCCCAGCCAACAGGGCTGGTGTCCATGTTTAAGGTACCCACAGGAGAATGTCATTTATGAGTTTGTTCTTGCTTGTCTGGCACATGCCTAGGAATTGCAAGGTTCCTAGTTCGATACTGGCCCGCGCCAACTCAGCGTATGAGTAGCACAGGGATCTGTGCAGTACCATTTTTTACCATCTTTACTGCATAGATCCCTGTGCTATTTATACGCTGAGTTGGCGAGAGCCAGTATCGAACTAAGAACCTTGCAATTTCTAGGCATGTGCTCTACTGACTGAGCTAAACCGGCCCATAAAAGTAAAAGTAAAGTCCTCAGGGCGGCCTAAAGTCAGTATCAGCCAGTCAGCGAGGGAGTCTATCCCCTTTTCAATAGCGCTAGACCAAGGAGATAGTTTTGGCGTCTGAGGTGGAGTGCCACACCTACCATCAGCTCCTTACTTTACCACACAGATCCCTGTGCTACTCATACGCTGAGTTGGCGAGGACCGGAATTGAACTAGGAACCATGTGGTTTCTAGTCGAACGCTCTACAAACTGCGTTCTGCACATGTGTGCTTATAAATTGGCACTGTTTCAGTGATGTAATTGAAGTTTGAGCCTGATCGCACCATTTTGCTTGCTGTCTTTACAGTGTAAACATATCTGCACAATTAGCAGTATACACCAAGGAAGTGACAGAATTCTCTGGTTGGAATAAACGTCAGCAGCTGAAATTCATCTATCTATCTATAAATATATAAAGGGCCGTTGTGTGTATGTATGTCCAGATTAAATCTATACATATATAAAGGGCATTTGTGTGTATATGTATGTCCAGAGGAAACTTTGAAAATAAAACAATTAACAACAAATTAAATATATATACACATTGAATATCACCAGGGCTTGGTTTTTGAGCAAAGATAATAGAGATTTGATTTATATTCGTGAAGATAATTAAAAAATAAAATGTAAATAACAGCATGGATTTTTTTTTTCATTTAATATTTTACCACCTCTTTATCTCTCCCATACTCTCTTTCTTTCTTTCTTATTCTATTTTTTCTGTGTAACATGTCCTTTTTCTTTTCTTTCTTTCTTTAAAATAAAAATGGAATGGTCCATTATTTAGCTGAGGTGACGACACTCATAAGAAATAAGAATTTAGTGGATAAGCAACACCAGATAATCAAGATTTACATTTTTGCATTTTATCTTGGGTGATTTGGACGGTCTCATTTTTACCCAGAGGGTGTTGCAAGATGATAACAGTCGGAAGATTATGGAACATGCATTATAAGATGAGTGAAATGACATCAAATAAATAAATAGATAGATAGATAGATAGATAGATCTATCAGTGGGACTAAGAATACACTAACTGTACCCCCTGTAGGGCAGGTAAGAACACCCCCCCCCCAATAAAAAGAGGTGTCCTGGCTATGATACTAAACTGCATCTGATAGTGAGGCTCCAGCTCTGAAAAGTGAGAAGTACCCCTTCATTGCCATTACTCCCAGGTCCACTACAAACCCATGGGTCAAATAGATCTGTTTAAAATTTATTCATATTTGTTACAATCTTATGGGCCATCATTTAATCTTTAAGCAAGAGTGCTTGTCCAGCGGAAATCCTTGGTAATCCTCTGGTAAAGAATCCTCAGTATTGTAAGTTCCTTCATCAATGGTTGCAAGTGGACTATGAAAGGATCAGTGTTTAAGTAGTGAATCAGCCACGCATTATGGCTGTTGATTGGCAGAGGAATAGACCACGTGACATAGGTGAGGAATTGTAGCCCACCTTATATGCCCACAGAGACGCGTGTTGTCTAATGGTTAGAGTCGTAGGAAATGGACTTGTTCAATTCCTGGACGAAGCTGTTGGCATTTCACATAGCGCTAATACCCTTGGGAAAGGTATGAATCCTACTCTCCCTCCAGCTATGGGTAAATAATAGGGCAACTGGACTCTTTAACCTTGATTAGGTAACCAGTCTAGGAGAAGGAAAACTCTGAATTCAAACCTGTTAAACTCCGCTTAAGAAATTGACCTAGTGTCACATCCTGCTTGTGCGGAGGGGTTGGTAAATATATATATGCCCAAATATTCCAACAATAATCGACAGGAATAAATTACTTGATGTCCTAACTAAATTGTTAGGTTTGGATTCTTTGTTTAATGGCATATCAACCTTTGTGGGTTATTTGATACTAAAGCGATCCTTGGAGAAGAATGATATTCATTCATTCATTCATTGGCAATTCAGTCTCGAAAGACTATGATAAAAGTTTTTGTGTGCCCCTGAGGTTGCAGCGCCTCCTGTGACTATGAAGTCCTATGTTTGAGAAACATTCTCGACCACAGATTTTGCATTTGTAGGTTGTCCCTGTAGATGATGATGTCCGATGCTTTGTTGCCGTTGCTTTCTTATGGACCTCTTAGCTTCATGATGTTGTATCAGGGTGAATTCTGACATGTACAGGCCTCTATGGAGATTCTGCTGCCACCGAGGGCGGTTTTGAGCCAAATTTTCCCAGCTGGAAGGGACAATGCCAAAGCACCTGAGATCATTTTTGCAGACATCCTTGAATTGCAGTAGGGGGCGACCAATCTGTCTTTTACCAGATGTTAGCTCTCTATACAGGATGTCTTTCAGGATTCGTCCATCATCCATCCGACGTACATGACCCAACCATCGGAGACGACGTTGTCTCAGTAGAGAGTACGCTATTTGATACTAAAGCGATCCTTGGAGAAGAAGAATAGTGCACTATTTAATCCATAGCTGGGAGGGAATGAGAGGGTTTATACCTTTCCCAAGAGTATTAGTCTGAAAGTGAATGTAATAGCAAGACTGAAGCTCTAACACACTTATTATAATGATGCAGTTGACCATGTTAGCTATTATGCCATGTGGACGCCCCCACCCCGCCCTGTAAATTGATTGTGTTAAGAATAGTTACTTGAAACTATAGTTGTTTAGTAGAGATTTACTTGAAACCATATCATCATCATGTCGCGCAATTAGCATGGATATCCATGACAATCTCTCACCAACCTTCCCTATCATTCATTTCCTCTGGGAGGTCCTCTGCTCAGCATCTTCGCATAGTTGGTCAATGTAGGTCCTTGGTGGGCGGACCACACTAGTCCGTGTGTTGGCTTCCACAGGAGAACGTCACTTATGAGCTCATCCTTGCTCCTCCAGCAGTGTCCAGCATGCCTTGTCCGTCTCACTCGAATAGTTTGTGAGATGAGGGGAAGGTGGCCATACAGTTGTTCCTTGTGGGGTGCTGTTTTCACAATTTGTTCAAGACTGCAAGCAGTTTTCTTGTGCAGCTCCCATCTAGGTTATTCTCAAGGCACCTCGTTAGGGTCCAGGTGGTGCAGCCATACAGCAGCACCGATACAACCACAACCTGGAAGAATTGTCACTTTAACTTGTCAGTGAGATCGGGACCATATAATTTACTATAATTAAATAGAAATAATTATTTGAAACCATATAATAATTAGTATTAGATAGGAATACTTGAAACCATACAAATGGGTTCAAATTATTTGTATGGAATAGGAATACTTGATATCCTTAACTGTGAACAAAAATTCTTATGAAACAAGCACATAAAAAAAATGAAAATAAAATGTACAATGAACGCGATTCTCTAACTTCTAGGCACAAAATAATCCGAAGCAGGTTGACATGCCGTTAAAAAAATCCATCAATCAAATAAAATATAGATAAAAATAAAAACCGTAATAAATGAATAAATAAATAAAAGTATCAGACCGTTTTTTTTTTTTTTTAATTTAAGAAATGAATTAAAAATAATAGTATCGCCTTTTTTCCTTCTGATTCATAATTGCACTTTTAGAAAACTTCAATGTTTATTTCTTCAAAAAATGACAGGCCGGTTTCGTAGACGCAAACTTTCATTTATTTATATTATTGAAAACTTATTTCTTTTTCATCAAGCCATTACTAAAACATTTCCAGACTTGTCTCATGTGTGTGTGTGTGTGTGTGTGTGTGTCATATAAGTATGTGTGTGTGTGTGTGTGTGTGTGTCTCCTTTTAATATTAAAATAAATTATGAGGAAAATGCTAACATTAGTTCAAGTATCACCTGACCTTCAGTGACAACGAGAATCACTAGTGAGACTGGGAAAAATCAAAAGACTTATTTTTATTTTAAATTTAAAAAAGGAAAAAAAATTTTAAAAAGGAAAAAAAAAAAGAGAGAGAGACAGAAAGAGAAAAGCCATAGAGAGAGAGTGAGAGATAGAGAGAGAGAGGCAAAAATACTTATGGCTTCCACTGGCTACAAAAATAAATAAATAAAAATTCATAAAATCAAAAAATAATTTTGTCGATTTTTAGAGATATGTCTGTAGGCTATTTACCGTTGTGTGTGTGTATATATATATATATAAAATGATTCCCAGTAAGTACACAGTCATTTTACAGCTGTTTTAAAAAATAAATAATTAAATAAATATTGCCATTAATTTTTTTTTTTTTTTAGGGTTTTGCATTTAGAAATATGGTGTATGTTTCCAGAGCGCCTCACCTGCAGATTGTAATAATGGTTAACAAACTCGTTTAGCAGAACATTGTTAGTGACTTTGATTCTCACCGGGTGTCCCATGCTTCTCTGGCCTTGTGTCACAACCAAGTTAAGCTTAGTAAATAAATAACTATTTATTCATTTACTGGGGTGGGGTGGATGCAACCCCTCACATGGTGTGATGGTTAACAAAAAGCAATATTAGTAGTTCATTAATTGTGAGTTTGATTCTCACTGAGTACCCAAATACTTCTGGCCTTGTGCCACAACTAAAGCTTAATAACTAAAATTTCCAGGGCAGACATTTTTAATAGATTGGTAAGTTCCTGCAGAAAATTTTTTTTTAAAATGAATTAAAAAAATAAAAATCTGTGTGTGTGCAAAATTTTCCAGCGAAGTTGGCTAATTGTCAAAAATAGAAAATGCTGTGAACTTTTGCACATTAACTTTGTTATTAAACAAGTGGGAGTAGCCTCCCGTTTCAATGGCAATGACTGCCATTTATTTATTTTTTAATAAAATTTAAGTTATGTTTTTTTTTAATTTCATCATTAAACAAATAATAATTTTGATTTTTCGGACTGTTATCCTCATCATTTGTGGTATGTATAACAAATACAACGTTTCCATACATACCACAATAAAAATAAGAACAACTGTCTGGAAAATCAAAATTATTCACCTCAAGCCTCATTCATCTCAAAAATACAAATAAAAAGAAAGTAAAATTTGCATATAAAATTATTTACACGAAATGTAACAAATATTTTGGGACAGTAACTTTTCATTTAAATGTTGACGATTAAAATTACTAAACTTAAAAAGAAAACTTAGTAATATCATTTTTTTTTTTTAAATGAGCAAGAATATTTTTTTTTATATAAGAGAAGAAAAAAAACATACATTTAGGTTTTAACTGGTAATAATAATAAAGAAAATGAATAAATATAAATTCAGAAAGTCAAAATAAATAATAGTCGATTTTTCAGGATATGTCGGTAGGCTACTTCCACTTGTTTATCGTGTGTGTAAATAAATTCCATGTGTACACTCAGTTTACATGTTTAATTGGCCCCACAAAATGTATCATTCACTTGCAAAATGACCTGGAAATTGCTTTATTCTTTTAAAGTGTTTGTTCTACTTTTTTTAAAAAATCTCGCTCTGTATTTTTGTTTGTTTTTCTTTGGGGTGGGTTGCTGGTTACGGTATAAATAAATTAAGATGATATTAATTTTAAGTAGATTATTCAATAAATAAATAAATAAATATCAAAATTTAATATTTATTTATTGAATAATCTACTTAATTTTTTTTTTTTTACTGATGTGCTCATGTTACTACTTTTCAAACTAATTTTTTTACCTTGAATAATAAACGATTTAATTAATTTTAATTCGTTTTTAAAATGAAAATCGGCGATTTTCATTTTAAAAACGAATTAAAATTAATTAAATCGGCAAACATTTTAGCGGTACGTATATTTTGAATTTTGTTAACTTATTTTTTACTGGGTTTTTTAACGAACCAGAAACCAAAGTCATTTTTTTCTACATCTGCCAACGTATAAAACTGAGTAAAATTTGTCTATTAATCAAATAGAGAGAGAGAGAGAGAGAGAGAGAGAGAGAGAGAGAGGAGGGGGGAGGAGGAGGCTTGTTGTCACTTAATCTCTCGTCATCATCCCTCGCCTCATTCAATATTGGCGATTGTTGTCATGTTTCGTAGTAAAAGTTGTATCCAGCTTAGGCCAAAGACATGGGACACACAGTGAGAACCGAATTCACTTGTTAGTTATATCTGGCTTGCTGCTATAGCTTAGCTTACAAACGAGTGCACTACAGGAGGAACCCTAGTGATAACAAATTAAAATAAATAATATAAAATGAATAAGTAAATAAATAAACACAGACATCTGTCTGATTTAAAATATTCGACAACATTAATTACTATTCTAATGCTGAGAGAACGTAAGAGCGTATGTGTAAATGCATAGTTTTATTTATTTAATCGTTTTTAATAAAGTGTTGTGTTTATATTGTTTTATCGGATTTCTTGATCTTAAAAATAAATAAAGCGGTATTAGCAATATGAGTACTGGCAAAAAAAATAGGATTTCAAAAAATTAAATAGAAGAGGATTATATTTTATTTTAACACGAAAGCGGCGAGAAAAATTAAACCATTCCTTTTTTTAAAATTCAATTCCTTCCATGTTGGTATTAAATTTTAAAAGAATTTGTTTATATTACAAGAAGTAGTAACTGAATCCTTGGAAGATGGAAGTGAAAAAAAAATCCTATTTCTAAGAAGAAAAACCAAAAAAAAAAAAGAAAAACAGCTATATATCCGCGAAAATTCCTGTCTCTACTGCCGACTCCATTTATTTAGACCAATTCTTTAGAGATATACCCAGAATGCTCCGCGCAAAAATAAAAAATATAAACGCATGAGAATGTTTTGTTGTCTTTATTTTAATGACTGTTTTATTAACCAACTTATTTTTAAAACATTTTTACCGTATTTTATATTAGAAACTCTTTTTACATTCAATTGTTTTAAAATTAATAATTAATCATTAATGTTTGCACAAGACTACGAATATAAAGCACCAAGTGAGGATCGAACTCACGAATTGGTATTATTAATTGATCATTAAGGCAAGGCTACAAGTACGGGGCACCTAGTTAGGATCAAATTCACTAATAATTAATTTGTAAGACTAGCTTCTTGCTAAATAAATCGGTTGATCAGTATGTTAAAAAAAATTCACGTTTTTGTTGTGAATTTATTTTATTTTAAAAAATTAAGATAAATAATATTTAAATAAATTCTTTGTTGTATGTTTTCTTGATTGAAGAATGGTAATTTTCATTTTGGGAGGGCTAAAAAAATAGGATCTACCAAAATTCTCCATCTTCGGCAGCGAGGTTTGGAAAAAAACAACAACATGATTATGGAAGAATTTTACAACTAAGAATATGACGGATTTTTTTTTAAATACCGTTATATGTAAATTAGATATTTACTAGTTGAGTTAATTATTCACGATTTATGAATGAATAAATAAATGAATGAATAAATAAGCCAGTAAAAAATAAATAAAATAAAAAGACACTAAGATAAGTCGAAGAAAGATTTCAACACACCCGGAATAATGGAAAGCTGTGTGATGAAGGAAGCGAAAATCTTTAAAAATGATTTTTAAAGAAAAAGTATACTACTATCAATGAACACGTTTATAAAAAGAAAGAGAAATGCTGTGTCTATTTCTCAGAGACAAAACCTTAAATGACAATAGATAAAGAAAAATAACTATAAAAGTTAAAAAGTAAAAAGAAAACATTAACATTTATTTTTAAAACAACGAAAACTGACCTTCAATTCGACTGAGCTGCTGCTAATGTTGGCATCTAGCGAAAAGTCCTTTTGTTAATATTTTCGCCGTTGTCGTTTTCATTTTGGTTTTTTTGTAGCCTCCAGGAAGAAGGACTGGCTCGAGATGATTTGGTAAATAAATGAATGTAGAAAAAAAGAAAGATGTACGTCTTATTGTTGTATGTAAATGAACATCTTAAAATCCGTGGTAGTAGTGTTGTTAGCAGGATGAGTTATTACTGATTGTGAACCCATGTGCTTGTTTGTTCCTTTTTGCAGATGCGCGTGTCTCTACAACGGGCAGTGTCTGCCTAATAACACTTCTGATTGTATTTTCAAATCTCTCTCTCTCTCTCTCTCTCTCTCTCTCTCTCTCTCTCTCTCTCTCTCTCTCTCTCTTATTCCTTCTTTCTCATTTATTCTTTCTTTCATTCTCTTACTCTCTCTCTCTCATTCATTTTTCTCGTTTATTCTTTCTTTCATTCATTCTTTCATTTTTTCTCTCTCTTTCTCTTTCTCTTATTTTTTCTTTCTCATTTATTATTTCTTTCATTCTCTTTCTCTCTCTCTCATTCATTTTTCTCGTTTATTCTTTCTTTCATTCATTCTTTCTTTCTTCTCTTTCTCTTTCTCCTTCTCATTTATTCTTCTTTCATTCTTTTCTCTCTCTCTCTCATTCATTTTTCTCTTTATTCTTTCTTTCTTTCTTTCTTTCTCTCTCTCTCTCTTTTTTCTTTCTCATTCTCTTTCTCTCTGTCTCATTCATTTTTCTCGTTTATTCTTTCTTTCATTCATTCTTTCTTTCTTTCTTTCTCTTTCTCTCTTATTCCCCCTTCTCATTTATTCTTTCATTCTCTTCTCTCTCTCTCTCTCTCTGTCTCATTCATTTTTCTCGTTTATTCTTTCTTTCATTCATTCTTTCTTTCTTTCTTTCTCTTTCTCTCTTATTCCTCCCTTCTCATTTATTCTTTCTTTCATTCTCTTACTTTCTCTCTCATTCATTTTTCTCATTTATTCTTTCATTCTTTCTTTCTTTCATTTTCCCTCTCTCTTTCTCTCTCTCTTATTTTTTCTTTCTCATTTATTCTTTCTTTCACTCTCTCTCTCTCTCTCTCTCTCTCTCTCTCTCTCTCTCTCTCTCTCTCTCTCGTATTCGTTCTTTCTCATTTATTCTTTCTTTCATTTTCTCTCTCATTCATTTTTTCTCATTTATTCTTTCTTCACACACACACACACACACACACACACACACTCTCTCTCTCTCTCTCTCTCTCTCTCTCTCTCTCTCTCTCTGTCTAGTATTCGTTCTTTCTCATTTAATCTTTCTTTCTCTCACTCTTTCTCTCACTCCTTCTTTCTGTTTCTCTTATTCCATCTTTCTCATTTAATCTTTCTTTCTTTCTCTTACTTTCTCTTTCTCTCTTATTCTTTTTTCTTTTATTCTTTCTTTCTCTCTTTTTTATCTTCTCTCTCTCTCTCTCTCTCTCTCTCTCTTTCTTTCTCTTTCACTCTCTCTTTTACTTCCTCTTTTCTTTTACTCTTTCCCTTTTACCCTTTATTTCTCTTTCTTTCACTCTTTCTTTCTCTTTTACTCTTTGTTATCTCTCTTTCTCTTTCGCTTTTTTATTATTTCTTCTCGCTCTCTTTTTATTCGTCCTTCTTTCCTTCACACCCCCCTCTCTCTCTCTCTCTCCCTTACATGTTCTTTTTTTCTCACATTTCACCCCCTCTCTCTCTCTCTCTCTCTCTCTCTCTCTCTCTCTCTCTCGTTTTTTTTTTTATTATTATTTGTTCTCTGTTTCCTGTTATCTTTCTTTCTTTCTTTCTTTCCTTCTTTACCTCTCACTCCTTTCTTTCACGCTCTTATTCTCTCTCTCTCTCTCTCACCCTTTCTTTCTTTCACACTCTTATTCTCTCTCTCTCTCTCCTTTTTCTTTCTTTCTTTCTTTCTTTCTCTCTCTCTCTCTCTCTCTCTCTCTCTCTCTCTCTCTCTCTCTCTCACTCACCTTTTCTTTCTTTTCTTTCTTTCACGCTCTTATTCTGTCTGTCTGTCTGTCTCTCTCTCTCTCTTCCTTTTTTTCTTTCTTTGTCGCTCTTATTCTCTCTGTCTGTCTGTTGTCTGTCTGCCTCTCCCTTTTTTTTCTTTCTTTGTCGCTCTTATTCTCTCTGTCTGTCTGTTTGTCTGTCTGTCTGTCTCTCTCTCTCTCTCCCTTTTTTTCTTTCTTTGTCGCTCTTATTCTCTCTGTCTGTCTGTCTCTCTCTCCCTTTTTTTCTTTCTTTGTCGCTCTTATTCTTATAATATATATTCTCTTTCTCTTTCTCTCTTTCTGATGCTTTATAATCTGTCGGTGTTTGTGTCTGTAAAAATCTCGTGTTAATGTTTTTGTGTTAATTTTTTTCTTATTTATTCATTTATTTATTTATCTATTTATCTATTTACTTAATTTAATACTTTTATGGATCTTAATTAATTCGTCGGCTGAAATCCTCTGTCGTTAGAGATTTATTAACAGTCGTTTTTTTTGTGTGTTTTTTTTAAATGGACAGATTAAGTGCGATTATTGAAAATGAAGAGAGAGAGAGAGAGAGAGAGAGAGAGAGAGAGAGAGAGAGAGAGAGAAGCGTGATTTTGTGTCCTATCAAAAAACGTCTGCTTTCCGTTTTATTTATTTATCTATTTATTTATTTTTACAGATATTTATGCCGACTCCTAAGTCCATTAATAACGATCACTTACCACCAGGGATCATTATTGATATTATACAGCTATAGTTTAAAGATCCATCTTCCGGTAGTACCTCCCCAAATGGACTAACGGGATTGGGCCAGAGCTACTCCTTGACGTCTCTTCTTTTTTTTTTTCTTTCTTTTTTTCCCTCCATACTTTTATTTGCTTCGACAGTTCGCTAATTCGTCTGTTCTGTCACCTCAAATTTGTGTCCTGGCTATGACGTTAAACTGCATCTGAAGGTGAAGTTCCAATTGTAGAGCTCTGGGGAGTGTGGAGTACCCCTTTATCGCCATTACTCCCAGGTCCACCCTGATAAGGTGAGGCGGTGCCTGTTGGGGTCTCATCTGTGGATTGGGTGGAAGAGATGCGTTTTGAAAAGTGTGTTTAGAAGGAAAATTGGGTTTAAGATAAAGAATTTTCGGTGTCTATCAAGAATGAATAAAACAAAATGATCCGGTGTGGTAGTACCTGTTAGGGTCCGATCTATGGATTAAATAGAAAAATGAGTTTAAAAAAATTGAGTTTTAATAAAAAAGAATTGAATACCCATCAAGAATGAATAAAACAAAACGCCTTAGGCATAAAATAACCTAACAAGAGTTGACATGCCGTAAAATCCAACCAACTAATCAGCCAATCAACCACTTCAAATTTGCGGTCGTTTCACGGATTATTTATTAATAGATTCCTTCATACAAAATGGCAACAACACTGGAATAACAACAACCACAATAAACTCTTCCTAATCAAACCCATGTTGGGAGGCTGGAGACCAACTTTAAGAAAGTCTAGAAAGGAACAAGTTATTGTGTCCCGATTACGCATTGGCCATACAAGACTAACGCATTCCTATATATTCAAACAAGAACAACAACCACAATGTGAAAATGTCAAAAACCTTTAACAGTTAAACACTTATTCATGGAATGCAGGTTTTTTTTCTCACATCAGAAACCGTTATTTTAAAGCAAACAGTATGAAAACGTCAACATAGAGGATATTCTCTCTTTTTTTTAGGGAAATAAAATATTACCATAGAATATAGACATGAAACAAATCAATACCATACAATATAATCCCCAATAATGCTAACACATTGTTAAAACCAATTACTAAAAGGTATAAATATAAATACACGATATGTATCACTTCCTAACCGTTAGGCATGACATAACCCAAGATGTGTTGATATGTCGTTAAAATCAATAAACAAACAAAGGGATTATTTGTTTTTTAACGGACTGGTCAAATGTAATAATTGAACATGAAAAAAAAGTTTATAATGTATCGAATAACCCTGTTAAAAAAAAAATCGACCATAACAAAGCAATCTTCGATGCTAGAAGAATACAAGAGATTGTGGACTCATGGCTAAGTTAAAATTTACTTTTTAATTGTGTATCTCCTTGCGTTTTATAATATTATTTTTTATTATTTAGTGATTGTCATAACGTTTAATTTCATTGACATTTAACAATATTAATCTTATTTACTTGCTCATTTTTTACTTTTCTTTTCAATATTTGAATATGTCTTATTGTTTTTTTTTTTGTCTTTTTTTGTTTTAAATGTAATATATGGTGAAATTATAAAATTGTATGTCACCTATTTAATAGAAAATTGTACATACGGACTTTTTCTAAGTTAAAACTTGGAAAATCTTAGGGATTTTTTTCCGGTGTGGTGGCCCCGTAGATCTCATCAGATCATCCACCTGCGTTCCCCAAAGTCTCCCAGTCATCTTGCTTCGGCTTGTCACTGATACTTGACTTTGGGGAAGGAGAGCATGCGATGCGTGTCGCACGAGCGCATAACATGTAAAACAAAAAAGCATGTGCAGATATTTCTACAAGTCCCAGAGTGATGGAGAAATGGTGAGGTGTGCAGGCCTGA
>CM042162.1:20971170-21003670 GCA_023376005.1 Doryteuthis pealeii | reverse complement strand
AACGTACTGATCATTGGAGGAGACATGAATGCACAGATAGGAAGAAATGAAAACAATAAATTCAGCTTAACACACCAAACAGGAACGGCGACCTGCTAGCTGAATTTTCCCTTGAGAACAGGCTTGTTTGCCTAAACACCAAATTCCAAAAATGGAAGGGTATAAACTATGGACATACACATACCCAAATAACACAAAAGCGCAACTAGACTACATCCTAATAAACAAAAAATGGATAAATAGTGCAATGAACTGCGAAGCATATTCCTCCTTCGAAGGAGTATCCTCTGATCACAGAATAGTTACAGCAAAATTACGACTAAGCCTACGTAGAAACAAAAAAAAAACCCAGTAAATCTGTACGATACGACTGGTCGACACTTGCCAACAGCGATATATGCAATCGCTACGCTGTTGCAGTAAGAAATAAATTTGATATCCTCCAAGAGACATCTGAAAGCTCCACACCAAACGAGCAATACGAAAACTTTGTCAGTGCCTACATAGAAGCAGCAGCTGAGTGCGTACCAACCAAACTAAGAGCCAAACACTCTGTTCCCTGGGAGACAGAAGCAGTAAGAGAAAAGAGAAAGGATATAAAAAAAGACAGCCAAACTTTATAAAACAAACCCAACTAACGCCAATTTATACAACCTTAGGAAAGCTCAGATAGAACTAACCAAAACATACAAAAAAGAACAAATAGAATACATCCAAGTACAAATAAATAAGATCAGACAATCGGTGGAAGACAGACAGTCGCGATTAGTATGGCAAACAGTAAATGAAATCAGTGATAGGAAAAGTACCTCTAGATCAAAGCTAAAGACAACCAGCCAAAAAGATAGACTTCAGAAATGGAAAGATCACTTCCATAAACTTCTGGGGAACCCACCTAAAATCATAGAAAATAACACCAAAAAGATCATAGATAGACAACTAGACATCAAACTGAGGGATTTCACAACAGAAGAACTCAACGAAGCCTTAAAGAAATTAAAAGGTTGAAAAGCAGCAGGTCTTGACAAAATACCCCCCGAGGTATGGAAGATGGGTAAGTTCAATGACATACTACTTTAGGCAATGCAATGCAGTATATAGACAAAATAGAATAGATAAATGGACAAAAGGATGCATCCTCCCATTCCCAAAAAAGGGAGACCTAGGAATCGCTAAAAACCACAGAGGTATAATTCTTACTGCTATTGCAGCTAAGATATATAATGCTCTTCTTCTTAATCGGATCCGACCCGAAATGGAGAAAATCCTTAGGAAAAACCAAAACGGTTTCCGTAGAAATCGATCCATAACCTCTCAGATCCTGACTATACGACGGATCATAGAAGGGGTTCGAGCAAAGAATCTAGAGGCAACGCTACTATTCGTAGATTTTTCCAAGGCATTTGATTCCATACACAGAGGGAAAATGGAACAAATACTACTAACATATGGTCTCCCCAAAGAAATGGTTGCCGCTATAATGATGCTCTACAAAGACACTAAAGCAATGGTACGCTCACCTGATGGCGACACAGATTTCTTTGTCATCGCCGCTGGAGTCCTACAAGGAGATACATTAGCACCATATATATTTATAATATGCCTAGACTATGTACTCCGAACAGCACTAGATACCATAAAAGAAAAAGGTTTCACACTAAGAAAGGCAAGGAGCAGGCGATATCCCGTACAAACTGTCACAGATGCAGACTATGTTGATGACCTCGCACTTCTTGTAGATACACCAGCACAGGCTGAGTCACTACTACATAGCTTGATGAAGGTAGCAAAGAACATCGGCCTCTATGTGAACTCTGATAAAACGGAGTTCATGAGCTTCAAAAAGAAAGGAGACATCTCCACACTTGACGGTAAGCCTCTCAAGATAGTAGAACCATTCACATACCTAGGTAGTAATATCTCATCCACAGAGAGCGATATCAATACACGAATAGGAAAGGCATGGTTGGCGCCAAACAAATTATCAGTCATATGGAAATCCGATCTCGTTGACAAGCTAAAGCGACAATTCTTCCATGCTGTGGTTATATCATTATTGCTGTATGGCTGCACCACGTGGACCCTAACGAAGCGCCTTGAGAATAAGTTAGATGGGACCTGCACAAGAATGCTGCGTACAGTCTTAAACAAGTCGTGGAAACAGCACCCCACAAGGAGGCAGCTGTATGGCCACCTGCCCCCCCCCCATCTCCCAAACCATACAAGTAAGACGGACTAGGCATGCAGGACACTGCTGGAGAAGCAAGGACGAGCTCATAAGCGATATACTCCCGTGGAAGCCAACACATGAGCATGCTAGTGTGGGCCACCCAGCCAGGACCTATATTGACCAACTATGTGAGGATGCTGGATGCTGCGCAGAAGAGCTCCCAGTGGCAATGAATGATAGGGAAGGTTGGCGAGAGATTGTCATGGATATCCGTGATACTTGCACGACATGATGATGATGATGATATATATACTAGCAAAAGTACCCGGTCCGTGACCGGACGAAAACATTTTTAGGAACATCAGGGAGTGTTCCTAAAAATAAAGTTTTAAAAATCACCGAAAATTTGTGTATTACAATGTTTAATTTAGGGATTTTTTTTTTTTTTTGTTAAAATTGAAAATATTTTTAAAAAATGTAATCCTAAATTTTTGAGTGTTCTGAAACAATTTTATGTCATAATATTGACATTTTTTAGCAGAATTCAGAATTCATTTTTTTTTTTTTACTAAAAAAATCCCGTATAGAAACTTATAAAAACCTTCTGATATAATTATTCAGACTTATCTTTATAGAAAAAAATTAAAAATCGTTTTTTATCGGTTCATTTTTTTTTTCAGATTTCATAAAATATAATAGGGCGGGAGACCTCGTAAAATATTTCCCCTAATATATTTTAAGAAAAAAACTATTTCAAACATATTTTCATCAGCGGATGAATAATTACCGAACATTTCGTGAAAATTTGACTATTAGTTGATTTTTCATAGAATTTGTTAAAAAAAACAATAGTCATAACTTGTTTTTGGTTACTTTAAATTTCAATTGAATTAATGGTGCGAAAATGTAAACATTGTTTTCGTTCATAATTTTCATTATTTCCGTAAGCTGAATTTTTTTAAAAAAATCATCAGGAGTTTTTTAAAAATGTTACTTCTTTTGAATGGTCCAAAACTTTTGAAGATAATAATAACCTTTATTTAAGTTTCATTGTGTTAAATAAAGGGAGGGGGTAAATTTAACTCAGCAGATTGGACGTCCCTAACGACATACTTTGTATTATACACCAATGCTCAGCAAGTGTTATGTTGTAAATAGAATATTGTTATCTACCAAAAGTTATAAGAAATACTATCTTAAACGATTCAGTGACCTCCCTTTGACCATAGCAACAGAGCCAGGGGTCTTAGCCATAAACTGATGAGAAACCTCATGCGATTGGCCAAGGGCCGTTGCCAGCAACCAATCAGAGCCTATATTACTAGGCCTAGATTTCCCGCTAATTTCTTAGGACGATACTAGGAATCTTCCTCTTTCCCCAGCACCAGAGGTCGAGATAAGACGTGCTTTGAAGCCTACCAGACACTGACATCGAGAACGACCTGTTTGAAACCTGCCCAGGGGTGGAGCCGTAGATTTTCGTAAAAATCACACTTCTAAACAAGAGACAGATAAGTTTCGCAAAGACATTAATTTGCAAACCATTACACACCATATACAGTGCATTTTGTGAATCTTGCATACATTTGTGAATCTTGCATACACTTTGTAAATCTTACATATACTTGTATATCATCTCACGTATTGTATTTTGTATGTTACATGTTCTTGTTGTTTGATAAACGCATTGTTTTTGTTGTAAAGCCTTGAGTTGTGTTCTTTACCTGTTATCTTTATCCTTGTCTTTATAATTTACCTGTTATCTTTATCCTTGCTTTTATAATTCCCAACAAAGTTTCACGGAAAAGCGAATGGTTTGGTTTCCAATCCAGTTAGCAATTTGAAAATAATAATAGTATTTGTTTTTTTGTTTTTTTATCCCCACCCCCTTTTTAATCGCTAAGAATTTCTTTCGAATGTTTTTTTCTAAAACGTTTTCGTACGTAAGATACTTTTAAATTCAGTTTTTAATTGCTTGTTGAGTTAGAAATAAAATGTAACATTGTAATTTATTTATTTCAATTTTTTGTACATGACAACAATTTAAATCCAGTTCTTAATTGCTTGTTTTCAGTTAAAGTTAAAAGAAATGTATTCGTTTAATTTATTTTCCTTTTTTACATCTAAAAATGTAACTATGAAAAAAAGCTGATAATTGAAAATCTAAATTCTTCGTATTGCAATATCTATTTTTGCTTAAACTCAAGATAGAATTTTAAAAACATGTTGTTTTAAAACATTTTCATTAGTTCTCTAAAAATTACATCCTTTTTTCTGAGTTATACTTCGACATGTACATACCAAACTTTATTTTATATATATATATATATATATATATATATATATATATATATATATATTGTCTGTGTGTGCGCGCGCACGCGTGTGTGTGAAATAATACGTCTGATATCCTTTTTGGCCGAATCACCAACCAATTATGCCAACTAAAACTGGAAAATCATCATTATGGCCATAGTTCCTGGAGATCAATCTCTCAGTCACAACCTCCCAATTGTACAGGAATATTCCTTGGGGTTTTTTTAAATTATTTTTTTAACCTTTTTTTTTTTGTGTTTGTGCTTCGTAGGATAATTATCCTACAAATTTGCGATAAGGAGTATTCATTTTTTATTTTTCATTTTTTTTTTCATTTTTTTTTTTTTCACTGATATCATTAAATGTAATTATTGAAGTAAGAGAGATAAATTGTGTCGGAAAGAGAGAGAGAGAGAGAGAGAGAGAGAGAGAGAGAGAGAGAGAGAGAGAGAGAGAGAGATAAATTGTGGAGAGAGAGAGAGAGAAGAGAGAGAGAGAAGGAGATAAATTATGTCAGAGAGAGACAGACAGACAGACAGACAGACGGAGAAGTCGTGTGTTAGAGAGTGAGAGGAGGGTCGAAGCAAGAGAATGAGAAAGAGAGAGAGAAAGAGGGGGGAGGAGAGAAAATGTTTGTAGAGAGAAAAATAAATGTGTCGTATTATATATATATATATATATATATATATATATATATAGAGAGAGAGAGAGAGAGAGAGAGAGAGAGATATTTAGTGTCGATGTTGTAAACATATTTGATAAAATACGTTTGGATACCGGATATTTATTTATAAAAAAAAACCCTTGTCATTCATGACCACCACTAGCACCACCGGAGCGCCGGGGGGGGGGGGGTAGGGGGTGTCATTAGTCACTGGAGATCTGTTTCCCAGTCAGTATCTCCACCTTCACATTGATACTTTTTTTTAAAAACTTTCTATTTACTTTATTAGATAATTAATTAATCTGTTCTGCCACCAAACATTTGTGGTCGTTAGTTTGTTTTTTGTTTGTTTGTTGTTGTTTTTTTTGTTTTTTTTTGTTTTTTTAGTTTGGGGGGGGGTATACGGCAGATGAAGTGCGGTTTATTGTCGGATATTTAAGCCGAATCCTTGGCCAGTTATGTCCACTTGGACTGGTGGATCATCATTACAGCCTTAGTTTCTGGATATCAATTTCCCGGGCAGTACCTTCCCGCTGTACAAACGGGATTGGACCAGAGCTACTTATTGACGCCTTCTTTTTCTATTTTCTATCTCATTATTCATTTTATTTTTATTTACTCCCTCGGCTAATTAATTCGTCCGATCGGCCGCATAAAATTTGCAGTCGTTTCACAGTGTATTCGGGTTCTTTTTAGCAGACAGATCAAGTGTGATATTGATGAAAAACTTTTTTTTTTCTTTTTGTAATCTATACATATATAAAGGGCAGTTGGTGTGCATGTATGTCCGGATGAAACTGTGAAAATAAATCAATTAACAACAAAGTAAATATGTATACACATTCACTATCACCAGATCTTGCTTTTTAAGCTAAAATTATGAACATTTGATGTATATTCGTGAAGGTAATTAACGAATAAAATCTAAATAACAGCATGGATATATATATATATATATATATATATATATATATATATATATATAGTTTTTTTTCGTAGTTAGGGTCTTTCCATGTGTGGTTTAACCAAGCTGATGCAGGTAGACCATAAGGAGAGCTCAATGTGCCTAATACCAGTGAGTAAAAGGACAGAGCAAGAAATTTAGTAAATGAAGATGAGTCATGTTCTTGTGATTACCTGAAGATGCCGTATTAATACGGTTGAAATAAATTATTGTAATGAAGCAAGTTTAGAGTTTTTCTTCATTTACTATATATATATATATTCCGCATTTTGAATATATTTCAAATAGTCAATATTAATCATTATTTTCAGAATCTGGATCAACACAAGGTCTTTTTTACATAGGGATTTTAATGGGGTCCCTTTCGAGGATCCAACTGGTGATTCAATAATAATGGATCTGCGAGACTAAACTTACAAAATAAACCCTCTACCGAGAGGACGCCGGGTAGCCGCTTCTAGTCTATATAATGGAGATTCGGTCTCTGTCTGTAAGCAAACTACAGCACTGTTTACGTCACAACACACTCAGGAACTGCGTAAGTTTATCAATGAGTATTTGATTTAGAGCTAAAATCATTAATACATAGAATAAAGAACAACTCTCTATTACATATACTCAGAAATTAACTATGCAACATTAAACGGTTTGTTAAAACAAATTTTGATAAATACTTACCCAGTATTATTGATTTACATATAGTTTTTTGTTGTTGTTTGTTTTGATATATATCTAAAGTAATCTAACGTATAGAGTTTTACGAGAAAATTATTTACAAACAATTAATAGTCACATAATGTTCTAAATCAAATTTGAAGAAGTTTGTGTATCTAACTGTATCCAGTTTAGGCTTGCGCATGTCCAAGATCTTAAAGATCTTTTTACATTTTTTACGAAAATACGTAACAAAAATCCTTTTACGTAATTTTGAGCATCGATAAAATCGATATAACATTTTTCTAAAAGTACATATATTTTTTACAATAAAATTAAAATATTTGTTCAATTTCATTTTGTAGAATGATGTAAAAATAGGTGTATTAAAAAAACATTGTCGTCTATCGTAAAACAAAACAAACATCTCAGTGGAGTGGAGTGAATATGATGCTTTTTGAGTAAGTAATTAATTGTTTTTAAATATTAAATATTTCTATTTATTTAATTTTTGTTCCTACACTCCTCTAGCAATATCTTTCAAAAAATTAATTTTACACCGCACAGGTGTTTTTTTTTTTTTTTTTTTTTTTTTTTGCTAAATACAGAGAAATTTACTTCAATTTGATATAAACTCACCTAAAACAAGTATATATAAGTAAAAGTAAAAGTAAAGTCGTCGGGACGGCCTAATGTCGGTATCGGCCATTCAGCGAGGGAGTCTATCCCTTTTTCACTAGCGCTAGACCAAGGTGATTATTTTAGCGCCTGAGATGGAGCACCACACCTACCACCAGCTCTTCACTTTACCGCACAGATCCCTGTGCTACTCATACACTGAGTTGGCGAGGGCTGGTATCGAACCAGGAGCCTTGTGGTTCCTAGCCGAACGCTCTACCGACTGAGCTAAACCGGCCCTTCACACTTATATATACTTTTTTTTAGGTAAGATAATCCAGATAAGATTAATTTTGAGTCATTTACCTGTCTAAAAATTATGTAAAGTAGTGTAGAAATTAAAAACAACGGTAATTAAGAATCATGGAAAAATGTATAAGTAATTGACAGGATTGAACCGTGTACTAATCTTTTAGTTGGTCTCTGATTGGCCAGTGTCAAACGTGAGAACAGAAGATAGTTTGAAAACCAGTTTTTGGCTGGATGACTGAACGGAACAGTTTGCAAATCGGGTCTGTCATCCATAGGCCATTTCGCCACACGTGTTGTTCTAATTCGGTTTGAATAAAGACGTCTAAAAACCATATCAACTCTTGTGTTCGTTATTAAAAACAGCAACGGACACAAAGTTGAGAAGTCACAAGAATGCGCAAGAAGAAATATACGAACAGAGAGAAGCCCAGATGCCCAGATCTATACAGAGAAGAAAGCTTAGTAGTAAAACAAAAATAGGATAAGATGGTGAAAAGAAGGACCTATGATGTAACACTTCATTCTTTAGTCGAATAGTTAAGTTCCTAAATTACGTCTTTAGATAGCTACAATTCAACCATCGACCATATTTCTATAGTCTTAACATGCTCCAATCATTCATAAAGTGTCAGTATATCACCTGCTACTTATGACCGGTAAATAATTTGTAATTTTAGGACTTACCTTTTCAATAATAAGAAAATGAGTAAATGGGTGAAAATTACTTTAATCTGCAAGGTGAATGTAAGTATTTCACTTGAAAATACCTTTTTTTTATGTAAGTTTAAATAAAATTCAGGTGAATTTCAGTGGATGAATATTCTATCCAAAAACTTTTTTCTTTCTTCAATAACCGGTTATTTCCTATAAGTCTAACATAAACAAAGGGGAACCACTCTTGACTGATAAATTATTTATTTATTTATTGATCTACTAGGAAAAAAGAAGACGGGGTTAGGGTTTAGGGTTAGGGTTAGGGTTAGGGTTAGTTTAATGGGAAATAAATAAATAATTTAGCAGTCAAGAGTGGTTACCCTTTGTTTATGTTAGACTTATAGGAAATAACCTTTTAACGTTTGACCTTTTATTAACCTTGTAATTGGTCTCTGATTGACCAGAGCCAAGCGTGAGGACAGAAAGATAATTAGAAAGTCAGTTTTGGCTGGGTGACTGAACGGGACAGATGCAAATGGCCTCTTACTTATTTTATTACAGGACATATGGCCGATGACCATTTTGTAATTTTGAGACTAACTGTTTAATATTATTTTAAATATTTAGTAAATTACGTATTTAATTAGTTACAATTCAACTATTGGCCATGTCTCTTTACTCTTAACATCCTCCAGTCAGTTTATGATTTTGCGACTGTAACCGCTTAATATTTTTTATTCAAATATTAAGTAAGTAAAGTCGTCGGGGCGGCCTAATGATGATATCAGCCAGACAGCGTGGGAGTCTATCCCCTTTTCACTAGCGCTAGACCAAGGAGATTATTTTAGCATCTGAGTTGGAGCGCCACACCTACCATCAGCTCCTCACTTTACCGCACAAATTCCTGTGCTACTTATACGCTGAGTCGGCGAGGGCCGGTATCGAACCAAGAACCTTGTGATTCCTAGCCGGAAATGAGTGGGAATTAGTTTTATCTGGATGGTGAATGTAAGTATTACACTGATATGCACTTTTTATGTAAGCTTAAGTAGAATTCCATTGGTAATGTGGGTAGAATGCGTGATAGTAATGTTGGGGGGAGTATTATCCTCGTACCCCACTTGTACTAGGTTAGGCACAAGGCCCTATTAACGTGGGACCAGCTACAAGCCGAGACTCATTGGTGGCGGGGTTAAAAATTGCGTCTATCCCCTCGTCATTCCCCCTCAAGGGGGCGCCTCAGGCACTGGGCAATAAACCCAGCCCTACCCCTTTAAATCGAGGGGGTAGGTGTTGCCTGCGGGGATGGCCCCCTGGGATCGACGCTCGTGATTTTGATCCGGGGCGGGCGCGTACACCCGGCCCCGGTGGGCGGGGGTATTGGTCGTTTTTATGGCCGGTGACTGTAGTGATGGTCGTCAAATGTGGTAGTGGTTCGCCCCTTTAAGAGAAAGGCTTGGTCGGGTCGACCGGTGTCAGGAGGGTAAAAGGAGGTGGCGAGTGATGTCTGCTGTCTTGCCGTAGCGGTTAGCGTTCGAGCGCCCTCATCCTGTGTTGTCGGCTCTGAACTGCTCTGTCGGTCGTTCAAAGTCGGGGAATTTATACTTTTTCGGATCAAAGAAATGGAATCAGCTTTTGGCATTTTTATTTTAACCACGAAGGTCACGGATTGGTCGGAAAATGAAAAGGTCTGATTTTATCTTGATAATTTCTTTTCAAGATTCCCGCGTGCGCTGATCCATGTGCGCAGAGATTAATTTTTTTTTTTCATTTAGCCAAAAGTCATGGCTCTGGCCACATCTGTTTGTTGTTCTCTTAGCCTGATAGGTGAACTTGTTAACATTTTGTATTGTTGGTGAGTGGGTGTCTGGGTTTAGCGAGTTTTGTGAATCAGGAGATATCTTTATTTCTGTTATATAACACATTGCTCCATTAAAGTCAAGGAACAACACCACCATAATGGAAGGTTGGGTATATATATTAGTCAATTTTGGAACTGTAACGTCTCCCAGTTGGTGAAGCTTGTAAAGTAACAAACAATTATCATACAAAATATTTTTCATCAAAAATTTGCCTTAATTTGAGGAAATAGATTTCAATCTTTTAAATATGTCATCACTGTTACAGATAAATTAATGAGGTAAAAAGCAACATGTTCGGTGGTGTCAGTGATGATGGACGGTATATTTTCAATTTGAATTCTGGTTATATTTTATTAGTTTGATTTTAATGAAATAAAATGACAACCATTTCTGCTTCAAATATTCAAATTACTAAATTATCTAACCAATTTCTAGGTCAAATGTTGCGAAAACGAGGATTTTTAGGTGCATTTTAGAAGACGATCTTTGATACTATTTCCTCCAACTGTGGTGCAAGTAAGAGATCTAGTTTTTGTATCAGTATTTATTATATTAACACACAACCTTCCTTGTTTGAGAGGATTTGATTTTTTTTTTAAGTGAAAAATCAACATACCCTAATATGTATTCTGAAATTTGTTTTTGCTTCTTTCTTTTCTTTTCTTTCTTCTTAGTGGCGTTGATCCATCGCCTGTCTGGTTTTTACCGAACTGGGCGGCCGTTTAATTCCCTTTTGGAAACAAACATAGCGTGATGAGGAGAGACATCAGCAAGGCGGCGAGACTGGGCGCGGCGAGACTGGGCGGGTCGCAAGCATAACTATCACACGTTGTTAGATCCGAAGATACTGCAGATATTCCTCGGGCATTACTTTTATATATTTACCAACCACTCCATACGAGCAGGATGCGACACAAGGTCAATTTCTTATGCATAATTGAACAGGTTTTAATTGTTTTCCTTCTGGTTGCCGTATTAAGGTTAAAAAGCCCAATATGCCCTACTATTTACCCATAGCTGGAGGGAGAATAGTTGGATGCATACCTTTTCCATGTTCAATTCAATAATTGGGTGACCACTGAAGCAACAGCAGGTACTATAAGCAATCTGAGTCCTTTATTAAAAGGATTTGATTCGACATTAAATGACCCGAAAAGGGTAGATATGCTGTAAAACCAACAAACCAACCAACCAACCAACCAACCAAGGTAACAGTATACATCTTCTCACGTTCAATGGTGATATGATATGACACAAGACCTTTTTTTAAAATCACTTAAACACGCTTCTATGTGAAATGCAAATAGCCTCGTCCGGAACTTGAACTCGACTCGCCGAGTCTATTTCCTACAACGATAATCATTATACGACGCGCCTATATACGGGCACTCTTTATAGAAATCATCTGTTTCGTTTTTACCTCTCCTCATCGTTTTAAACCAAATTTTAGGACAGATGAAATAATTCCTTTACCAATCCTATTTTCCTTGATCTTAATTACCGAGGTCAACAATTAAGGCCCCATACCCCTAACCTGCTTTTGGGGGATGGACCGCGAAGAGAATACGAAAGGGATGATGATCAGATTGCCCCAAGTAAGGAGAAAGGATGTTTGACCTTGAAAAGCCCTTGTGTCACATCCTATCACCATTGAGCGTGGGAAGATCTACAGTGGTACTTTGGTTGGCTTGGTTGGTTGGTCGGTCGGTTTGTTTTACAGCATATCAACCCTTTTCAGGTTATTTAACGCCGAATCAAATCATTTTGATGTTAGCTTTTTGTTTAAGGCATATCAACCCTTTTCAGGTTATTTAACGCCGAATCAAATCATTTTGATGTTAGCTGTTTTGTTTTAAGGCATATCAACCCTTTTCAGGTTATTTAACGCCGAATTAAATCATTTTGATGTTAGCTGTTTTGTTTTAAGGCATATCAACCCTTTTCGGTTATTTAACGCCGAATCAAATCATTTTGATGTTAGCTATTTGTTTTAAGGCATATCAACCCCTTTTCAGGTTATTTAACGCCGAATCAAATCATTTTGATGTTAGCTGTTTTGTTTTAAGGCTATCAACCCTTTTCAGGTTATTTAACGCCGAATCAAATCATTTTGATAAACAAATGACTCGGGTTTGTTATAGTACCTCCAACTCCAATTCCTCTTTAGTTAATAAGTGATTATGACCAACAAATAAATATAAAATCATGATTTTTTTTATATAAAATGTATACAGTGTACTCTGTATGCATATTTACTAACCCCTCTGCATGAGTAAGATGTGACACAAGGTTAATTCGTTAAGCAGACTTTAACAGGTTTGAAATCAGAGTTCCCCTCTCTCCTAGACTGGTTGTCTAACCAATGTTAAAGAACCCAGTCTGCCCTACTATTTACCCATAGCTGGAGGGAGAATACTTGGATTCAAACCTTTCCCAACTTCCTCTTGCTTCATTGGTCACCCAATTAAGTATTGAACATGCGCATTGCTGCTTAACTTCAGTTTTGAGTTTGATTGTTTTGTTTCGTTTTGGTTTACGGTTAGTTCACTATCTGCTCACTTCATAACACTTTCATTTCAAATAATGTCATATCATTATTGTAATGTTAGTCCTTCTGTTCAATTATAATGAACTAACCATCAGCGGCTTGCGGTAAGATCACAGTGGCGGGAGAGCGGCTGTGAGCGGTTTAAAGTAGACAAAGATTTAATGTTTATCTCTATCTCAGTTCTACACTAACTCTGTTTCTAACATATTATCTCGTTCAATAATCACGTAGGATTTTATTATTATATAATACTATGCATGCGGGGGTAGGTGTGTGTATATATAATTCTAGGTAGTTATGATTAATAAGTAGTAAGTCAAACCACATATATGTGTGTGTATGTGTGACCAGTAGTAAATAGTAACTAGTGTGGATAATGTGTGTGCATACATATATTCATGTGTGTGTGTCTATATATATATATGTATAATATGGTAAATGATCAGTTAAAGAAATCATAAAACTTAAGAAAAGATTAAGAGGGTGATAACTCGCCAGATTAGAGACGAGAAGTCTAGGTTGTGAACAACTTTGAGAGTTGACCGTAGGTTAGGGGAGCAATAAAAATTGACCCATATTTAGAACAAAGGATTTTGGAAATCTCGTGAAGAATCCCGGGCAATGAGAATGAGATGATAATTGGGGATTCTGGGAATTTTTAAAAAGTTTAGTCAGTTGGATCTAGGGAGCCGAAGAGAGCAGATGGAGCCTTGGACGCTGAAGAAGTTAAGAAGTTAGTTGTTCATTAGAGACCAGCCCTAGCAGAGGTCTACAAAGAAAAGGGGGGGGGTATCCCCCATCTCGACAACCATGGGAGATAGCAGCAGATAGAAGCCATACGTACTATATACCTCATCTCTGACCATTCTGAAGTTCACCTGGAATTGTTTTGTCTTTTTTCTCTCTTTGTTATTGATTGTGAACCCCCTGGATGAGCCCTGAGGCAGAATTACGGACACGAGTGAGGGTCAAGGAACAACGATCACGAGACGATCACGAGACGATCATGGCCAGTAATTTTGAAAGCTGCAAGAAGATGCACAGCAGAAGGTGCCTACAGGTGTTCACGGCCCGAGGGAGGTTTACAATTATTTTGCATATTTTTCGACATTTATTTTCTTTTTAGTGAAGGCGTAGGGTGCAATGGTTACCGTCGTAGGAAATGGACACGGCGAGACGAGTTCAACTCCGAGACGAAACTCTTTGCATTTCACATAGCTCTAATACCCTTGGGAAAGGTTTGAATCCAATAAATAGTAGGGCAGACTGGGTACTTTAACCTTGGTTAGACAACCAGTCTAGGAGAGAGGGAAACTCTGAATTCAAACCTGTTAAAGTCCGCTTAACGAATTAACCTTGTGTCACATCTTACTCATGCAGAGGTGTTGGTAAATATGCATACAGAGTACACTGTATACATTTTTATTTTTTTTAAAAATCATGATTTTATATTTATTTGTTGGTCATAATCACTTAATTCTATAAAGAGGAATTGGGGTTGGATATATATCTATATAGATAAAAAATAGAGGAATCAAAGGTTTTACGTTTCGACAGCCCTAGTCATATATACAACATCGCCAAGGAGTAAATGATTTACAAGCACATTACACATATACTTTTGTTGCAAATTTGAGGCTCGTTAAATACCTGTTATATAGTAAGGTCACGTGAGTATTAGGAGGAGGAGGAGGAGAGTCCGTCGTCTAAGTCCTTCAAGTGAGTTCTGCACAGAGTAATCTGTGTGTTCTTAAATAGTGGCTAGTACCATCGCCACTGTTAAGGTACGGGGGAGATGGGTCATTCCATTATATCAATACCCCACATTTTACTCGTGCGGAGGGGTTGGTAAATATGTATTTTCTTGTTAAATTTTCATTTCTCTTCCTTTATCAGTTATACCAGGGAGTGGGGAACCTGTGGCCATCTAAACCACCAAGTGCGGCCTTCTACAACTTCGTCGAAAGACAATCAAAATAGCGCAACTTCATTTTGGAAAAAAATATCCTAATTTGGCTCACAAAAAAATCTGAAAAAAGTCATTGAAATATTAGTAAAGTTTCTCGTTTATTTCATGTAGAATGTATCAATTGAATTTGATTGATTCATTTTAATTGAGCCCTGTCGGTTGGGGCTTTAGAATACACTGACTGCACCTCTGTAGATGAATACCCCCCCCCCCATGGGTCCATCTGTTGATAGTGACCCGTGATGCTTAAAGACGGAATTCTGGTCACTGAGCATTCCTTGACATGCAGCACCCCACTTTGGCCCTTACGTAGGCTAGATGGGTAGTTGGAACCCCCCTCCCTCCGACCAATTGGCTGATCACGTCAATCCCTTAAACCTATATGATTGTCCCAACTCTATTGACCTTATGGCAACCCCAACCCTTTTTATAGTGCAAGGAGGCGGTGTCTGAGGGTCTTAGTGTCCTAGGTATGACATTAAGTTTTATCTGATGGTGAGGTCTCAGTTCTTGAGGTCTAGGGAATATAGAGCACCCCTTCGTCACCATTACTCCCAGGTCTACTCTAACTCGGAGTGGTAGTGCCTGTTAAGGTCATATCTATAGGAAAAATTGTATTTGAAAAAAATTGAGTACCTACCTTAAATAGTAAGCGTTTCCCTGCACTTTCACCAGGGTAGATTGGAGAGCCTCGCACAAACGGAAGCCCATGCAGTGACCAGTGCAAAAAGTGAATGATCGCTTCAGTATCTCCGGTTTGTGACACCTCAAGTGCCCTTTTAGAGAAGAGGTGCTACCTGAGTGAACTCTTATCTAAAAACATTTTTGGGGAGGTTTGTGTGCATCTTGGACATTTTAAACTTTTGGAGATAAACTAAGATAAGTGTCGTAATAGATTAACAGATTACCTTTTTTTGAGGAGTGAGCGTATATAATTATAATAAATTCTTTATCAGACGATGACCTTGAGGCCAATCGTGACTTCGGGGTATTTTCTCTCTCTCTCTCTCTCTCTCTCTCTACTCTCTCTCTATATATATATATATATATATATATATATATATGAAATTGAAGATAACTTAACGAGGGATAAAATTTCGATTTCAACGCAACTTCCACCGTCGATACAAGCCAGGGTTGTAAAGAATATAAAAGTGGTCAATACGTTAGTAGAGTGGATTTTGTAGAAGGATGTAGATAGATTATCTACTAAAGTCTCTCTGAAAACGGATCATCAGGGTTAATCATAATGAATTTGTTGAGTATCTGGCCGCCATCCTCGGTTCCAGTTGTAAAAGAACTTAAAGTAAACAAGTCCTTGTGGGATAGTGTCCTTTAGGTCCGACGTCCAAGTGTGAATGAGTTAAGATAAGAATCAGGCCTCTATAAATACACCAACAGCAGCAGCAGCACTGCCAATGATTGGATAATAGGAATCTTCGGTGGTCACGTGGTAGTCAACGAGTCTATATTTAGAAGTGACCCATTGACGCACGCCTTATATACTCAAAAAACTCCAACAGAATTAATCAAATAATTGATTAATTAAGGATAATCGCAGAAGCGAATAACTTTACCGATTTTTTTTCTGACGGTCGGAGAGTCTAAGAGAAAGAGAGTTGGATTTTGGCGGTACTGCTTTTTATATACTACCGATTTCCACACTAGCTAAGCCGTCTAACTTAAAACGATCGCAAGTAAAGAAAATAACCCCAACACAGAGAATTTTGAATTGTTTAAGGGCTGGTTTAGCTTAGTTGGTATAGAATTTGCTCTCGCCAACCTTTACAAAGTGATTTTTAAGTTTTTTAAAAAATTCTCCTGTCGTGTTTATTTAAAAAAAAAATCAATTCGCTTTACAAACTCACTTTTTCCTCATCCCTATTATCTATCCAGATCTGAATGGGTTACCCAACGGTTCACATTTGGTGTAGTATATATATATATATATATATATATATATATATATAAAAAGAAGGTCCGCAAAATGTATTTTGTTCTCAGAAAAAAATTTTAATTCTTTTTTTTTTCACTCCCTCTTCCTGTTTAAAAAAAAAAAACAGGAAGAGGTAGCGAAATACTCATGTGTATATATATACAAGCATGTAAGGATTCATTTTCATATTATCAATCAAAGCCTGAAGAAGATACCAGAAGATCTGAAACACGTGTTGCATATGTAAAACAAAAAGAAATTAAAAAAAATTTCTGAGAACAAAATATATTTTGCGGAGTTTCTTTTTTATAAAATATTGAATTTTCTCCCGTTGGAACCAGAACAACATTATATAATATATATATATATATATATATATATATATATATATATATATATATATAAGGTATTTTTCTTAATAGCTCGTTTGTTAGAGAAATCGCAACGTTCTGGGTTCGATACCAGTCCTAACTCAGGGTATGAGTAGCATAGCTTATATCTGAGCAATAAAGTAAGTGAGATGATGGTATATGTGGTGCTCCTCTTCAAATGCAAAAAATCTCCCTGTCATAGAGCCATAGAAAAAGAAGAATAGACTCCCTCGCTATCTAGCTAATACCGACAATATGATCTCTACCAAATTTGCTGTTAAAATTTGTATCTTACTTTTCATATTGTGGAGTTACCTCCCGCAACTGCCACAGTGTAATGGTTATTGCTGTAGGAAATAGACACGGCAAATCGAGTTCGAGTTATAAATAAGTACTTACATTGTAAAACACACAAATTCTAAATAAGTACTTACATCGTAAAACACACAAATTAAATTATACAATACAAAATGCCATCAGCCCTGTCGGCTGAGATTTTAGAATACACCGACTACGGTCTTAGAATAGAATACTTTGCCAAAAACCCTGTGACAGATAAGAGAGACTTATTAGATAGACACAGTCGCCAAATACAGTCAGCATAATAAACTCGACCCACAAACCGGCTATTGAACTGAGGTGCTCGTGATAGAACAAGATTAAGTTTAGTGTATACCGGGTGTTTCAGGAGGTGCTCGTGATGGAAATGAGTTAAAAAATCTTGGACGAGGCTGTTTGCATTTCACATAGCATTAATACCCTTGGGAAAGGTATGGATCCATCTATTCTCCCTCCAACTCGGTGGGTGTTCACATATTTTTTTTAAATTTTAATTTTACATTTTCTGTGGCTTCTTTTAGAAGCCACAGAAACTTTTGCTTTTACTACGGACCATTTATTCCTTTTTAAGGAAAACCAAAGTTTCTAAAGTTTTTTTCTTGTAAGTCCAGAATCCTTGTTGTTTTTTTTTTTTATTTTTTTTTTTTTAGTCTTATGAGCAAGAGGTATGTTTTGAACAATATCTATAAGAAGGTAGTTATTGGTTGGTAGTTATATCAAAGTTTTAGTTACAACAAACTTAACGGACCTGAATTCCACCATCGTATGTTACCCCGCCGAAAAAAAAAAACCGAAAAATCAGGGAATTAACTGAATTTAATGACATTTTCAGAGTTGATATATTAATGAATAAAATATATAATGTACCAGTTATTTTATTTCAAAACTTTTACATTTTTTCAGGTCAGTTAACTTTGAACCATGTATCTTTGAGGCGTAACACAGATTCTCAAAGATACGTGGTTCAAATTCCACTCTGATTTAATGTGGTAGTACCTGCTATGGTTCCATCTATGAGTTAAATAGAACAAATGGTTTTAGAAAATGTTTAAAAAAATTAGTACTCATCAAGAATGAATAAAATAAAATCTCTTCAGCATAAAATAACCCAACAAGGATTGACATGCCATAAAACCCAACCAACCAACAAAACAGACAAACTGTTACATAAATGATGAACATACCGTCGATTTTGGACGGTTAGCGTAGAAGGTAGATTTAAATTCAAACCTGGCCGTTAGAACGGTTGTAGATTTGACTGACTCTTAGTAACCTTGTTTTGACCTCCACTTGTGCTTGCGGTCGCAAGTGTGAGAAATAATTAGCAGTGTCTGGTGAGTCGTCAGTATGTAAAGACGTACTCAGCCAGGTTCGAACCACGCTTGATTATTGGCCCAACTCTTAAGGAATAAAAATGTAATTCACAAAATAGGTGTCTTTAGTTTGTCACTAAAAACAACGACAGCCATGGCATCTTGACAACAATCTTAAGATACCAGTTAAGAAAAAGCGGAACCAGAGAAATGGTTAAGAAGAAAGAAAATAAGAAATAAGAAATAAGAAATTTATTTATCAATAGTTGGTACAAGTTATAAAGAATAAGTAAAAGAAAAACTTTATTTTTGTTAAACTACTATTGAAGGGAGGCCATGCCTAATAGCGTGAGGCTAAGCCCATGGACATAACCATCCTTGGACGCTCACAGGAAACGATACAAGACACACCAGACAACACAAACATATAGATATATATCATGAGACAAATTAGCCGTGTGAGAATCTAAATGCAAATCTGTTGTTTATAAGAGGCAATAAAATGCCTTTTCAAAAGTTTTTTAAGGACAAAATAATCTCCTTGGTCTAGCTCTAGTGAAGAGAACCAGACCGACAGATAGAATCGACCGTCATACTTGGAAGTAAGAAGAAATACCAAAACCAAGCCATGAAGATAGACATACAGAAGTAAGTCCAGAAATATATGGGCCCTCCGATCAATTAGCTGGTCACGTCAAGCCCTAGCGCCTATATGATTGTCCCGACCCCATTGCCCTTATGGCAAGCCCCAACGCTTTTTATCATATGGGTGCTACAAGGCGGTGCCTGAAGGTCTTCATGCCCTGGGAATGACGTTAAACTATCTGATGATGAGGTTTCAGTTTTGGAGGTTTGGGGAATGTGGATCACCCTTTCATCACCATTGCTCCCTGGTCTACTCTGACCCGGAGTGGTAGTACCTGTTAGGGTTGAATTGAAAAATTTGTTTATAAAAAAATTGAATATCCGTTAAGAATAGATTTATTTCAAAACTTTGTCGGCATTAAATGACCCACTGAGGTTGATATGCCGTAAACCAAACCAAACCAAACCAAACCACAAATACAGAAGAAGTAAGTATAGAAGAAGATTTAGTATGGGAGACACAACCACGGGTGTCCCTCATGCGATAATAGTATACTTGTGTTGGCATCCTTACGTCTAAGACGATGGCGTAATGTCCAATTTTTATTTATTATTTATTTCTATTTTTTATTGTTATTTATTCATTTTTTCATCTGCATTTGGGCGAGTGGCTGAACAGGACAATTTTTTTTATTACAGTCTCTGGTGCAGTGACTGCATACAAACAGTGATACTTGCTGGGGCTGTTGTTGCCCCCACCCCTGCTTCTTGCTCTCTTTGCTGTGGGGGATACTTTCCTCTCTGTTTCATTCCTTTTCATGCCTTGTTTGAAAAAGAGGCGCCAGGGTGCTCGGTTTTCTGCCCCAGCCTCCCATGTGTTGATGTTGATGTGGCATGTCAAGACAAGTATATATATTTACCAACCCCTCCGCACGAGCAGGATGCGACACAAGGTCAATTTCCTAAGCGGAGTTTAACAGGTTTGAATTCAGAGTTTTCCTTCTCTAGACCGGTTGCCTAACCAAGGTTAAAGAGCCCAGTCTGCCCTACTATTTACCCATAGCTGGAGGGAGAGTAGGATTCATACCTTTCCCAAGGGTATTAGCGCTAAGTGAAATGCAATGACCACGTCCAGGATTTGAACTCGGGGCGTCGTGTCCATTTCCCATGACTTTAACCATTACACCACGCGCTTCCTTTCAAGACAAGTATGCGTATAAGACGGCTACACAACACAACCTTCATACGAAGACAACCTTAACTCGGCATGGCTTCAAATCAATACAAAAACGAATCAATCACTTAATGAAATTCTAAACTAATCCCTTATGTATATGCATTGGGGGGGGGAGTGGGTATAATTATGGCTTTTATTTCCATAAATAAATCCCCAATGACGTGTGAAATGATAATGAAAAGTATTTATATTATCGTTGAAATGATTGTTGGTATGGAATCCCCCCCCCCACACACACACAAACCAATATGGCAAATCAAGTTAACCGTGATGAAAGATAAGAAAAATGGTGAAGAATAAACCGAAAGTACTGGAGAATTTAGCCCCTGTGATCACGTGGAAGGCAAATGGAGGGGGGGGACAGAGAAACGTAACTTTTATGGGCTGACTATATCTATTTATTCATTTTATTTATTTTTTTTTTTCAAATTATCTTCTTCTTTTTCTTTCCTCAATTTTGGACTTCTTTTTTTCTTCCTTTATTCATTTCTCTCTTCCTTCCTTTTCTTTTCTTTTTTTTCTTTTTCAAATTACCTTCTTTTTCTTTCCTCAATTTTGGACTTCTTTTTTTCTTCCTTTATTCATTTCTCTCTTCCTTCCTTTTCTTTTCTTTTTTTTTTTTTTTTTTCAAATTACCTTCTTTTTCTTTCCTCAATTTTGGACTTCTTTTTTCTTCCTTTATTCATTTCTCTCTTCCTTCCTTTTCTTTTCTTTTTTTTTTCAAATTATCTTCTTCTTTTTCTTTCCTTAATTTTGGACTTGTTTTTTTTCTTCCATTTATTTCTCTCTTCCTTCCTTTCTTTTTTCAAATTATCTTCTTTCCTTTCTTCTTTCCTCAATTTCAGATTTCTTTTTTCTTTCTTTCTCTCTTCCTTCCTTTTCTTTTTTTTTTTTATCTGGCCCATATTTAATTGGTAATGATTAATACACACCGGTTTGGGACGGTGAAAATCCCCGATGACTGAGTTGCGCACTAGTCGGAATGAGAGGTCCCTGCTATAACGTGGATGACGTCACTGAAGCATGGCAACTAAGTATTTTTTTCTTCTTCTTTTAAGAGCGGATTAATTTTGTTTTGTATTTATTCACCTGTCGTAATAATTATATAAAAAAACAATTGGAGAAATGGTATTTACACAGAATATCCCGCAGATAAAATGTCTAATAATATATACTAGCATGACCTGTGGAAATACCACAGTGAAATAGTCGTCGGGTGGCCTAAAGTCGATATCCGCCAGACAACGAGGGAATCTACCCCTTTTTCACTAGAGCTAGACCAAGGAGATTGTTTTTGAGTCTGGGGTGGAGCGCCACACCTATCATCAGTTCCTCACTTTACTGCACAGATCCCTGTGCTACTCATACGCTGAGTTGGCGAGGTCCGGTATCAAACCAGGTGTAGCGATTGTCTGCTCCTGTTTGGTCCAGAATAGTTATCATCCCTTTCGGCCGCTAGGGGGTTAGGGTATTTAGTCAGCAAAGTGCAAAGTTTGAGTTATCTTTTCTCTGGGACAGCAAACAAGACACATGGGTTAGACATTTGCGTCTATACCTTTTATGTGTGTGTGTGTGGGGGGGGGGGGGCTTCGCCCCCCAGCCTAAGTAAGTGACATTCCTTCTGGACCCTCCATCACTTCTGTAGGACGAAGCCTACTTTCTTTATACACGTCTATAATTGCGTTCTTTATGTAACTGTTTTGTATACCTTTCTAGTACCATGTATATGCATTCCTGTTTGAATGTATTTCTATGTGCTCACTATTAAAGTCTATGTTTGTTATATCTTATAACTTCTTTGTCCGAATATTTTTTTGTACTTATATGTACCCACGTTTAAGAGGAATTGCGGTCTTATTCTCCCAGTGATATGCAATTATTCGGACGAAAGAAGACAAACAACACAACGGAATTTAAACACATATATTGACAAAGGGTACAAAAAATATTGTTGCAAATTTTGATGGCATTTGCTACAGACTTATCTGAGAGGTGAAATTACAGTTCGTAGGTGAAGTGGCACTAGCAATGGATTCTGGTCGTTGTGGTTGTAGAGTGCTGTTAGACGTTTCTCTTAGAAGTTCTTAGGAAGTCAAGTATTAAGAGTATTTACGGTTTTCGAAGGAGCTCTTATTTCTCCGTAGTTGTAGGCAAATTGTCGGACAAAGAAGGAACAAACACGAAAGTAAATGCAGACACTTGTATTGACAAAAAATTACATAAAATTGTTGCAAATTTTAATGATACTTGCTACAAGACTTATCTGTGGAGTAATTTTCTCGGAGTAATGGATAACAGGGTATTCTTTTCGTCGGTAGGAAATGTTGATAAGACGCTTCGTCTCGGTAGTTTCTCGTCCTTCAGTAAGTGTGCAATTGTACCAGCCTTTATGCAGTATGCAGATACAATGCCTTAGAAGGGAGCTGGTTGTAGAGTTCTGTGATAAGTGGGCCCTGTTTTGGGCCTTGGTAATGAGAACTTGGTGGTTTTACGTCTCTCCTCCAGTACTGTCTTTCGATAAGTAAGCCCTGTTTTTGGGCTAAGTGATGAATGAAGTGTAGGGACCGCTGTTTACGCGACTACACTCAGTGGGTGCTCCGTGATAAGTACGCCCTGTTTGGGCGAAGTGATGAAAGCGTTTGTTTTTACGTCTCTCGTTGGTAACGGTTCCCTGATAAGTGAAATCTTTGGTATTTGGCGCCAACATACGATGTTGGCGACCCGCCCCCTCGCGACAGGGGGAGATAATTAGCTATGGAATTTCCAATAGTATTGAGAATTGCTTTGCGACGCGTCCGTGCAGTTCGGTTCTCGTGTGATAAGTAAAAATGTTGAGAGTGCTTTTTAGAAGCTACTCGCCTGGTAACTGCCCTTTTTTTTGGGGGGGGGGGCAAGGTGTTGGAATTGTTTATTTTAGCGACTCGCTACGGTAACAATCTCCAGATAAGTGCCGGGCTTGATTCTCCCGCCAACCTCGTGTTGGCGATTCGCCCCCTAGCAGCAGGGTAAGATAATTTAACTATCGGATTACCGACACGTTGGAAGGTCACTCTAAGCCTTCCAATTAATTATGATAACTTTAAATCTAACACCGGAAACTTGCGATTCCAAGGCAAGCGCTCTACCGACTGAGCTAAAATTGGTAATAATTAATACACACCGGCCTGAAAGGTGAAAAAACCCCGATGGCTGAGTCGTGCACTAATCGGAATGAGAAGTCCCTCCTAGAACGTGGATGACGTCACTGAAGCATGGCAACTCGTTACACCTTAAGTAAATTTTTTTCTTCTTTTTTTTTGTTTTGTATTTATTCACCTGTCGTAATAGTTAAAAAAAACACTCGCAGAAATGGTATTTACCCAGAATAACCCGCTGATAAAATGTCTGTAATAGTTTGTTTGTTTGTTTATTGATTTTAACGGCATATCAACCCGTCTGGGGTTATGTCATACCTAACGGTTAGAAAGTGATACATATCGTGTATTTATATTTATACTTTTTAGTAATTGGTTTTAACAATGAGAATAGAGTAACTGATAAGATACTTCCTTGTGGGATGCCTTCCTCTTGGGTTTATGGATCCCACACTTAGCCTGAAATTTCTATAGGAGAGAAAGTTCTTTATAAATAGTGGTAGTCTTCCTCGTAACCCTAGATCATCTGTAATAGTATATACTAGTAGGACTTGTGGATATACTACAGTATGATAATTTGATTATTACAACGTTTGATATCGAAACAGTCTGTACGATGTTCTACACACCGAGCGATCCTTTACCGGGATTACACTTGTCAAGTTCATTTTCTATGAAAAAAAGTATCGAATTTTATGCGATACATGCATTGTAATTGCCTTCAAGCAAAAATATAATATATACTATATATTCAACAATGCTTCTAAAAAAAAACATCCAAAAATCTTAACGTTTGATATGTTTACTTGAGAGCTATCGCTAAATAGTTCAATATGTAAAAAGTATAATAATCTTGATTTAACTCTCTCTCTCTCACTCTTTTTTCTTTCTTTCCTTCTTTTCATTACGTTCAATTGAAACAGATTAGCGCTCACCCCTCTAACTTTCCCCTATTTTCTTTTTTTCTTTCATAGTATTTTTTCTTCCCTTTCTTTCTTTATAATAAAAATGGAATGGTCCATTATTTTGCTGAGGTGACGACACTCATAAAAAATAAGAATTTGGCGGAGAACCAACACCAGATAATCAGTATTCACACTTTTGCATTTCATCTTGGGTGATTTGGACGGTTTCATTTTCATGCCAGGGGTTGCTGCAAGATGATAACGGTGGTACTTTTAAGGAACACGAGTATTAATATAAATATTCAAATTCAATTTCAATAGGCATGATGCATGTTTTTGAAATCCTCTTTAAGCTAATACAATTATGGTTTGTATTGGTTGAAACTCATTCACACACAACACACACACACACACACACACACACACACATATATATATATATATATATATATATATATATATATATATATATGTCAATTATCTTGTTTGAATAAAGAGTTAATTATTTCTGAGTGAATTTATCGAACTAAAGAATTGGTATTTGTTCACTATTCAGGAGGGATGTACAAATACGCGCAGCTGCTAAATCACCGTTCTTTTTTTTTTAATTCCCAAGAAATCGGCTAATTATCGGATTTTTATAAAATTTTCGGTATTCAATGCAATAAAAGAGGGTTTCTTTTAAAAGAGATTTTTCCTCAAAATTCTGAAGACATATTTTTTGAATTGTTTGGTTGTCATGTCCCCCCTTCAATCATTTTAATTTGACTCACTTAATGAAGGCGCAGATGAATAATTTTTATATGTTTTAAAGAATTAGATTTTGTTGATATTTTTTTAATAACGTTTTGTCTATTTTGTTCGTATCGAGGCAAAAGTTTTGAAGTTAAAAAAATGTAAAAAAAAAAAAAAAGAAGAAACAGTATTGCTTTTCCGGGCATTTTTTGCTTTACTCGTTTTCGTAGCTCAATATTCTAAGGATGTGATTAATAACAGAAAAAAAATTCAGGTTAAACTTTTTTTTTATAGAGGTTTAAAATGGATATTGTATATTAAACTCCTTCACTCACGGCATGTGACTGGTATTTTGTTGATTAATAGATTTTTAAAAATGGCAAATTGGTCGGAAAATTAAAACGGAAAGTTTTTTGGTGGTCCCCCATGACAGTTTAACAACAGTTAATGAATGAAATTTTTGCGAATTTGGTTACGGTTTAGGGGCTTGGTGATTAGGGTTGTTTTTAATTATGTATTGCTTAAAAAAAAAAAACAAAAAAAAAAAAAAAAAAAAACTTTCCGTTTTAATTTTATGACCAATTTGCAAGTTTAGTCAAAAAAATTATCTAAATCATTTTAGTTTTTTTTAATGATTGTTTGTGTTTTTGTGTCTTTTTTTGAGACGTAACACAAATTCACAAACATACTTGGTTCAAAGTTAATTGACCTGAAAAAATGTAAAAGTATTTAAATAAAATAACTGGTGCATTATATCTTTTATTCATTAATATATCAACACTGAAAATTTCATTAAATTCGGTTAATTCCTTGATTTTTAGTATTTTTTCTTTCGACGGGGTGACATACAATGGTGGAATTTAGGTCCGTTAAGTTCGATTTAACCATCTCTTTTCTCTCTCTCTCTCCCCCCTCTCTCTCTCTCTCTCTTTCTTTTTTGTTTCTCTCTCTCTCTCTCTTCTCCCATTTTCTCTCTCGCCCCTCTCTCTCTCCTCTCTTGTTTTTCTCTCTCCTCTACCTCTTTTTTCATTTTTCTTTCTTGTATTCCCTTTTTATCTATATTTTTATTTTTCAATTCTCTTTCCATTTTCTCATTCATTTACCTTTCATGCCTTTTCATTCAACCTGCTTTCTTTCTTTCTTTCTCTTTGTCTTTTTTTTTTGGTTGCTTTTATCCTTTATCTTTCCCTTAACCTTTCCCTCCTTTTCCACCTCAATTCTCCTTCACCCCCCTTTCCCTTTCCCTCTCCTTTTTTCTTCTTCCAATCCTTTTCTTCTCATAAAGCTAATTGCCTTTTATCAGTTGTCAGCCTGTGGCAGTCAATTTGAAAAGATATCGTTGCCCATTACATCAAGTTCAAAAGAAAGCAAACATAAAAAAAAAGAAAAACATTACAGGTGAAGGCCAGTAGAACAAGCAAGCAAACAGAATAACATTAACTTCACGAATCCATTTCTAATCCTTGTAAATAAATAGCCTCATCAGCTTTTCTTAAGCAAAGCTGATTTATTTGCTAAAGAAGAGAATGAAAATCATATTAAATAATGTTTCTGAGATTTGTATCTTTGACCTTTTTGCTACCCCACAGATTCTTATAACATTAAAGTATTATACACTCAATGGGGTCTGGTTTAGCTCGGTCGTTAGAGCACCCACCCAGGAAGCGAAAGGTTCCTGGATCAATACTGATCCCTGCCAAATCAACGTATGAGTAGCACAATATTGGGTAAACTGATCTGTGCGGTAAAGAGAGGAGTTGATGATAGGTGTGGCGCTCCACCTCAGCAAAAACAATCTCCCTGGCCTAGTGCTAACGAAAAGGGGATAGACTCCCTCACTGTCTGGCTGATACTGACAATGGTTTAGCTCAGTCACCTAGGAATAGCAAGGTTCCTGGATCAATACCTGTCCCTACCTAATGAACGTATGAGCAACACAGATTGGATAATCTTATCTGTGCGGTAAAGTGGCGCTCCACCTCAGCAAAAACAATCTCCCTGGTCTAGTGCTAACGAAAAGGGGATATACTCCTCACTGTCTGGCTGATACTGACAATGGTTTAGCTCAGTCAGAGGAGCACCCACCTAGGAATAGCAAGGTTCCTGGATCAATACCTGTCCCTACCTAATGAACGTATGAGCAACACAGATTGGATAATCTTATCTGTGCGGTAAAGTGGCGCTCCACCTCAGCAAAAACAATCTCCCTGGTCTAGTGCTAACGAAAAGGGGATATACTCCCTCACTGTCTGGCTGATACTGACAATGGTTTAGCTCAGTCAGAGGAGCACCCACCTAGGAATAGCAAGGTTCCTGGATCAATACCTGTCCCTACCTAATGAACGTATGAGCAACACAGATTGGATAATCTTATCTGTGCGGTAAAGTGGCGCTCCACCTCAGCAAAAACAATCTCCCTGGTCTAGTGCTAACGAAAAGGGGATAGACTCCCTCACTGTCTGGCTGATACTGACAATGGTTTAGCTCAGTCTGCCAACTTAAAAAAAAACAAACTCCCCAGGCGTTTCTATCAATAACATTACATTAATTCCGAGGGAAGGATCCTGAGGATGGCACTAAATGCACCCAGAAGTGAGGCTACAATTCTGGAGCTGTAGGGGTGTGTGGAGTATTTTTAAAAAATAAGACTTACTGGACTCTGCTGGAGAGGTAAGAACGACCTCATAAGGGATGTTATCCTATGGAGACACCAGAGTAGGCTGACAACCAAAAACCTACATCAATTAGCTCTGTGTGGATTCTGGATGCTGCAAGGAAGACCTGCCAGAGGTGATGGCCAAAAGGGATGGATGTCGAGAAAGAATCATGAGAATCCATGCTGAGGGTGTGACCTGATTATGATCAAGATAGAAGTGCAATAAAATAATTTTACTATTGAAAAATAGAAAAAAATTATCAGTGTTCAAGAATTAAAGTAGATTAGATTAGGTTGGATAAGTGAAGGATCCTGGGCATCAAACTGCATCCAAGAATGAGGCTTCAATTCTGGAGCTATAAGGGGAGTGTGGAGTAAGCATTTTCCACCACAAGAGAGATTTGAAGCCTCATTCTTTGGATGCAGTTTGATGCCCAGGATCCTTCACTTATCCAACCTAATCTAATTAACTTTAATTTCTTTGAACACTGATAATTTTTTTTCTATTTTTCAATAGTAAAATTATTTTATTGCACTTCTATCTTGATCATAATCAGGTTCACCAACACCTCAGCAGGAGTTCTCATGATTCTTTCTCGACATCCATCCCTTTGGCGCATCACCTCTGGCAGGTCTTTCCTTGCAGCATCCAGAATCCACACAGAGCTATTGATGTAGGTTTTTGTTTTCAGCCTACTCTGGTGTCCTCATAGGATAACACCTTATGAGGGTCGTTCTTACCTCTCCAGCAGAGTCCAGTAGTCTTATTTTTTAAAAATACTCCAACACCCCTACAGCTCAGAATTGTAGCCTCACTTCTGGTGCATTTTAGTGCCATCCTCAGGATCCTTCTCGGAATTAATGTAATGTTATTGAATAGAAACGCCTGGGGAGGTTTGTTTTTTTTTAAGTGGCAGACTGAGCTAAACCATTGTCAGTATCAGCCAGACAGGTGAGGGAGTCTATCCCCTTTTCGTTAGCACTAGACCAGGGAGATTGTTTTTGCTGAGGTGGAGCGCCACTTTACCGCACAGATAAGATTATCCAATCTGTGTTGCTCATACGTTCATTAGGTAGGGACAGGTATTGAATCCAGGAACCTTGCTATTCCTAGGTGGGTGCTCCTCCTGACTGAGCAAAAACGCATTGTCAGTATCAAGCAGACAGTGAGGAGTATATCCCCTTTTCGTTAAGCACTAGACCAGGGAGAATTGTTTTTTGCTGAGGTGGAGCGCCCTTTACCGGCACAGTAGATTAATCAATCTGTGTTGGGCTCATAACGTTCATTAGGTAGGGCCAGGTATTGATCCCAGAACCTTGCTATCTAGGTGGGTGGCTCCTCTGACTGAGCTAAACCATTGTCAGTATCAAGCCAGACAGTGGAGGAGTATATCCCCTTTTTCGTTAGAACTAGAAACCAAGGGAGATTGGTTTTTGCTGAGGTGGAGCGCCACTTACCGCACAGATAGATTATCCCAATACTGTGTTTGGCTCATACGTTCATTAGGTAGGGACAGGTATTGATCCAGGAACCTTGCTATTCCTAGGTGGGTGCTCCTCTGACCTGAGCTAAACCATTGTCCAGTATCAGCCAGACAGTGAGGGAGTCTATCCCCTTTTCGTTAGCACTAGGCAGGGAGATTGTTTTTGCTGGAAGTGGAGCGCCCCCTATATCAACTCCTCCCTCTTTCCGCACAGATCAGTTTCCCAATATTGTGCTACTCATACGTTGATTTGGCAGGGATCAGTATTGTCCAGGAAACCTTTCGCTCCTGGGTGGGTGCTCTAACGACCGAGCTAAACCAGACCCATTGAGTGTATAATACTTTAATGTTATAAGAATCTGTGGGGTAGCAAAAAGGTCAAAGATACAAATCTCAGAACATTTATTTAATATGATTTTCATTCTCTTCTTTAGCAAATAAAATCAGCTTTGCTTAAGAAAAGCTGATGAGGCTATTTATTTACAAGGATTAAGAAATGGATTCGTGAAGTTAATGTTATTCTGTTGCTTGCTTGTTCTAACTGGCCTTCACCTGTAATGTTTTTCTTTTTTTTTATGTTTGCTTTCTTTTGAACTTGATGTAATGGGCAACGATATCTTTTCAAATTGACTGCCACAGGCTGACAACTGATAAAAGGCATTAGCTTTATGAGAAGAAAAGGATGGAAGAAGAAAAAAGGAGAGGGAGGGAAAGGGGGTGAAGGAGAATTGAGGTGGAAAGGAGGGAAAGGTTTAAGGGAAAGATAAAAGGAATAAAGCAACCAAAAAAAAAGACAAAGAGAAAGAAAGAAAGAAAGCAGGTTGAAATGAAAAAGGCATGAAAGGTAAATGAATGAGAAATGGAAAGAGAATTGAAAAATAAAAATATAGATAAAAAGGGAATACAAGAAAGAAAAATGAAAAAGAGGTAGAGGAGAGAGAAAAACAAGGAGGAGGAGAGAAGGGGCGAGAGAGAAATGGGAGAGAGAGAGAGAGAGAGAGAACAAAAAGAAAGAGAGAGAGAGAGAGAGAGGGGGAGAGAGAGAGAAAAGAGATGGTTTAAATCGAACTTAACGGACCTAAATTCCACCATGTATTGTCACCCCGTCGAAAGAAAAAATACAAAAATCAAGGAATTAACCGAATTTAATGAAATTTTCAAGTGTTGAATATATTAATGAAATAAAAGAATATAATGCACGCAGTTATTTTATTTAAATACTTTTTTTACATTTTTTTCAGGTCAATTAACTGAACCAAGTAATGTTTGTGAATTTGTGTTACGCCTCAAAAAAGACACAAAACACAAACAATCATTAAAAAAAAACTAAAAATGATTTAGTAATTTTTTTGACTAAACTTGCAAAGGTCATAAAATTAAAACGGGAAAGTTTTTTTTTTTTTTTTTTTTGTTTTGTTTTTGTTTTTTTAAGCAATACATAATTAAAAACAACCCTAATCACCAAGCCCCTAAACCGTAACCAAATTCGCAAAAATTTCATTCTTAAACTGTTGTTAAACTGTCATGGGGGACCACCAAAAAACTTTTCCGTTTAAATTTTTCCGACCAATTTGCCATTTTAAAAAAAATCTATTTAAATCCAAACAAAATACAGTCATGCCGGTGAAGTGAGGAGTTTAATATACAATATCCATTTTAAACCTCCTAATAAAAAAAAGTTTAACCTGATATTTTTTTTTCTGTTATTAAATCAACATCCTTAAGAATTTGAGCTACGAAACGAGTAAAGCAAAAAAATGCCCGAAAAGCAATACTTTTCTTCTTTTTTTTATTTTTTTTTAACATTTTTTTAACTTCAAAAACTTTTGCCTCCGATACGAACAAAATAAGAACAAAACGTTATTGAAAAAAATATCAACAAAATCTAATTCTTTAACATATAAAATTATTCATCTGCGCCTTTCATTAAGTGAGTCAAATTAAAATGATTGAAGGGGGGACATGACAAACCAAACAATTCAAGAAAATATGTCTTCAAGAAATTTATGAGGAAAAAATCTCTTTTAAAAGAAACCCTCTTTTATTGCAATTGAATACCGAAAATTTTATAAAAATCCGAAGTAGATTAAGGCCGATTTCTTGGAATTAAAAAAAAGAAACCGTGATTTAGCAGCTGCCGTATTTGTACATCCTGCCTGATAGTGAACAAATACCAATTCTTTAGTTCGATAAATTCACTCAGAAATAATTAACTCTTTATATCAACAAGATAATTTCATATATATATATATATATATTATATTAATATACTATATAAATAATGTGTGTGTGTTGTGTGTGTGTGTGTGTGGGTGTGTGTGTGAATGAGTTTCAACCAAATACAAAACCAATAATTTGTATTAGGCTTAAGAGGATTTAAAAATGCTATGCCTATTGAAATTGAAATTTGAATATTTAATTAATACTCGTGTTCCTTAAAAAGTACCATCCGTTATCATCTTGCAGCAACCCCTGGCATGAAAAAATGAAACCGTCCAAATCACCCAGTGAATGCAAAAGTGTGATACCTGATTATCTGGTGTTGGTTTCTCCGCCAAATTCTTATTTTTTTGAGTGTCGTCACCGTCAGCAAAAATAATGACCCATTCCATTTTTATTATAAAGAAAGAAAGGGAAGAAAAGATTACATGAAAGAAAAAAAGAAAATAGGGAAAGTTAAGAGGGTTGAGCGCTAATCTGTTTTCAAAATTGAACGATAATGAAAAAGATGAGGAAAGAAAGAAAAAAGAGTGAGAGAGAGAGAAGGTTAAATCAAGATTTTATACTTTTTAACATTTGAAAGTATTTAGCCGAATAGCTCTCAAGGTAAAACATATCAAAGACGTTAAGATTTTTGGATGTTTTTTTTAGAAGCATTGTTTGAATATATAGTATATATTTATTTGCTTGAAAGGCAATTACAATGCATGTATCGCATAAAAATTCGATACCATTTATTTTCATAGAAATGCTTGACAGTGTAAATCCCGGTAAGGATCAGCTCGGTGTGTAGAACAATCGACAGACTGTTTCGATATCAACGTTGTAATAATCAATTATCATACTGTAGTATA
>CM042162.1:20967932-20971070 GCA_023376005.1 Doryteuthis pealeii | reverse complement strand
TGTCTTTCAGTCGCGATTCGAAGACTATTGCATTTTCAGTAGCTCGACGAATTATCTTTTTTTTTTTGGCTGAGCAGCGTTAATCCCGGGCTACTTGGGGCCATAATCCTCATTTACGGACGAGTGCTGAAAGCAATTTCCACTAATGGCATCAAAGGTATGAGCTCGTATGAATAGCTCCCATAAGCACGCAAAAAATATAAATAATAATATATCAGTTAGTCTTTAACTGCGTCAACAAATACAGGGATAAACATGGTCACTGATGTAAAGGACAAAATTAAACTCATTGAGAAATCACTCATCAATCTCATCTTGCTGATCTCTCTCAACTGCCAACTGGCAGCAAATACTCTCCAGGAAAATACACTCGAGTTCCTGGCCTATCCCTGAAATCACCCTGGTTACGCCTTCACATTTGATTTCACTTGGACCTTTATTAATGGACAGTATTATTTATACTTGTTGATGCTTACAGCAAATGCCAGAAATTTTTCAAATGAATCGCATCACTTCAGATGAAACAATCCAAAAGTTGAAACAGATCTTCAGTCGTTTTGGAATTCCCCAGATATTAGTTTCTGATAATGGAACTGCATTCACTTCAGGTACCTTTGCACATTTCTGTGCACTTAATGGTATACAACACATTAAAACACCACCCTTTCACCCACAATCAAATGGACAGGTGGAGCGTTGTGTCGATACTTTTAAGAGGGCACTCATCAAAAACAAAGGGGACACACAAGAAATATTAGAAATATTCCTCAGTAGTTACAGAGCTACACAAAATTCAACACACCTAATGGAAACTCACCAGCAGAAGCACTGATGAATCGCAAGGTTCGTTTGCATATAGATGTCATCCATCTTACTACAAAACATTCACCAAAAAGGAATATGATGACAGAGGAACAATTTAACCAACATCATGGAGCAGTGAAACGCACATATGTACCAGGACAATGCAAAGGACTACCGCAATGGCAAAGAAAAATGGACTCAAGGACGCATTATACGTCGTTCTGGAAATGTCATATATGACGTAGATATAGAATCTACAGTTTGGGTTCGACATGCAAACCAATTACGGTCTTCTCACCTTCCAGAGACTAAATCAAATTTCACCTTACCGCTAGATATCTTATTGGATACTTTCGAACTGCCTCCACAACTTCCCCAAGACATACCAAAGGATAATCCTAAGACACCAAATAAATGTGTACTTAGAAGATCATATAGATTTCGGAGAAAACCCTATCAACTACAAATAGATTCCTGAAACAAATCATATGAGCTAAAAGCTAAATAGGGGAGGTATTAGGGAGAGTTATCTCCCCCTAACGATTCGAACCGGACTCTCTGAAGAGGAGGGAGAAATACTGTAGAGCAGATCAGAACCAAGTAGGTGACACACGTGTATCCTATCATCAGCCAAACTATAATCCAAAACCATCCACTGTATTCCCTGTCAGTGAAAATAAATAAAACAAATATTGTGATTGTTAACATATTCTCTGTTTTATTATAATTTCTGTATATCCTACATCTCGGGATACAACAGTAATAATAGTAACTAGTAGAACCTATGGATATACCACAGTATGATAATTTAATTATTACAAAGTTTGATATGTTTACTTAAGAGCTAAATAGTTCAATATGAAAAAGTATAATAATCTTGATTTAACTTTCTCTCACTCTTTTCATTATGTTTGATTGAAACACATTTTCGATTCCACCAGAGGGTGTTGCAAGATGATAATGGACATACTTTTAAGGAACACGAATATTCATATATAGATAAGCATATGGCTGAATGAGAATTTGCAGTATTATAAACAATAGCCAGTAGATAATTTGGAGTAAATAAACTATAAAAACAAATTAAACATCCTTTATATATTGATAATTATCCCCAATTTTACAATCTCCAATTAACATTTTTTAAATATTATTTTTCCAGAAATACTCGACGATGTATTAAAAAAAAAAAAATTATATGCTTTTTTACTTTCTTTTCCTGCTAAGTTAAAAACTTGTGAACAAGGACGAAGGATACAAACTTTTTTTTTTATATGGGGTACCAAATATTATTTAGTTTGTGGTTAATATTTTTGTTAATAAATGATAAATAAATTTTTTTTAAAATTCTTCAGGAATTTTTTTTTTTTTGAGACATAATTCCACTGCTAAAAACATAGTTTATTTTTTTTTTTTTAAATATTTTTTAAAACTATTCTTTAAACCCATTATATTGTTGAACAGAGCTCGTTGAAATCTTTCTATTGCACATAAAAAATATTTTTCTCTCTCTCCGTTCATCAAAACTTTATCTATCTCCCAATAAAATCAAAGCAACGTGTTGACCCCCCCCCCCCAAAAAAAAAAAAAAATTGCCTTAATGCTGTTGCGGACTATTAATAAAAGCAACTCTATGTTCTTTGATTTTATTAATGACCATCTTACAACTTATATGTAATATGAGTAAGTACTGCTAGTATATTATAATGTATTTTATTATCTATTTTTTTTATTAACTTTAACCTATTCACTGTGTAATTAAATTTTATGGTCATTCCTTTAATGGTATTCGTTATCCATACTAACAAATATACGCACACTCCGGATGCAAGTATTTAAGTTTGAATATATTAAAATATTAAATTAAATAAGAAAGGCTTATGAAACTAAATAAAGAACAACTGAAACTTAATCTTCCATCACTCCAGTCTTTCATTGCTAAATTTTACTTATTTAACTATTTAGTTAAAATAGAAAATAAAGAATAATATATAGATATGGTCAATAATAGTATGTAGATATGGTCAACAGTATTAATCATGTAAAACAATTTTATCAATAATTGAGGTTTGAATAAAAATAAAATCACGATAACGTTTTAAAACAAAAATATAATAAAATGTGTTCTTAATTGTGCTTGCACATTATTTGAAATGAACTTAATTGTTATTACGAAAACATTTTATGATATTTTCGTGTTAAAACATGCAGTTGTATTGATTCAAACAAATTCGTATTTTCAGTGTAGATTTACGGTGAAATGAAAATGGCCAACCAAAACATATAGCTTCCTCAAAGTGAAATAAACAAAGGGAGGTTAATCTCATTTATGTA
>CM042162.1:20937932-20965432 GCA_023376005.1 Doryteuthis pealeii | reverse complement strand
CTCTCAATCTCTCTTTCTATCTTTCTTTCTTTCTCTTTCTTTCTTTCTTTCTTTTTCTCTCTGTCCCTTTTTTCTTTCTTTCTCTTTTATTTTTTGTCTCTGTCTTTCGTTCTCTTCTCTCTTTCTCTCTGTCTATGTCTCTCTCTCTCTATTAATTCAAATATAAATACCGCCAACGGATTAATCATAAAATTCTACCCTAAAAAAAAGTGTGGTTTGCTCTTGGTACTGGGCTTTTTAAAAAATTTAATCCCCAAACAGACTGAGACAATTATTTGCAAGTAAATTTGTTTACAATCATTTTAAACAGGTGGACCCTTCATATTTGATATTATTTATACTAGCAAATATATGCACCCTCTGGGTGCAAGTTTTTAAGTTTTAATATAATAAAATATCATGTTAAATTAGAAAGGCTAATGAAACTGAATAAGAATTCAGATTAAAATATTTGGAACAGAGGGGGTATAATCGGAAAATAGAACAACTTTGAAACTAACTGATCCACCATTTTCCCTTACTCCCGTCTTTCAGTGGTAAATTTCCCTAATTTAACTATTTAGTTAAAATAGGAAGAAAAGAATAAAATTACAGTTATTTCTTTATGTTAATAGATTTCTGTTAAGATTTATCCCCGAGATTTTTGCTCATATTTATTAAGATAAAACCAAACAATTAGAAATCAATAATACTAAGCATATATTTATTAAAATCAAATTTTTTAAGATCAATATGCAAATTAGCATTCCCATTCACACTGTCATCCGCTATTTCGTTGAATATATAAATATAATTGCATGTTATTAGTATGTAGATATTGTTAACAGTCTTAATGATGTAAAACAATTTTACTAATAATTGAGGTTTAAATAAAAAATAAACTCATGGGGAATGTGATGTATATAACAAAGGGAATTGTGACTTGTATAGTAATATAGTTTCGGTTACAGACAGACAAACCCACAATCTCCATTATAATAAGATTTTCAGATTATTGTCTTCATCTTTATTATCTACACCATTTTTCAGCCAATGTTCCCTTTAGCCTTCTTAAAGTGTGATATATCCGGGTTAAGGGATATATTATGAAGTTGGTATTAAGCTATATTATCGCAGTAGTAGCTGGTGCGTCAAATAGCAGAACGTCTTCCGAGCAGTCGTGGTGGTATTTTGACTAGTAGTCTTGTAGGCTTAGGGGTATTTACATGTGTCCCACTTTCACACGATATGGCACAAGGCCGATTTATGTGGGCACCACCCACAAGCCGAGACTCATGGGTGGTAGGTAGAAAAATTGCATCGATCCCATTGGCATTGCCCCTCAAGGGGGCGCCTGGGATCGACGCTATTAATTAAACACAACCTGTCCAGGGCTGAAGCTCACTGGACTGGTAGGCTCAGGCGCTGGTACCACCACAGTGTCAAATATTTATAGAGGACACTGTCTAATCAGATTATAGTGAGGGGGTACCAAGGTATTTACATATTCATTACATCAAAGTGTTTATCAATCACAGGAACTTTCACAGAACCTTGAACTGAAACCATTTATCTAATCCATTGGGATAGATTCTTCTCATTTATTAACCATGACCGGGCACAAATATCAAGCTATGTTAAGTATTTTCACCTGTAGTCAGGATTGAACCTGCAACCTCCAGATGATTGTCACTTATAACTGTATATCAACTTTACAAACACCAAATACTAAACAGCTTGCTTGTTATATGAATTATGAATTCACAGAAATTGGTCTTAGATGATGTGGATAAAACTGGGCACAGTTGGTGCCTTCGTAATGTAAAGGCCTATTCAGTGAAGTCTGATTCAGTTGTGACGTCACCAAAAGTAGTCTTAATTCACAAATGCTAAATGTCCGCAAGTTCACCGAAGTGTTTTCAAATATTCAACAATTTTTTCTTTTAAATATTCAATTAATTAATTTTATTTTATAAACAAAAATGCCTATCTAAGTGTGTGATCCCTTTTTGTAATGGAAATTATAAAGACTAGTACAAAATAAAAAAAACGTCCTCCGGGTGATGTAAAAATAGATTTTTGAAACATATTGCCTGAGGGGTGGGAGTAAAAAATTGTCAGTGAGTTTGTACCTTAAGTAAGTAAAATCATCAAATTCATTAAAGGATTAAAAATAAAACAATTTGTAATGTAAACTTTAAATATGCATTAAAATAAAACAGACTATATATAGATATATAATACCAGTCATGTATTTATTAAAACTTGTTTCAAAAAACAATGAGATTGTCTAATGCTGCATGTTCAAATTTTGAGTGTATTTATTCTATGTTATGACGATTTTGGGTAATGTGACATAAGCAGTGATGTAATTTTTGTTACAGACAAAAACTGAAAGCGAATCTCCATTATTAATAGATATCCCAAAGTTTAGTGTTTTTTTTTTTTTCGTTCCCAACATCACGATGGTTCTAATCACATTCTAATTATAGGTAGAGTACACTGTATGCCCTTTATGAACTGAATCCTGATCACTCCCCACTTATATCACTTTGTGAGCCTTATCAAAGTGTATCTGTAAAGCAAAGTTCAGCTCTCTAGCTGCTAACTTGGTTGTACAAACAAACACACTATCATACATACAGATGTCATATTCTATTTTTAATAAAAATGATAACCACCGGCTGCTGCTAAAAAAAAAAAAATTTTTTTAAATTCTCCAGAGTTTTTGAATTTATATATCAAGAAAAGGGTTAGATAAGAGAGAAACCTGTTTAATAACATGGCTCAAGTCTAACGATCAAAGTTAATGCGATATGAAAATAATATGTCACAGCTCCCCCCGCCCCCAATTTTTAGAGTTGTTAGAGGGTTTGTATCATAGGTAAGTAAAATCATCAAATTCATTAAAGGAGTTATAGAAAAGAAAAACATTTTGAAATAGAAACTTAATTCTGTTTCCCTCAAATAAAATGAAGCTGGTCCTCTGTGGATCACATCCCTACTTCTCCACATAGTCACCGTTTCTCTCAATAGCAATGTTCCACCTTTGAATGAGAGCATGTATCCCTGCCCCATAAAATTCTGTTGGCTGTTCATTGGGCCACTTCTTCACTACAGATTTCACTTCCTCGTTACTGGAATAATGTTTGCCTCAAATGCTCTTTCATGGGGCTGAAGAGATGATAGTCTGTAGGCGCTAAATCTGGTGAGTATGGAGGATGCGGTAAAGTTTTCCACCCAAACGAGACAATTTTCTCCCTGGTCCTGATGCTTGTGTGTGGTCGAGCATTGTCATGCAGAAGGAGGACATTGTCGATTGGCAAGTTGGGTCTTACTCGTCGGATTCTTGCTCTGAGCCTTGTTAGGGTCTCAATGTAGTCCTTCGTTATAAAAAAAAAACTTCAGATGAAATAAAGAAAATGGCATTACTTTTTGACTCACCCTTGTAACTGGACTATTTCCTTCTTTGTTCTTTTTTACTTACATTCATTATATACTCATTTCATATCAAGTATATAAATGGTAGAGATTAGAGGGGCTCTTACTTTTTTGCTTGTTCTTACTTTGTCGCTGCCATTTCCTTCTGGGTTGATTCTTCTTTTGGGCTGGGTAGTCTCTGCTTACTTCTTGGTTAATAGGACCATATGACCTTTAGGCACCCCTTTTGCGATCTCGATTCATAAGGACATTTTTTTTATTTACACCATCAAAATCTGGTTGTTTGTTAACAGACGATTTTTAGAGTTTTTTTTTTAAATTATAAAACTAACCCCTAACCAACAACCAGATTTTGCCGGTGTAAATGAAAAACATGTCCTTATGAATCGAGATCGCAAAAGGGGTGCCTAAAAGTCATATGGTCCGGTTAAAAATTAAGCAAGACTTGGTATTTTTCCAATTCTTTATTAAAACCCCACTGCCCAAATGAGTTTCTAACCATGTGGTGAGAAGTCAGCATCTTAAGAATGAAGAAGCCCTATGTCTGATCCTTCTGGAATCTCATTAACTCTAATTTCTGTCCTCATGCCTTCTCATTGGTGGTGGGGGATCAAGTAAAGGTCATTAACTGTCAATAATATAACCCCGTCCAATTTTGAATCTTCAACAAACTTCAATTAAAATCTAACTACACTTACATACATAATTCGTAGATTCCCATGAATTATGTAACATATTCATCTATTTTTATTTAATTTAACACCACCAGAAATTGCATGGAGGTTACAGGACCGGAACTATATATAACTACATTTTAAAAAGAAACTAAAAAAAAAACACTTAATAATTTCAAATAACATTATGTAGAGATTGTCTTCTACACTTAAAGTAATTATTATTACAGTATTTGCTGCTATCTCTTTTTTTTTTTTTTTTTTTTTGTGTGTGTGTGTGTGTGTGATTTGAAATATTACACATATTAAATTGATATTTAAGTTAATTTGATTATTATTCGAAATGTTTTTTTTTTTAAAACTTTAAGGGGCTCTCTTCTCGTTAATTAAACTACTTAGAGAGCTCCACCTAACAAATAGTAATTTCACAATTTCATTTGTGTTGCAAAGTTTGGTGTGTTTTGCAAGATTCATATGAAACCAATCCATTGATTCTACATTAAAGTTCCCACTGTTAAAAAGCCAATTGAGACCCTCCTCCTGGAATGCTGAGCATTAACTCTCTGCCTACTCTGATAAACCTGTTCTAATATTTAATTGGTTGACCACTTAAGCAACAGCAGATACTGTAAGCAGCCTGATATTTGTTTATTAAAATTACTTGATTCGGCATTAAATGACCCGAAAAACGGTTGGTGTGCCGTAAAACAAAACAACTAAACCAAATCAAACCAATTCTGGTGTGTCCATGTGTTGGAGTCCATAGGTGAATGTTGCTTATGAGTTAGTCCTTGCTTCTCCAGCAGTGCCCAGCAAGTCTTATTTGTCTTACTTGACTGATTTCTGAAATGAGAGACAAAGAAAACCTGTCCTCCCACCAGTGGGAATTTCATTTTTGTTTTATGGGACATCCAGCGAGGGTCGAACTAATTCTTAATTGGTTGACCACTTAAACAACAGCAGGTACTGTAAGCAACCCAAGTCCTTTGTTTATCAAAATAACTTGATTCAGCATTAAAGTAAAAAAGTAAAGTCGTCGGGCCGGCCTAAAGTCGGTATCAGCCAGTCAGCGAGGGAGTCTATCCCCTTTTCAATAGCGTTAGACCAAGGAGATTTTTTTTTGGTGTCTGAGCGCCACACCTACCATCAGCTCCTTACTTTACCACACAGATCCCTGTGCTACTCATACGCTGAGTTGGCGAGGACTGGGTATCGAACTAGGAACCTTGTGGTTTCTAGCCGAACGCTCTACCAACTGAGCTAACCCAGCCCTTTAAATGACCCAAAAAGGGTTGATATGCTGTAAAAGAAAACAACAAACCAATCTGTTCAGATCTACAAAAACGTATTTTATGTTAATATCTGAATTAAATTACTGTTGAGCTCTTGGGTTGATAAATATTTCATCATTTAAGTTTTGTGATTAAACTTATAAGAAACCTTCTTCATATATATATATATATATATATATATATATATATATATATGCGTGTCTGTTGATTGTGCAGTTCAATGTGTGAGTGGAACAAAGAGTTATGGTCAGTGTTTAACATTGTTTATCAAAATGAATTAACTGCATATAATTTAGGCCAATTTTGGGTATACCTAGGTTACACTGAAAGCACTTGTTCCTGTTAAATCACCAAAGTTAAGCAGTGATGAGCCTGTTCAATACTTAATTGGGTGACCACTTAAGCAACAGCAGGTACTGTAAGCAACCAGAGTCCTTTGTTTATCAAAATAACTTGATTCGGCATTAAATGACCCAAAAAGTGTTGGTATGCCATAAAACAGAACAACCAACCATCTTTACCTATCTTAAACTGCTCACAGCAGCTCTTCCACCAAGGAACTGTTTCTACGCGTATCACACCCAAAGCAAAATACAAAAGCTAATGTAGTTCATTATAATTATAAAGCAGAAGAACTCAGTTTACAATAATAACTGGACTTTATTTGAATAGAACGAGTTCTGAGGTGAATAGATAGTGAACTTTGAAATATCCCATCATACAGGTAAAAAATACCAGGGAAATTTGGTCGGCAAAGAGTTAAAAACATCTGCTATCTTTCGGTATGATCATCTTACTAATCCACTGATAAGTACCAGTTCAATTCACACGTTATGACACCTTCGCGTGTGCGGATCACGGCATGTCTTTCAAAAAATGTAACGCTGAACAAATACAGTTACAAACTTTTTATAAATATTTTTTCTAACTCCTGTCATTTACAAAATATCCATCAATTTCTTCATCCCATAATCAATCCTGATGAAGGTTTAAATAAACCAAAACGTTTAAGCGTCGATGAATAAATTCATCTTATTTTTGGAACACTTTGTTTTTCAAATTTCTTTATATTGTCGGATTTATTTACATATTTACTCCCATATATATATATATATATATATATATATATATATATATGTATGTTGAAAAGAGAAATAAAGGAAAGAAAGTATTGAATGGATAAAATAGGATATTTTAATTAATATTTAATTATCCATTCAATACTTTCTTTCCTTTATTTCTTTTTTCAACATACCATCGGATTCACTTCCATTTTACATATATATATATATGTATATATATATATATATATATATATATATATATATATAGTACAATAAAAAATTGAAAAAACACAGGTTTAAATGAGTTAAGTGGTGAGTTTAAACCTGTGTTTTTTCAATTTTTTATTATACTACATACCATCAGATTCACTTCCTTTTATTCACATATATATATATATATATATATATAATATATAAACACATTTTACTATTTAACCCAAAGATGGGACTCTACTACCAGTCCGGGTCAGGGTTGCATGCAAGGAACTGAAATTAAAGACATTTTCCTTCTCCAAATAGCATTCACTACAAAATCTTTTTTCCTCCAATTTATTTTTAAAAAACTTTATTTTCTTTGTTTTCCTCAGCAGTAAAAATCAAATCTATATAACATTATTATTATTATTATTACACACATTTACTGTTTTAGAAAAGTTTTTAAGCCTGCACAAAAAAAATGAAAAATAAATTGACATAATGTACATTGTATTTAATGAATTAAATACTAATGAGCATATTAAAAAATTGCTTGTTAATAGACAAGGTTAAGATCATGTGACTAATATGATCACATGACATAGGCAGCAAATATTATTAGTCAATGGCAGACTTGATAGATTTCTCAATTCTTTTTTTTTTTTTTTTTTTATTTTATATATATATATATATAAATGATACAAGCAGAAGGATCATAATATACACAGTATAAAAAACAAGGAATGAATATCACCACAAATATTTTATTAAATACTAATTTATATTCAGAAAAAAAAGTATAATAATAATATAATAATAATAATAATAATAAAATAATAAAAAGTCTTAATATTTTTTTTATTTATTTTTTTTTTCTATTTTTTTTATTAAATGTTATGTTACTTATTCATGTTGAAAAAAAAAAAAAAAAAAAACTAATGAAGTATTACAATATCTAAAACCTAGAGAAGGCTTTAAAAAAAAAAAAAAAAAATCTTTATCAAAATTATTTAGTATCTTGGAATTAAAACATTACTGGGTGATTATATTCCTTCACAATTTATTTTGAACCTTATGTACACTCGGCTAATGGCTTGCTATATAACAAAAAATATTTACTGTAAAAATAAAAAGCTTCTAGATTTTTGTACTGTAAGAACTTAAGGTACATTAGTGTGTCTTTGTGTGTATATATACATGATATATATATATACCTAGTTTTGTGTTTAGTAAAGAGATGATTTCTCGGTTGACCTTGGCTATCTGATCAAGATAAAAAAAAAAGTTTCACCGAGAGAGAATGATTACTATGATGATGAACAAAACAAGGTTAAGATCATGTGATAATTTTGATCACATGACATAGGCAGCAGATATTAGCCAATCGCAAGACTTGATAAGTCTCGCATTATATATAAGTGACACAGGCAGAAGAACCATTGTTCTCTTACCACTTCAATAACTCCATCTTTGTCGGTCTGGTTTGTATCAATATCTTTGTTTTTTTTAGTTTTTTTGTTTTTTTTAAATTTCAGTCAGTTGCCTTTATATTGAATTATAAAAAATGCTCTTATCTTTTTTGTTTTGTTTGTTGTTTAAAAAAAATAAAATAAAGTTATAGTCCTTTTTATAATTAATATTTCTTGAAAAAAAAAGAAAAAAAAAAAAAAAAAAAAAGAAAAAAAGTTTGTTTTTTGTAAAAAAAAGTTCTGTCAGTCATCTGACTGTCTCCACCCAATTACCTCCATTTTTTTTGTCTTTTTGTAATTTATTAAAAAAAACAAAAAAAAAACACGAAAAAAACAAAAAAAAAAACAACTGGCCATTGACTAACATGTATGCACAAGGGGGGATGCTCTGAAAGTAATGCCTTCTATTTATTTCCACACCTATGTGTGTTATTGATCTAAATCAGTGGTTCTTAATCGGGGACTATATAACATTTTGGGGGGGTCCAGGCAAGCAGTGAATATTTGATTATAAAAATACAAAACCTTGAATGGGTATTGGGAGTCCACCAAGAGTAATCAAAAGGAGTCCATAGGTAAAAAAAAAAAAAAAAAAAGGTTGAGAACCACTAAAAATAATGCCTCCTAATTATTTCAACATAAACTATAACAGATACAGGTACCTCGTGTGGTGTAATGGGTTAGCAAGCTAGATCCACAGACCATCGTTTGTGAGTTCGATTCTCACTGGGCACCTCCTTACTTCTGGCATTGTGCCACATCTAAGCTAAGCTTAGTAAATCTTATTATAATGGAGATTGTGTGTTTTTCTGTCTGTAACCGAAACTATATTACTAATCGAGTCACAATTAACATAGTTATTTACATCACATTCTCCATGATTTTATTTATATTTAAACCTGAATTATTAATAAAATTGCTTCACCTTTTTATTAGTGTTGTCCATATCTACATATGAATAACCTGCAATTGTATTTATATATACAAAAAATAGCGGTTTGCAGTGTGAGTGGGAAGGCTAATTTGCATATTAATATCAAAAATGTGATTTTATTAAATGTGTGCTTAGTATTATTGATTTCTAATTGTTTGGTTTTATTTTAATGAATATAAACAAACATCTCTTCAATAAATCTTAGATGAAATCAATTAACAAGAAAAAATAACTGTCATTTTATTCTTTATTTCCTAATTTAACTAAATAGTTAAATAAGTAAAATTCAGTAATGAAAGACGGGAGTGATGGAAGAGTAAGTTTCATTTCTATTTTTCTATTATACTTTCACTCTGTTACATATCTTTTTATCTGCCTTCTTATTAGACTTTCTAATTTAATATGATATTTCATTACATTAAAACTTAAATACTTGCACCCGGAGGGTGCATATATTTGCTAGTAACTATAACAGATACAGTTAACACAATAAGAGAAAAAGTTTTTAGTTACAAAACACTCCAGTGCTGAACAACAGTCTGCATGCCAAAAATAATGGGAGGCAGCAGTTGTCGATAGTATGGCAGTAGGGGTTGACCTTTCCCGACAATAATCTACAATTTCTTTGAAGCTTGTTAAAAATAGCTGCTGAGAGGCAGTCTGGCAAAATGGTATCAGACATGAAAGCAGAGATGTCATTGACTTTATTACTACAGAAAGAAATAGCATCCACTAGCATTCATCAATGCTTGCTGATGTTTATAAGGACCAACAATTTTTATACCTATGTGTTTTATTGGTTTAAACCAATGGTTCTCAACCAGGGGCCATATAGACAATTGGGAACCATATAACATTTTTTTTGGGGGGGTCCAGTCAAGCAGTGAATATTTGATTATAAAAATACAATAGGATTTTTAAACATCAAATGGGTATGGGGGAGGATCTACCAGATTAAAATAGGTATCAAAGGGGTCCATAGGTAAAAAAGGTTGAGAACCACTGGTCTGAACCATGATGGTACGATAAAGTATTTCCCATGTTTTAAATTCTATTTTAAACTATCTGGACTTGTTGATATACCAAAATATGATGTTTAATTATTACAACGTTTGATATGTCTGTAAGAGCTATTGCAATATAGTTCAATATGTAAAAAGTGTGATAATCCCGATTTAGCTTTCACTCACTCTTTTTTTCTTCTTCTTTTCATATTTTCATTAAGCTTGATTGAAATCGATTGAAACAGATTAGCCTTGTTATTTTCACGTTCTAATCCTAATTTTTTTTTGGGGGGGATAGATTCCGTTTTTAATATCAAGAATAAAGGGCATGCTATATAGAAAAATATAATAAGAACGCAAAAAGAAAGCCGAATAAACATAGAGAGAGGCTCTATGTTTATTCGGCTTTCTTTCTTGCGTTCTTTAACGCAGTTTAATGATGCAGTTTAACGTTTCTTTCTTTCTTTCTTTTTTTTTTGTAAAATAATTGTAACAACGAATAGTTACTTGAAATGATAGTACATTATATATATAATGAACTCTCCCATCGATTATCGACATATGAGGGTTCATACACACAATGAACTCCCACACAGGGATTTGTTTATAGTGGTGAAGGCTTGTGTTGGACCATTCACACTTTTTGGCACAGTCGATAGGAAAGAATTGGTGCATCAAGGGTTTCCACAAACCCAATCAACGACCGACCTCAGGAATTTTGAATTCAGAGTTATCCCTCTCCTAGACTGGTTACCTACCCAAGGCTGAAGAGCACAGTCTGCCCTACTATTTAACCCATAGCTGGAGGGAGAATATATGGATTCATACCTTTCCCAATATATATATATATATATATATATATATGATGCACTATAATGCACTAAGTCTGGGTAGTGAAGACATGAAGTCAATGGCACTTGGTAACTGACAGTGCCTATGCAATTTTCAAACCAATTGCATAGGTTAAAAACTGCCAGTTATCAAGCACTGTTAACTTCTTGTCTTCACTTCCTATCTTAGATATACATGCTCTTTTAATGACATTGAGCACTCTTTACTTATAAATTACTTATTGATATTATCAATATTAATACATGAAGAAAAATATATGTACTTTAGTTAGAATGAAATTTATTGTTGCTTTTTAGTCAACACATTTAGATTAGGTTTTGTCCACATACATGGAAGATTCTGGTCAAAATTATTTTAAATATAAAAATAACTATAGGTCTTTTTCAGGACCCAGTGTTGCCAATTTTTTAAAACAGGTAATGATTGAAACCTGTGTTTACTAAATAACAGTAATAAATTTCACCTTAAATAAAGTATATATATTTTTCTTCAAACCATTTTTTCAACATATTTGTCGGATTCACTTCCATTTTACACACATTATATAAATCAATTGTAATATTATGGATTTGGACTCATAACTTAAAGTTTCATGGTTATGCAATCATCAGATGAGTCAAATGGTTGAGATTTAAAAAAAAAAAAAAAAAAAAATCTATCTATCTATCTATCTATCTATATATATAATATATATATATATATATATATATATTATACATATTTTTATAATAAAAAGTGTCAGCAAATTAGGTTGAATTTTTTTTTTCATTTATTTTGAATACATTAAAAAAAAAAAAAAAAAAAATTCAAACAATTTTGCAGCCCTTTTCTTATTATAAAATATTCACTTTTCTCTCGTTGGATATACAACAATCTTATATATATCTAAGAATTTGATTGAAACCATGGTAGACCCTTTATTTTTCCTCTAATAATAATATTATTAGTATTATTACTGCTCTGTATTTTTAATATATTGAGCACTTTTGGGTTATTTATTGATGCCACTGCGACAGAAAAGTTAAAGCAGCAATTGGATACTATATATATATATATATATATATATATGGTATCAAATGTTTCCTTGATAGGATTCAACCAAAATTGAGAACTCAAACATACATATTAAGATTTGTGTATACATTTTTACATATAGGAAGTATTATAAATAAATGGATACCTTGTTGTAGATATAAATTTATTTCAGCATCTTTTTGCCTCTGAGATGGGAAATTCATAGCAATAAGACCAGATATAAAACCTTCAAATTAGTAAAAATTAGACTGAAAGAAAAAAAAAATGCTGAAATAAATCTATATCTAAACTAAGGTATCCATTCATATATTTGTTGGTTTTTAACACCAGGTAAGTCAATGATATAATCTTTTATATAGTACATCACATGTAGATGTGAGCACAGTTAGGCAGTGGGATATGTGTTTCAGTATTGGTGACAGCAATGTGAGTGATAAGGCATATTTAACATGGCTGTCAACCTGAAGAGCACCTAAATCGGCTGATATATGTCAAGTAAAAGATGGATTACATGGACAATATATTCCTGAGAATGATAGCGCTATGAAAAAATCGAGTTGCCTCTGCTGGTTTCAGATTTTTATGAGGGGAAATCACATAAACAAACATACGGTGGGTAAAATACTGTTTTATAGCTGAAAACTTGCTCTATCCAAAGGTATTATTGTGTTCCCTCGTGCTGTTCTGGTTTAAGTGGAAATTAATGAGAGGCATTAAATTTTGAGCATCCTGTATATGTGTCATATATATATATATGAGGAAAAATGAGTAAAGAAAAGAAATGTAAATGGATAAAATGAATTTAATCGATATCACATTAATCGATATCACTTACACATGTGTTTCGGTCAGTTTATGTGTGTGAAAATATTTCGCACACATAGAAGAATCGACCTTCATCAGAGTGAATATTTATTTTGAAAAGTTATTTTTCAAAATAAATATTCACTCTGATGAAGGTCGATTCTTCTATGTGTGCGAAATATTTTCACACACATAAACTGACCGAAACACATGTGTAAGTGATATCGATTAATGTGATATCGATTAAATTCATTTTATCCATTTACATTTCTTTTCTTTACTCATTTTTCCTCATATTGTCGGATTCAATTCCTTTTCCATTTTTACACACACACATATATATATATATATATTATATATGGATGTGTGTGTGTGTGTGTGTGTGTGTGTGTGACAGGATTTATTATGCTTTTTTTTTTTTTTTCTTTTAAAGGTGTATTTCTTCCCAGAATAATTATGGCAGTGCTACAGGTATGTTATATCAGAATTGCAATTACCAACAGGTGTTGTTTTCTTGTAGGGGGTTCGGAGAATAGGGATTGCTCGAGAAGCCCACCTTTATGGTGAAGTTAGGATTTTTTTTTTCCAGAAGTCTATACAAATGCAGCAGAAAGGTCCTTTGTCGGGTAAGGGGTGGGATAAAAATGAGATGGCCGTTGGAGATTGCAGAGATGAGAGTAAAAGGGTGGTGGAGTCACCTCTGTGAGATATATTATATTTTATATATATATATATATATATTTATATATATGCATGTCCATTTTGTTATGAGTTTCACATAGATGGAGGTAGATAGCAATGGCTATATGAGTTGCTGGTTTCTTTCACCATTGATAAGTTACTTGCTATAATGGTCAGTCCATGGGATATCTCCACGTCGATGACTTGAAGATTCTGAAATTGAATAGGAGAAATGAGGATTAAAAATTTACCATAGAAATATCTCGGATTATTATTTGTTTTTTTGTCAAAAATTTGGTATGCTTATAGTTACAAATAATATTAATAATACAAGCAAATATATGCACCCTCCGGGTGCAAGTATATAATTTTAATAAAGAAGACATTATATTAAATTAGAAAGACTAATGAAATTAAATAAGAATGCAGATAAAAAGATTTTAAATAGAGGGGAGTATAATAAAAATAGAACAACTGAAACTTACTCTTCCATCACTCCCGTCTTTCATTGGTAAATTTTCCTAATTTAACTAAATAGTTAAATTAGGAAGTTAATAATAAAATGACAGTTATTTCTTCTTGTTAATGGATTTCATTTAAGATTTATTGAAAAGATTTTTGGTCATATTCATTAAAATAAAACCAAACAATTAGAAATCAATAATGCCAAGCACATATTTATCAATATCAAATTAACCTTCTGGTTCACACTGTAAACTACAATTTTATTGCAGATATAAATACAATTGAATGTTATTAGTATGTAGATATGGTCAACAGTATTAATAATGTAAAACAATTTTATTAGTAATTGAGGTTTAAATTCTAAAAAATCATAGAGAATGTGACTTAGATAACTAAGTAATATAGTTTCGGTTACAGACAGAAAAATGCACAATCTCCATTATAATAAGATTAGCAAAAAAAAAAACCCCAAAAAATCCCTGCCTCCTGGCCAGTGTAAAAATTATTTTTGAAAAGATATTGCTGGTGGCAGGGGGTTGGTCGTTGTAAAATTCAATGTCAATAAACTAAATTTTATTCAGTTGATTCTGTAGAAAAATAGTCTTAATCTTTATTGTTATCTGCAGAACGTTTCGACTTATGTGCCCTCTGTTCTTTTTCAGATGTATCGTGTTGAACTCTATAGCCTTTTCATCAAACTCAATAGCCTTTCCGTCAAACTCAATAGCCTTTTATTCAAACTTGGGATCCTTTTAGTCAAATACGAGATCTTTATCGACAAACTCGATAGCCTTCTCGTCAAACTCAGGATCCTTCTCTTCAAATGCGGGATCCTTCTCTTCAAACGCGGGATCCTTCTCTTCAAACGCAGGACCTTTCTCGTCAAATGCGGGATCCTTCTTGTCAAACTCAGGATCCTTCAAGTCAAACTCAGGATCCTTCAAGTCAAACTCGGGATCTTTCACGTCAAACCTGGGATCTTTCTCGTCAAACTCGGGATCTTTCTCGTCAAACCCGGAATCTTTCTCGTCAAACTTGGGATCTTTCTCGTCAAACTTGGGATCTTTCTCTTCAAATGCGGGATCCTTCTCTTTAAACATGTAATCCTTCTCTTCAAATGTGGGATCATTATCTTCAAATGTGGGATCATTATCTTCAAATGCAATATCATTTCCATCAAATGCTTGATCCTTCTCATCAAACGCGGGAACATTCACTTCAAACTTGGGCGGCTTCATAATCAGGATCCTTCATGAAATTTCAAACCTTTTATTTAATCCACAGAGGTAGACTGTTCTCATTCTATTGACCATGAACAGGTACAGGTGTTAAGCTGTGGTAATTATTCTATGTTACTGTCACCCTTGATTAGAGAAATACTAATAAATTTAATTGTCTTTCTAAAATTGAAAAATTTTATGATAGATTAATTTTTTAAATTGGAAAATTTGATAAAATTTAAAAAAAAGTTTTATATCAAAACTTCAGGTAAATAAAAAGCTAATAAAATTAATTGTCTTACCTGTGGTAAGTTCGCATTTTGCACCGATCCATCCATTTTTACAAGAACAATGTCCGGATTTTGGATCACATGTCCCAAAATTTTCGCATTCACACACATAATCACAGTTAGGACCAAATCGTCCCTCAGGACATTCTGAAAAATGATATCAATTAAGGTCAATACAACAGTGTTTATTTTTTGTAAAAAATATATAAGGTAGGTGGGTTGTCTCCCTTGGTTGACACACCTCTTTTCAAACCAACCAATCACAATCAATCATTAGGATCAATGCAATGGTGTTTATTTTTGTTTGATTTTTTTTTTTAATAACTTAAACAAAAAAAAACAAACTGTCAAGTTATTTGCATTGCCAGTAATTAACCACTTTCTTCCCTTTTTTAATATTACTAGTACAAAATAAAAAACGCCATCCAGGTGATGTAAAAATAGATTTTTGAAACATATTGCCTGAGGGGTGGGAGTAAAAAATTCAATGTCGGCGAGTTTGTATCCTAAGTAAGTAAAATCATCAAATTCATTAAAGGATTAAAAATAAAACAATTTGAAATGTAAACTTTAAATATGTATTAAAATAAAACAAACTATATATAGATATATAATACCAGTCATGTATTTATTAAAACTTGTTTTAAAAAACAATGAGGACTGTCATTAAGTCGAAGCGTGTTCAAATTTTGAGTGTATTTATTCTACGTTATGGCAATGACGATTTTGGGTAATGTAATGTAAACAGTGACGTAATTTTTGTTACAGACAAAAAACAGAAGCGAATCTCCATTATTAATAGATACAGTTAATGTATTTGCTATGAATATTTTTTATTTTAATCATTTAAAAAATTGTTTTAATTTAAAAAAAAAAAAAAAAAAAAAAAAATCGCACAAAACTTTTAAAAAACTGTCAAGCTATTTGCTTTGCCAGTAGTTAATGTTACATAATTTATGAGTAGTTATAAATTATGAACGTACATGTAGTTAGAATTTTGAATAGGGTCTGTTAGACTTAAAAATGATGGGGTCCATGGAAAGTTACTGGGGCTGATGAGTGACAACAGTGACATTCCAACTAACTTTCCGGTGTGAGAATAAGTTTTAGTTTGTCAGATGCAATGCAGGTTTCAGAGTGGGTGGACCTATGGGTTGCCACTCTGATGTCGTTTCTCACAGTGGCGGAATCAAATTGGCAGGTTTGTGAATAAAGCTTGATCAAGAAATACTCAGGTCTTGTCGTGTTAAGTAAATGTTACAACAAGCAATGTCCAGCCCTGCACAAAGAAGAACCAGCCCCTAACAGAAGCCCACTAGATGACAAGAGAAGGTGGTAGAAGTGTAACAAGTAAGAAAGTAAGAAAAACCAAATAGTGAGTTTGATCTTCACTTGCATGTCCCTAACTTGCAACCTTAGGTCAACTGTAGCGAGCAAGTTGGGTAAAATGGTATCCTATCATGGCGTAATGGTTAGAAAGCTAGTCCCACAGATTCATTACTACTAAATATCGTGTTTGATCCTCGCTGGATGTCCCATATTTGCGGAATTGTGTCACAACCTAGTCGAGGCAAACGAGTTTGGTAAGCTAGCAAAAAATTTTTATTTTTATTTTGATTCTTTTATTTTTTAAAATTTTTATTTTTATTTGAATTCTTTTATTTTTTTAAATTTTTATTTTTATTTTTTTTTTAATTTTTATTTTTATTTTAATTCTTTTATTTTTTTAAATTTTTATTTTTATTTTTTAATTTTTATTTTTATTCTTTTAAATTTTTATTTTAATTCTTTTAAATTTTTATTTTATTTTTATTCTTTTAAATTTTTATTTTTATTCTTTTATTTTTTAAATTTTTATTTTAATTCTTTTATTTTTTTAAATTTTTATTTTAATTCTATATCTTTTTAAATTTTTATTTTAATTCTTTATCTTTTTTAATTTTTATTTTAATTCTTTTATTTAAAAAAAATTTTATTTAATTCTTTTATGTTTTTTAATTTTTATTTTAATTCTTTTATTTTTAAAATTTTTATTTTAATTCTTTTATTTTTAAAATTTTTATTTTAATTCTTTTATTTTTTAAAATTTTAATTTTAATTTTAATTCTTTTATCATTTTTGTTTTTATTTTAATTCTTTTATCTTTTTAATTTTTATTTTTATTTTAATTATTTTATCTTTTTTAATTTTAATTTTAATTTTAATTCTTTTATTTTTTTAAATTTTTATTTTTATTTTAGTTCTTTTATCTTTTTAGATTTTAAATTTTATTTTAATTCTTTTATCTTTTTAGATTTTTATTTTAATTCTTTTATTTAAAAAAAATTTTAATTCTTTTTTTTTTTTTTTTAAATTTTATTTTAACACTGGGGTTCAGCATCACACCATCTTAGGGACTCTGTGTCCAGAATAAAAAAATCATGCAAAAAGAAATATCAAATACTTATTAATATGATTCAATTTTTACCCTGGTTACTGTCAAGGAAAAATGTTGCGTAAATAAGGGCAGGAATCCATCAAGGAAAAATATAGCGTAAATAAGGGCAGGAATCCATCAAGGAAAAATACAGAAATAAGGGCCCATCAAGGAAAAATACAGCGTAAATAAGGGCAGGATTCCATCAAGGAAAAATATAGCGTAAATAGGCAGGAATCCATCAAGGAAAATACATAAGGGCAGGAATCCATCAAGGAAAATATAGCGTAAATAAGGGCAGGAATCCATCAGGAAAGCGTAAATAAGGGCAGGAATCCATCAAGGAAAATACAGCGTAAATAAGGGGAGGGAATCCATCAAGGAAAAATGCGTAAATAAGGGCAGGAATCCATCAAGGAAAAAAATAAGGGGGTAAATAAGGATCAAGGAAAAATTAAGGGCAGGAATCCATCAAGGAAAAATACACGTAAATAAGGGCAGGAATCCATCAAGGAAAAATACAGCGTAAATAAGGGCAGGAATCCATCAAGGAAAAATACAGCGTAAATAAGGGCAGGGCGTAAATAAGGGCAGGAATCCATCAAGGAAAAATATAGCGTAAATAAGGGCAGGAATCCATCAAGGAAAATATAGCATAAGGAATCCAAAATGATAAAATGTTTGCAGAACAAAAAAATTAAATATATAATTATTGTCATAAAACTTTGATTCTGCCAGTTGTTATTTTTCTTACCTGTTTTACACTTTGGTCCTGTAAAACCTGAGGGACATTTACATCTACCTGTCTCAGGATGGCATCCTAGCAAGCCGCAGTCACATTTTTCTTGGCAATGCAGACCATATGATCCAGGTTCACATTCTAGTGAAAGAAAACAATAGATATATAAGAAATGAATTAATTCTAAGTGTAGACATATTAACAAATTTCTTTTGTGACATCTACCACTAGAACCCAATTAATCTCATATTTTATACCCCTCTATTTTCAACTACAAGAGAGGAAAAAAGAAAATATAAAATTTTTAACATTTATTTTGATCATAAAAAAATTTATTTTACTTATTCATTTTTTAAATTTTCATTCATTTACTGAAAAAATGTATTAAAAAATGTGTTTAAAAAAAATCTTAACACCCATCAATAATGAATTTAAAAAAATGTCATGCTGTAAAATCTAAACAAACCAAATAAAAAAAATTCAAAGTTTGATTCACTATGTAAATATGATGCTACTAATCTGGAGGCGCGTGGTCTAATGGTTAGAGTCATAGGAAATGGAATCGTCGACCCGAGTTCAATTCCTGGATGAAGCTATTTGCATTTTACATGGCGCTAATAACCTTGGGAACGGTATGAATCCAATTCTCCCTCCAGCTATGGGCAAATAGCAAGGCAGACTGGGCTCTTTAACCATGTCTAGGAGAAGGAAAACTCTGAATTCAAACCTGTTAAACTCAGCTTAAGAAATTGACCTCGTGTCACATCCTGCTTGTGCGGAGGGGTTGGTAAATATATATAATGCTAAACTGGGCTATTATTTTGTTCATCTAAACGAAATCTTTATCTTTTTGTTTAACTGTATAAAGTAGACACCTAGGTTAGAATTTCCTTGTCAGAAACCCAAATCAAGACTTGAATAAAGTTTGTTGTGGTGGCCATTAAGTGATCCTGGTGCCCAGCTATGTGACCATCAACAAAAAGTCAATCACAAAAACTCTCATTGTAGGAGCAAATATTGATGCTGTGTAAATATTGTTATAAACAGAAATACATATCTCTCTTGATTCACAAATTTTACTAACTCAATACACCCACTCACCAACAGAAAAACTTCGGAACAGAACCTAAGTTACTGAGAAATGTAACATCAAAAGGATGTTGACCCAACAGTAGCTCTAAACCAAATGAACAAAATAAGTGTTCTGCACATAGGCTCCACGCAAGCTTCCGGATGAAAAACAAAATTTATAAACATTTAAAAATATCCCCTATTTAATGTTTTTCAACCAATCATAAATTTTCCCCCCAAAACCCTTGAAAGCGTTTCTTGAGACTACCGATGAATATAAAAACAGCTGACTTAAAGTCGATAAGTCAGTTGACAACTGGCGTTGGTACCGAGTGTCGCACCTTCGGGCAAGATCAAAGGAACACTGTACCTCCGACCCACACCACATCCCCACGTTACACAGAACCAAGTCGTTAGTCAAGAACAGAGTTTCAACCCCACACCCATATCAGCTGACGAAGAAACAGACTTTCAACCCCACACCTGCCCTCACCTCACTGAGCGAAGAAAGACTTATCTACTCAACATTTCCTGCTTTTGTTTTTATTTTTTAAATTAACAAAATTAATCCAATTTTTCTCGTCCATTTTTTTTTTTTTTTTTTGCTACAACACTTGCTCTAATGTGGTCTAATGGTTAGAGTCGTAGGAAATGGAATCGTCGACCCGAGTTCAATTCCTGGATGAAGCTATTTGCATTTTACATGGCGCTAATAACCTTGGGAATGGTATGAATCCAATTCTCCCTCCAGCTATGGGCAAATAGCAAGGCAGACTGGGCTCTTTAACCATGGCTAGGTAACCAGTTTAGGAGAAGGAAAACTCTGAATTCAAACCTGTTAAACTCAGCTTAAGAAATTGACCTCGTGTCACATCCTGCTTGTGCGGAGGGGTTGGTAAATATATATAAGGCTAAACTGGGCTATTATTTTGTTCATCTAAACGAAATCTTTATCTTTTTTTGTTGCAACAACAGTTGCTTGTGATATTTCAATTTGCATTCCAGTTAGTGTGTTATTAAAATTCAAAAAGAAGTGGTTACCTTTTTCACATTGATTTCCAATGAAACCCGGTTTGCATTTGCACTGTCCTGTTTGGTGATCACACTTGGCATCGTTGGTACAATCACATCGTTCTTTGCAGTAAAAGCCATGTGTATTAGGAGGACATTCTGAAAGAGAAGAATTCCACATTTAGCAAATTGTTTCTCTTTAACTTAAACCAGTTAAATCGGGGTCCAAATAGACCCCCAGGACCCTATAACATTTTTGGGGACCCAGGCAAGTAAAATATATTTAACTATAAAAATACAATGGGATTTTTTAATATCGAATGGCTATGGGAGGGTCCAACAGAGTAAAATAGGATCAAAAGGGGGTCAATAGAACCATTGACTTAAACCCGCATAAAAATCCAATAACAATCAGTTTTATTAGTAAGTATTTTCTGACATCCCATCATGCCTCAAGTACTGGGCAATAAACCCAGCCTTGTCCCTTTAAATCAAGGTGTTGCCTGGGGGGATGCTCCCCTGGGATTAACACCAGTATCATATCAAGAATGTGCAGTTAGTAAAAAAGAGAAATAGAAGAGAGTGGGGAGAAGAGAATGTCCAGTTATTGGAAAAGAGAGAGAGGGAAACGAGAGAGAGAGAGAGAGAGGCGAGAGAGAGAGAGAAGAGGAGGAAACGAGGAGAAGAGAGAGAGAGAGAGAGAGAGGAGACGAGAGAGGAAAGAGAGGAAACGAAGAGAGAGAAGAGAGAGAGAAACGAGAGAGAGAGAAAGAGGGAGAAGAGAGAGAAAGAGGAAACGAGAGAGAGAGAAAGAGGAACGAGACGAGAGAGAGAGAGAGGAGAAAGAGGAAACGAGAGGAGAGACGAGAGAGAGAGAGAGAGAGAGGAAAGAGGAACGAGAGAGAGAGAAGAGAGAGAAGAGAGAGAAAGAGGAAACGAGAGAGAGAGAGAAAGAGAACGAGAGAGAAAGAGGAAACGAGAGAGGAGAGAGAGAGAGAAAGAGAGAGAGAGAAGAGAGAGAGAGAGAGAAAAGAGGAAACGAGGAGAGAGAGAGAAAGAGGAAACGAGATAGAGAGAGAGAGGAGAGAGAGAGGAACGAGAGAGAGAGAGAGGGAAACGAGAGAGAGAGAGAGAGGAAACGGAGAGAGAGAGAGAGAGAGGAGAGAGAGAGAGAGAGAGAGAGAGAAGGAGGAAACGAGAGAGAGAGAGGAGAGAAACATGAGAGAAGAGAGAAACGAGAGAGAGAGTCAGAGAGAGGAGAGGATGAGAGAGAGTGAGAGGAATGAGAGAGAGAGAGAGAGGAAATGAGAGAGAGGAGAGAGGAAAGAGAGAGAGGAGAGAGGAAACGAGAGAAAAAGAGAGAGAGAGAGGGGAAACGAGAGAGAGAGAGAGAGGGAGAGAGGAGAGAGGAAACGAGAGAGAGAGAGAAACGAGAGAGAGAGAGAGTGAGAGGAAACGAGAGAGAGAGAGGAAGAGAGAGAGAGAGTGAGAAGAGGAGAAGGAGAGAGTGAGAGGAAATGAGAGAGGAGAGAGAGAGGAAACGAGAGAGAAAGAGAGAAGAAAGGGGAAACGAGAGAGAGAAATAGAGGAGAGAGAGAGGTAAACGAGAGAGAGAGGAAACGAGGAGAGGAGGAACGAGAGAGAGAGAGAACAAGAGAGAGAGAGAGAAAACAAAAGAGAGAGAGGAAACAAGAGAGAGAGAGAGAGGAAACAAGAGAGAAGAGGAAACGAGAGAGAGAAAGAGGAAACGAGAGAGAATGTCAAGTTTGGGGAAAGAAAATTAGATGACCAGAGAGAGAGAGAGGGGGGAGAGAAAATTAGAAAGACCAGAGAGAGAGGAGGAGAGAGAGGGGGGAGAGAAAATTAGATGACCAGAGAGAGAGAGAGAGAGGAGGAGGAGAGAGAGAAAATTAGATGACCAGAGAGAGAGAGAGAGGGGGGGAGAGAAATTAGATGACCAGAGAGAGAGAGAGGGGGGAGAGAAAAATTAGATGACCAGAGAGAGAGAGAGAGAGAGAGGGGGAGAGAAAATAGAACCAGAAGAGAGAGAGAGAGGGGGAGGAGATTTAGATGACCCAGAGAGAGAGAGAGAGAGGGGGAGAGAAAATTAGATGACCAGGGAGAGAGAGAGAAGGGGGGGGAGAGAAAATGATGACCACAGAGAGAGAGAGAGAGGGGGGAGAGAAAAATTAGATGACAGAGAGAGAGAGAGAGAGGGGGGAAGAGAAAATTAGATGACCAGAGAGAGAGAGAGAGAGGGGAGAGAATTTAGATGACCAGAGAGAGAGAGAGAGAGAGGGGGAGAGAAATTAGATTACCGAGAGGAGAGGAGAGGGGGGAGAGATTAGATGAACCAGAAGAGAGAGAGAGAGAGAGGGGGGAGAGAAAATTGATGACAGAGAGAGAGAGAGAGAGGGGGAAGAGAAAATTTAGATGACCAGAGAGAGAGAGGAGAGAGGGGGGGAGAGAATTAGATGACCAGAGAGAGAGAGAGAGAGGGGGAGAAGAAAATTACGATGACCAGAGAGAGAGAGAGAGGGGGGAGAGAAAATTAGATAACCAGAGGAGAGAGGGGGGAGAGAAAATTAGATGACCAGAGAGAGAGAGAGAGGGGGAGAGAAATTAGATGACCAGAGAGAGAGAGAGAGAGGGGGGAGAGAAAATTAGATGACCAGAGAGAGAGAGAGAAGGGGGGAGAGAAAAAATAGATGACCAGACGAGAGAGAGGGGGGAGAGAAAATTAAGATGACCAGAGAGAGAGAAGAGGGGGGGAGAGAAAAATTAGATGACAGGAGAGAGAAGAGAGGGGGTGAGAGAAAATTAAATGACCAGAGAGGAGAAGAGAGAGGGGGGAGAGAAAAAGATGACCAGAGAGAGAGAGGTGGGAAGAGAAAATATTGACCCAGAGAGGAGGAAGAGGGGGGAGAGAAATTAGATGACCAGAAAGAGAGAGAGAGAGGGGAGGAGAGAAAATTAGGAATGAACAGAGAGAGAGAGAGGGGGAGAGAATTAGATGGACGCACAGGAGAGAAGAGGAGAGAAGAGGGGGGGGAGAGAATTGATCGACCGAAGAGAAAGACGAGAGAGAGAGGGGGGAGAAGAAAATTAGATTAACCAGAGAGAGGGGAGGGGGGGGAGGAAAATTAAGAGATGACCAGAGAGAGAGAGAGAAGAGAGGGGGGGAGAAAATTAGATGACCAGAGAGGAGAGAGAGAGAGGGGGGAGAGAAAATTAGATGACCAGAGAGAGAGAGAGAGAGGGGGGGAGAATTAAGATACCAGAGAGAGAGAGAGAGAGGGGGGAGAGAAAATTAGATGACCAGAGAGAGAGAGAGGGGGGGGGAGAGAAAAATTAGATGACCAGAGAGAGAGAAGAGAAATGATGACCAGGAGAAGAGAAGAGAGGGGGGGAGAGAAAATTAGATGACCAGAGAGAGAGAGGAGAGAGGGGAGGTGGAGAGAAATTAGATGACCAGAGAGAGAGAGAGGGGGGAGAGAGAAAAGGAGAGAGAGGGGGAGAGAAAAGAGAAGATAGATGACCAGAGAGAGAGAGAGGGGGGAAAAATTAGATGAGAGAGAGAGAGGGGGGGAGAGAATAGATGACCAGAGAGAGAGAGAGGGGGGGAGAGAGAAATTAGATGACCAGAGAGAGAGAAGAGGGGGGAGAGAAAATTAGATGACCAGAGAGAGAGAGAGAGGGGAGAGAAATTAGATGACCAGAGAGATGAGATGAGAGAGAGAGAGAGAGAGGGGAGAGAAAATTAGATGACCAGAGAGAGAGAGGAAGGAGAGAGAATGTGAAGTTTGTCAAAAGGATGAAGAGAATTAGAAGACATGCAAGAGAGAGACTTACGAATTTCACAAAGTTGTCCATAATATCCAGGAGCGCAGGTACAACACCCACTGACTGGGTCACAGGTCCCATCGTTCTGACATTTACAAGTGTGTATACATCCAGGCCCATAGCGTCCAGGAGGGCATTGCTCATCACAACGTGGTCCTCGCCAACCCATCTTACAGCGACACATACCATCTTGGCCGTTACATTCTCCGTTCGGTCCACACTTACAGATTCCATTGCAATCAATGCCATATCTGCCTGAAGGACATTCTGAAAAATAAAAAAAGATTTTAAACATTACATTTTTTTTGCTTTATATATACTAATTATAATACTAAAATATATAATACTATAAATATATAATACTATATATAACGAACCAAGAAACTAGTGGTTTCTAGGTAGATGTCAATCAACTATATGTAAAATAGTGATTCTTAAAAGTTTTCTTTTTGTTTTGTTTTGTTTTACGGCATATCAACCTCAGTGGGTTATTTAATGCCAACAAAGTTTTGAAATAAAGTCATTCTTGATGGATACTCAATATTTTTTTTTAAACTCATGTTTTTCTATTTAACCCATAGATGGGCCCTAACAGGTACTACCACTCCGGGTCAGAGTGAACCAGGGAGCAATGGTGATGAAGGGGTGCTCCATATTCCCCAAACCCAGAACCTCACCATCAGATAGAGTTTAACGTCATTCCAGGACATGTAGACCCTCAGCCATCGCCTTCTAGCACTCATATGATAAAAAAGTTGGGGCTTGCCATAAGGGCAATAGGGTTGGGGCAATCATATAGGTGCTAGGGCTTCACAATATAATTATAATTACCTTTCTCATATTTTCAAAAAATTATGACAGGTAATAATGTTTATAATAATTACCTCACAATTTTTCAAGAATTATTATGAAAGATAATAATGATTTATAGTAATTACCTCACAATTTTTCAAGAATTATTATGAAAGATAATAATGATTTATAGTAATTACCTTTCTCGCAGTTTTTGCCCATGGTTCCTGCTGGACAAACACATCTTCCTGATCTAGAGTCACAGGCACCTCCATTTTGACATTGGCATAGCTCACTGCAGTTGAGTCCATAACGTCCGGGAGGGCATGGCTGTTCACAAGTGGCCCCTATCCATCCGAGTAGGCAAATGCACACGCCTGTTATATCATCACACTGGCCACCATTTTGGCATTCACAGACACTCTGGCAATTTGGACCAAATTCCCCTGGCCTGCATCCTGGAGGTACAGAAAATGGTATATAGATTTAATAAAGACATATTAACAAAGTGAAGACCCAAAATTTGAGAAGAGAAGGAATGGCTTGATATTTTTGGCCATATCTTTGAGAACAATTATTCTAACATCTTCTTCTTGTAATGTCACATGTACATACAGTAAATAATAATATCTTATTATAATGGAGATTGTGTGTCTGTCTGTAACCGAAACTATATTACTGTACAAGTCACAATTCCCTTGGTTATTTACTTTATTTAAACCTCAATTATTAATAAAATTGTTTTACATTATTAATATGATTGACCATATCTACATTGTATTTACCTCGTACCCCACTTGTACGGGTTAGGCACAAGGCCCTATTAACATGGGACCACCCACAAACTGATTGGCTGATACCGACTTTAGGCCACCCCGACGACTTTACTTTTACATGTAATGAACAACCCCTAATTTTTTTGCTATGCTTCAATATCCAATGACATTCAATTATTTTTTCAAAATTACTGTAACACATCAAAATCAATGCAATATATAAACAATGTAGTCTAGACCTTGATGTAGCCTACTGTGTTTACTTACTAGAATACAACATCTATGCATATCCTAAACAATGTAGTCTAGACCTTGATGTAGCCTACTGTGTTTACTTACTAGAATACAACATCTATGCATATCATAACAATGTAGTCTAGACCTTGATGTAGCCTACTGTGTTACTTAGAATGTCTAGACCTTGATGTAGCCTACTGTGTTTACTTACTAGAATACAACCTCTATGCATATCATAAAATGATATAAACAAGTGTTCACAATCCTAGGCTAATATACTATCTATGACTCGATTTTGATTTCAAGTTAGTCGGACCCAACATGTTTCCGCATAGTGTCGCTAATGCTTAAACAAAAGCTTTTAGTTATGATAATGAAGTTTCTAACTTTGTAATTAGTTATAATATTTGTATATATATATATATATGCATAGGTATTATAAATAGTAAAAAAATGCTAATAAAAACTGTATTATCTTATCCTATACCTAAACAATCTATTAGTTATGCGGGGACATTTTGGATCAAAGTTAAGACAAACTTATAAATAATAAACAATGTTAAGTTAAAACTTTATTATCTTAACCTTTACCAAAACAAAGGCTATTAGTTATATGGGGACACTATGGATTGAAGTTAAGGCAAGGTTCAGCTAAGAAAAAAAAGTAATCACCTACATTTGAATATATATATATATATATATATTGGTTAGGAGGTTGATTTAGAAGGCTATCACAATGCAGGTGTAAAGAAAAAAATAATAATACGGTAACAATGGTGTTGTGTGTTACAATGTATTTAATTCTTGCATTTTCGAGATAATATCTCTTTTTCAAAAGATCACTGGAACTGAAGCAGTCTAGTTATATATATATATATATATCTTTTTCAAAAGATACAGTTATATAAAAACACCATCATTTTCAAAAAAAAGAAGAAAAAAGATTCATTTAAAAGGAAATGCCATAACTAGAGTGCTCCAGTTCCAGTGATCTTTTGAAAAAGAGATATTATCTCGAAAATTCAAGAATTAAATACAGGTTAACACTCAACATCATTGTTACCGTATTATTATTTTTTTCTTTACACCTGCATTGTGATAGCCTTCTAAATCAACCTCCTAACCAATATAACACAATGCTTCAAGCAAATTATAAAACTCTCTTTATATATAATTATATATATATATATATATGTGGGTGTGAGTTAAAATTGAG
>CM042162.1:20919217-20937832 GCA_023376005.1 Doryteuthis pealeii | reverse complement strand
CGCTAATGAAAATAAATGACAGTTTTCATTTGTAAAATTTTTTATGAAGCTGGTGTTGTAAAAGCAACTCATTTGAGAGCACAGTCTGTGTGTGGGCACACCTGTGCTTGCTGAGGGCCGGGATGCAGCTGCATGTTGACATATACCTTAAGGCACCCCTTTTGAATTTGTGTCATTAGGTCGTTCTGGTTAAAATTAATTATTATTATAATTCGGCAATAAATAATGGCAAACATAAACATTTGCATTTTTTTTTAATATACATATATATACTATCTCAGTCAATATTATACGTGATTTTGTTTGTGTCTTGTGTTTGTTGGGTTAGGGTGGGAATTAAGGTTAGACTTTGGTAAAACTCCAGTTAGAATTCCTATGCCCAGGAAAAACACAACACAGACACTACCTACAGACAACACCTCTATCTCGTCCATCTCCTAAATACACAATGATCTACTCACAATGCATCCTCGCACATGACAAACTAGCGGTGCACTTATTAAAGGTAATTATGGTCCCTACGAATGTTTTGAGACATGGCCTGCTCACAATTGAATCACCCTAATCTAAGTTAGTATTGAATCTGTGAAACATCAATTGTCATATTCTTCATCATTTATGGATGAATCTAAAGGTGTGTTCTTAAAATATTTGGTGCATGACCACAAACATTTACATATATTTGCCCTTAATACACTGTTATAAACAATAATTTATTCGAATAAATTCACCCAGTTTCTTAAGTAGTTTCTAAACACATAAACTAACTAACAGAAGCCACACAAGCGGAGAATTAAATACAATAAATAAGATGGGCTAACCTACATATAAACATAATAATATAGAGTGCTAACAAAGGTAGGGTATTTAATCAAATAAAGAATCTAACTCATAATAAATAAAGAGCCACAAAGGGAGATAAAACGAAATAAAGAATCTAACCTAGGTATATAACTAAATATCGGAGCGCACAAAAGGGAGATAACCTAATTAAAAGAATCTAACCTAATAAATAAAGAGCACAAAGGGAAGATTATACCCAATAAAGATCTAACTAAATAAATAAAGAGCCACAAAGTGAGCATAACAATAAAGAATCTAGACCTAATGTTGTAACATGACAGGTATGATATTTAAGTGTTGTTGTGGATGTTACTCTATGTCCTCTGTTTTATGTTCGACAGTCGATGTGTCTTGTCTGTTTATATAATTTCTTGTTTCTAGTGTTTGCGTTTGCTAGAAGATTATATGGTCGCTGTCTGAGTCTTTTTGATGTCAAAAGTTCATCCTTGTTTTAACAATTGATGAGATTTCAACAGATTTGTGTTTGGCAGTGGATTGAACAATTATGTGCTGTAAACCATTGCTATGATAGTTGATCATATTGTTTTTGGGCGCTGCACTTACCTTTTGCGGCACGATTTGGACAGAATTGCTGATCTACGGCAGTGTTGTCTTTGGGGCGGTTCTCATGTTAGAACATTCAGCAGAGCGTCTAATGAATTTGGTCACTGGGTGTTCAGTTTTTTCTAATAGTATGAATTGAGCATTAATTGTCTGGTTTTAGGAGATTTGTGGTGACAGTGATCAGTTTCAGTGGCTGTGTTGCAAGCAGAGTCTGTTTTTTGAGAATTCAGATTTTGTAGGTGGTTTAAAATGCAGGTTGGGCTACCTCCACTGTGTCACCTGGCTAGTCCATTTCTAGATTCTTATTGGCTGCTAGTTTTAAGGTGGAAACTTTTATCCATATATACTGAATATTTGACTGTATTCAGAACAGTTTGTACAGTACTTACACCTATCTTTTTTTTTTTGTCTGGTGACTGATCTAGACACTGCGTTCCTGTGAAGTTTGAGTATGGTGGTTTTTTCTACAGTGGTAGATTTGTCAAAAACCACCGAATATTCCACCTCTGATGTTGCTGTTCAACATAATAAAATCAGAAGGTCTTACTTTAGGAGGGACTCCTTATATATTGGATCTGGTTCGTGGTTTAATTGAGTGAACTATCAAATATGAACATGCCAAATAATTTCACATTCTTATATCCTCAGGAGTGCTTACTGTTTCTTAAGTTTTTTTGCTATTCACACATCATCTCTCTCCAACATCTTCATTGGTTGTATTGGGTTTCTTCTTGCTCATTCGATGCTGGGTAATCTCTCTCTTGCATTTCCAGAATATGTTGTCCACATGGCAATCTGGCTCAGCTCCAACTGAACTAAATTATTCTTTCCCAGCCTTGATTGATCACGTAACTCTCTAAGCCAATGATAGCACCATTCGAACAAACTGAGGTTAAGACCTTTCAATCAAATTTCAGTGATATTTCCACTGTTACGTTTCATTTTTATAACCACAACTCACTTCTTACAAAAATGTAGGCTATGCCTAAACATAAGTGGTAATATCTGTTCAGAGAAATAATCGCCTCGTTAACTTCATGTGTATTAATAAAATTAGTAGAAATAATTTCCTTAACTTCAGCGTATTAATAAATTAGTAGAAAAATTTCCTTAACTCATGTGTATTAATAAATTAGTAGAAATAATTTCCTTACTTCACGTGTATTATAAATTGTAGAAATAATTTTCTTAACTTCATGTGTATTAATAAATTGGTAGAAATATTTCCTTAACTTCAATGTGCATTAATGAATTAGTAGAAATATTTCCTTAACTTCACTGTGATTAATAATTAGTAGAAATAATTCCTTAATTCCGTGTATTAATAAATTGGTAGAAATAATTTCCTTAACTTCAACGTGTATTAATAAATTGGTAGAATAATTTCCCTTAACTTCACGTGTTATTAATGAATACGGGTAGTTGATCTCAGCCACTGCCCTTCTAGCAACTATATGATAAAGGGTTGTGGGTTTGCCATAAGAAGCAAATTTGAAGAATATGGTGGGAGAATCATATACTTGCTTGTGCTATACCTGACACAGGATTGACTTGAGAAGATTGGCAACATCTCTGACTGGATGTAGCTTGTCATGGGATTACTAAGTATCTCAGTTCACAGACTGCTCAGCGCAGCACTATCTGTTCCTCTGGCTTACATTGTATTCTAACAGCGCCCAGTTAATAGGCAGTCAGATTATTACCTATGTAAGTTTGCTGATAATTCTGTCCTGCAATGGTTTTTTAAGGTTGAATAATAAGCTGATTTTAAGGAGTTTTTTTTTTTTTAACACTGAAATCCAAAAACCATACTCATTTTTTTTCTAATCGGCATCCAATTTTTAGATACAAGCTCTTAATTCTAAATCTATAGAAAGTATTATAGCTTGATAAGTAGAGTCCACAGGCGCTTTTGGATAGTGTTATATTATGTATAACTTATTGTAAAGTAATCTTAAAACAACCAGACCTGATAAACACCAATGAAATAGTCTTTTTGAATTCAGCATCAACAATGGCGGCATACTATATGTGATAAACTTTTGGACCTTTGCGAAAAAAAAATTTTGCAACGAAACCATGTAATGTAAGCTAAATATCACTAACTTCCGATTGCTCTTTCGTTTTATTAGGTGGTTAATCAAAACGAAACCAAATGAATGTTTTTTTAAATTTAAAATCTAAATTAGCTTGTGCACTGCTATATGGCCAAGTTGGGTTAATAAGGTGGAACGCAACATTTTCGATATGTAGGTTAGAGAGATAAAAACAGTTCTTTGTACTAGGTGGGGTGAAAGGTTTTGCAATATTTTTGGTATGTGCTAGTTAGCACGGCGTATATTAATGTGACCTAAGCCATGGACTTGAAGGCTGTGGTCAAGCCTTAGAGCAAATCCGTGGGTAGAACTCAGCTTTCACAGTCCTATGTTGGTTCATCATCTTCACAACCTACATTCAAAAGTATCCAGAGCTGCTGAATTGTACCTTACATTAACCAAAGTGTGGGGGGGGGGTCTGTGGCATAGTGGGCTAATGACTGGACTGCGACATTAGTTGGCAAGTTCAATCTAGTTGCGCTATCACTTACTTTAGACTAATACCCTTTGAGAAGATATTAACTTGATCACACACTTTGAGTTAAATACAAGCACTACTGTTGTTCTACAAGGATGGTTTGGTATTCAATAGGTAATTTATGAGGAGTGCGTTCGGTTCTGCTCAAAAATTGCTGCGGTGTATTAAAATAAACGACCCAGCTTGTGTTACTTGAAAGAAAACACAACTTAGAGCGTTATATGTATTTTAAGGGGGGGGGGGGCTTTTTGTTGTAATTTTTATTCATCTTTATAAAAACAGTAAAAAATGAACAAATTGGAGGTGATAATATGATTGATAGATATATCTTCATATCTAAGAAGAATTACGACAATAAACATTAAACATAAGAATTACGACAAATTACGATAATAACAAGAAATTATGACAATTTCTATAAATAAATAGATTAGATCAATTTACGTAAATATAGAATTACGACAAATTACGATAATAAATAAGAATTACGACAAATTCTGGTAATAAATTAAGAATACGAAATAAGAGAGCCCCAAAATCATTTAACCACCCCTAAAATTGGTTGTTTCTTTCAAGTAAACGTAGCTGGGGTAGTTATTTTAATAAGTCAGGGCGTAGCAATTTTTTTGAGGCAGGAGACGGGACGCACTTCCTCATAAATTACATTAAATAATCTAATGAAGTCGATTTAAAAAATAAACAAGGCAAATGTTACAATGTCCTGGTATGAACGTTAAACTGTATCTAGTGGTGAGGTTCCAATTCTGTAATTCTGGGGAGTATGTGATTGCTATTACTCAGGTCCCTCTAAACGCTGAAGTGGTAGTACTGTAGGGTCCTATTGTGGGTTAAATAGAATTTTTTTTTAAATGGAGTTTTTCTAAAAAAATGTTGGATACCCACAAGAATGAATAAAACAAAAATTGTCTCAGCATAAAATAACCAACAAGGGTTTGCATGATAAAATCCAACCAAAATATTTGCAAAACCTTTGTCTCAACCTTCTATCTTATTGTCATTAAAAAAATTCTTCAGCATAACCTAACCCAACAGGGGTTTGCGTGCCATAAATCCCAACCAAAACTGGTATCTTTATTTGTCATTAAAAAAATAAAGATAAATAAATGAACTTTAATTTTTATATAAGAAAATTTAGAAAGAAAATATTTAATAAAATATAAACAAACACAGGATGTTATGATCAGAAACAATTTTTAGTGTCATCACTTAAGCATTTTTTGTATAAGAAATTTACAAAAAATAACTGCAAACTAACATATAAAAAAATACCTAATTAATTCTAATAAGCATAAACTCCTTTTGATCACAACGCTTTTTTTTCTTTGTTTTTTTGTTTTTTCCAAAACAAAACAGTTAAGCCAGAGGGCAATAATTCCTACACCAATTTATCTACCGACTTACCACGAGAGCAGCCCAACTGGTATGTAAAACTTTCAACAGCACATCTCTTTCAGTAGTTAAAAGGGGAAGGATTCTATATGGGAGGGGGAGGTGTTTCAACAGGAAAAAAAATAATATAAACAAAAAACAAATCATTCCCAAAAATAATCACACAAAGAAATATTTTTGAAACTTTTCCACGCATGGGACATAATCTCTTTTTTTTTTTTTTTTTTTTTTTTTTTTTTTTTTTAATGTGTGTCGTGATTGGTTTTAATGCATGTTTTTGAGAGATTTACAAAAGTGACCAGGTAAAGGCAAAAAAAAAAAAAATCAAAAAATAAAAATAAGGATTTCTCTGAATGTTTGAGATGAGGCTTTGGATGATAGTATTATCTGCATTATTCGGACTATTGTTCCTATCTTTTATTGTTATTTGTAACAACGTTTGGCCGAATGCCCCTCCTGGCCTTCTTCAGGTTATTTTCTTGTTGGACTGGGACTTCTTTCGAACTCAGGAACCTTCTTTTCGACTCGGGAATACCTTCTTCGAATTCCCATGATGGCTCCTGATTATGACAAGAAGCGTTCCCGAGTCCGACAAGAAATACCTGATAAGGCTGGAGGCATACTCAGCTGAAACGTTGTACATATAACATAAGATGGGACAATAGTCCGAATAATGCAGATAATCTAAATTAAAGATCTTTGATTAATTATTTAACGTACTCAGCAATATAATGCACGCCTCGGTGCAAGTATTAATTTTAATTAATGAAATATATGTTAAATTAGAAAGGCAATGAAACTGAAATAAGAATGCAATACAAAAAAAAGATATGGAACCGAGGGGGTATGATTGAAAAATGAAACTAACTCTTCCATCATTTTCCGTTACTCCCTCGTCTTTCATTGGGTAAACTTTTCCTGGTGTAACTATTTAGTTAAAAAATAGGAAGTAAAAATAATATTCAAGTTATTTCTTTCTTGTTAATTAAATTTCTTTTTAAAGATTATCCCCGAGATTTTGCTCATAATCAATAAGAATAAACCAAACAATTAGAAATCAATAAAATGCATATATTTATTAAAATCAAATTTTTAAGATCAATATGCAAATTAGCCTTAAAAGTGAGTTAAGGAACAAACCAACCTTGCAAATCAAATATTTTTTGTGCCTTATTTGCATGAAATACTTAGTGAGGTTACATTTCACATTTATTTTTCTTATCAAACAAAATGATACAATCAGACTAAGTTATTGAGCAAGCTTGTCCTAATTAGTGGAGATGTTCATATTTCAAACATTTTGGAACTGGCATGGCCCATATTGTTTCTTTTTGGCTTGTTTTATCAAACCTTTATATCTGCCTCATCTAATAAACTTGACACTAAACACATTTACAATCTGAGCAAATTTAGGTAACACAGCAACCATGCTTTCTGCAAGAACACTTCATGATATTGGCAATCATATATTTATATTTTGGCCTAAAACAAGCCTGATACTTGTAAGTGAGGTTTTCACATTTTCCACAATTTGCACTGGTACACCATTTATTCTGGCTGTTATAATAAACGATTCAGATCTCTCTCATCTGCTATTTTCTACATTGACACAAACAGATTTACAATGAGTTAAAGACAAACAATAATTATGCAACCAGATCTGTTAGTGTCATATGATATATACACACCAAACATAAAATACAAATTAGACAATCAGCTCAAATTATTGAGTTTATAGCATCGAAGATACTTGTAAGGTTTCCCAAGTTCAAATATTTTTGCAATTTTGCATAACCCTCTGAGTTATTTTAAGGAATAAACTAAACCATGGCTTTTATAACGGTGTATCGATCAAAACTTCTAGGTCATGAAATAAACATCTTATTATAATGGAGATTAGTGTGTTTGTCTGTCTGTAACCGAAACTATATTACTACTCACGGTCACTAATTTCCTTAGTTTTTTACGCTCACATTTTCTTGATTTTAATTTTCAATCTAAACCACAATTATCAAATATGATTGTTTTGTATTATTATTCACTGTTGGTACAGATCTACATACGAAATAACATGCAATTTGTATTTATATAACAAAAAATAGCGGTTTACAGTGTTAACAGGAAGGCTATCTTGCATATTGATATTAAAAATTTGATTTTAATAAATATGTGTTTAGTATTATTGATTTCTCCATTATTTGGTTTTTTAACTTAATGAATAGAACACTGAAGCTTACTCTTCACAGTCGTCTTTCATGCTAAATTTCCTAATTTAACTATTCAGTTAAATTAGAAGTAAAGAATAAAATTAAAATTATGTCTTCTTGTCAATGAATTTTCTTTTAAAATGTATCCACAAGACTTTTTCTCATATTCATTAAGTTCTAAAACCAATATTAGAAATCATAACTAAACACATATTTATTAAAATCAAATTTTTTAATATCAATAGCAAATTAGCCTTCCTGTTAACACTGTAAACCCTAATTTTTGATTGTATATAATAAATACAATTGCATGTTTTCGTAATGTGATCATGACCAACAGTAATATAAATACAAACAACATTCTATTGGATAATTGGGGTTTAGATAAAAATAAATCATAGAAAATGTGACGTAATACCTAAGGACAATTGTGACCTGAGTAGTAATATAGTTTCGTTACCAGAACAGAACAAACACATATCTCCAGTTAATAATAAGATTTTATTCATGACCCTAGAAAGTATGATCGACTACCCTAAGAAAGCATGTTTAGTTTTATTCCTTAAAAATAATCAAGCATTGGGTTATGCAATTGCAAAATATTGAACTTTGAAACCTACAAGTATTTCATTTAACTCAATAATTTGACGCTGATTGTCTAATTTGTATTTTATGTTTGGTTGTTATACTCTATTCATATGACCACTAACAGATGCTGGTTGCAAAGTTTTGGTTTGTTCTTGTAACTCATTGTAAAAATCTGTTGTGTCAATGTAGAAAGTTTAGCAGATGAGAAGAAGATCTGAAATCTTATTATAACAGCCAGGAATAATAGGGTGATACCAGTGCAAATTGTTGGACATGTGAAACTCACTAAAGTATTTCAGGCTTGTTTTAGGCCAGAAATATAAATATATGATTGGCAATATCATGAGTGTTCTTGCAGAAAGCATGGTTGCTGTGTTACCTAATTTGCTCAGATTGTAAAGGTGTTGTGTCAAGTTTATTAGAATGAGGCAGATATATAAGGTTTGATAAAAACAGCCAGGAACAATATGGGCCATGCCAGTTCCAAAATGTTGAAATTTTATGAAATCTCACTCATTAGGACAAGCTTGGGCTCAATGAACTTAGTCTGATTGTATCATTTTTGTTTGATAGAAATAATGTGAAATGTTGAAACCTCACAAAGGTATTTCCATGCATAATAGGGCAACATATAAATAAATATGATTGCAAGGTTTGGTTGTTCCTTAACTCATTAAAGGCTAATTGCATATTGATCTTAAAAATTTGATTTTAATAAATATATGCTAGTTTTTTATTGATTTTCTAATTGTTTGGTTTTTATCTTATTGAAATATGAGCAAAATCTCGTTGATAAATCTTAAAAGAAATTAATTACAAGAAGAAATAAGCTGTAATATTATTTTTACTTTCCTATTTTAAACTAAATAGTTCACCAGGAAATTTAAACAATGAAAGACGAGAGTAACGGAAAAATGATGAAGAGTTAGTTTCTATTTTCAATCATACCCCCTCTTTTCCATATATTTTTATTGCAATTCTTTCATTAGTTTCATTAGCCTTTTCTAATTTAACACATGATATTTCATTATATTAAAACTTATTAACTTGCACCGAGGGTGAATATATTTGCTAGTACTGTTACATTAATTAAATCAAATATCTTTAATTTTAGTATTATCTGCATTAACTTCGGACTATTGTCCCATCTTTATTGTTATATGTACAAACGTTTCAGCTGATATGCCTCCAGCCTTATTCAGCGTATTTCTTGTCGGACTCGGAACCTTCTTGTCATAATCAGGAGGCCATCATGGAACTTCGAAGAAGTCCCGAGTCCGAAAAGAAGGTTTCCTGAGTTCGAAAAGAAAGTCCAACAAGAATCCTGGAAGGCGGAGGGCATTCGGCCCAAAACGTTGTACAAATAACAATAAAGATAGGAACAATAGTCCGAATAATGCAGATAATACTAATCATCAGCCTCATCTCAAACATTCAGAGAAATCCTTTTTTTTTTTTTTGTATTTTTTTTTTTTGGCTACCTGGTCACTTTTGGTAATATTCTCAAAACATGCATTAAACCAATCACGACACACATAAAAAAAAAAAAAAAAAAAAAAAAAAAAAAAAGAATTTATCCCATGCAGTGGAAAATGTTCAAAAATATTTTGTCTTGTGTGATTATTTGGAATTATTTTGTTTTTGTTTTATTATTTTTTTTTCTGTTGAACACCTCCCCCCCAATATAGAATCCTTCCCCTTTTAACTATGAAGAGATGTGTGTTGAAATGTTTTACATACCTTTTGGGCTGCTCTCGTGGTAAGTCGGTAGGTATAATTGGTGTAGGAAATAATTTCCTCTCTTGGCTTAAACTGTTGTGTTTGGAAAAAACAAAAAAAAAGAAAAAAAAGGTTTGTTGATCAAAGGGAGGTTTATGCTTTTTAGTATAATTTAGGTATTTTTTTTATATGTTAGTTTGCATTATTTTTGTAAATTTTTTATATACCAAAATGCTTAAGTATTGACACTAAAATTGTTTCTGATCATAACATCCTGTGTTTTGTTATATTTTTTAAAATATTTTCTTCTCAAATTTTCTTATATAAAATTAAAGTTCATTTATTTATTTTATTTTTTTTAATGACAATAAAGATACATTTTGGTTGGATTTTATGGCACGCAACCCTGTTGGGTTAGTTTATGCTGAGACATTTTTTAATGAACAATAAAGATAGAAGGGTGAGACAAAGGTTTTGGCAATATTTTGGTTGGATTTTATGGCATGCAAACCCTGTTGGGTTATTTATGCTGAAGACATTTTTGTTTTATTCATTCTTTGTTGGGTATCCAACATTTTTTTTAAAAACTCATTTAAAAAAAAATCTATTTAACCCACGATAGGACCCTAGCAGGTACTAACATCAGGTTTAGAGGGGACTGGGAGTAATAGCAATCCAATCCAGAAATTACAGAATTGACCTACCACTAGTACAGTTTTACCTCATACCCAGGACATTGTAACATTTGACTTTTTTTATTTTTTAAATCGCTTTGCATTAGTTTTTTAAGGTAATTTATGAGGAAGTGCGTCCGGTCTCCTGCCTCAAAATTGCGCGACCCCGGTGACTATTAAATAAGACCCCAGCTACGGTGTTACTTGAAAGAAAACATACCACTTAGGGTGTTAAATGTATTTTTGGGGGAGGGGGCTTCTCTTATTTGTCGTAATCCTTATTTATTTACCGTAATTTGTCGTAATTCTTATTTATTTATCGTAATTTGTCGTAATTCTTATTTATTTATCGTCATTTGTCGTAATTCTTATTTATTTATAGAAATTGTCATAATTCTTGTTTATTTATCGTAATTTGTCGTAATCTTTGTTTAATGTTTTAATTTGTCGTAATTCTTGTTTTAGAATATGAAGATGGATTCTATCAATCTATATTCTACCTCAATTTGTTCATTTTTTTTACTTTGTTTGATAAATGAATAAGAATTACACAAAAAGCCCCCCCCCCTAAAATACATATAACGCCTAAGTTGGTTGTTTTCTTTCAAGTAACACCATAGCTGGGTCATTATTTTAATAGTCACCGGGCAGCAATTTTTGAGGCAGGAACCAGGACGCACTTCTCATAAATTACCTTATTTAATACCAAATCCATCCTTGTAGAACAACAGTAGTGGTAGTATTTAACTCAAAGGTGGTGGATCAAGGGTTTAATATCTTTCTCAAGGGTATTAGTCTAAAAGTGAATGTGATAGTGCAACTGAGGTTTGAACTTGCCACTAATAATGTCGCAGCCAGTCACATTTAGCACTAGCCAAAGGACCCCCCCCCCACACTTTTGGTAATGTAAGGTACAATTAGCAGCTCTGGATACTTTTGAATGTAGGTTGTGAAGATGATGAACCACATGGACTGTGAGAAGCTGAGTTCTACCCACTGGATTTTGCTTCTATGGCTTGGACACAGCCTCAGAGTCATGGCTTAGGTCACATTATATACGCCGTGCTAACTACGCACATACCAAAATATTGCAAACTTTCACCCACCCTAGTACAAGAACTGTTTTTTAACACACAACCTACATATCGAAATTGCGGTTCCATTTATTAACCCAACTGGTGCCATATTAGCAGTGCACAAGTTTTTAGATTTTAAGATTTAAAAACATTCATTTTGCTTTCGTTTTTGATAAACCTAATAAAACGAAAGAAGCAATCGGAAGTTAGTGATATTAGTCTTACGATTACATTGGTTTGCGTTCAAAATTTTTTTTCGCAAAGGTAAAAGTTTATCAAACATGATATATGCTCGCCATTTTATGATGAATTCAAAATACATTCATTGTGGTTTAGTCAGGTTTGGTTTTTAAGATACTTTAACAATAAGTTGTACATAATAATAACACTTATCCAAAAGCCTGTAGACTACTTATCACAGCTATAATACTGTCTATAGATTTAGAATAAGAGCTTGTATCTTAAAAATTTGATCTGATTAGAAAAAAATGAGTATGGTTTTTGGATTCAGTGTTAAAAAAAAAAACCTGCCTTAAAAATCAGCTATTATATATTCAACTTAAAAAACATTGCAGGCAAATTATCAGCAAACTTACATAGTAAAATCTGACTGCCCTATTAACTGTGGCTGTAGAATACAATGTAATGCCAGAGGACAGGATTAGTGCTGGCTGAGCAGTCTGCGTGAACTGGATACTTAGTGATCCCATGACAAGCTACAAATCCAGTCAGAGATGTGCCAATCGTTCTCAAATCAATCTGTGGTCAGGTATAGCACAAGCAAGTATATGATTCTCCCAACCATATTTCTTCAAATTGCTCTTATGGCAAACACAACCCTTTTTACATATAAGTTGCTAGAAGGCAGTGGCCTGAGGATCAACTACCAGTATTCATTAATACACGTGAAGTTAAGGAAATTATTTCTAAAATTTATTAAAACAATGAAGTTTAAGGAATTATTTCTAATTTATTTAATACACGTGAAGTTAAGGAAATTATTTCTACTAATTTATTAATACACGTGAAGTTAAGGAATTACACTAATGACATGAAGTTAAGGAAATTATTTCTACCAATTTATTAATACACATGAGTTAAGGAAATTATTTTACTATGAAGTTTAAGGAAATTATTTCTACTAATTTATTATACACATGAAGTTAAGGAAATTATTTCTACCAATTTATAATACGCATGAAGTTAAGAAATTATTTCTACTATTTATTAATACACATGAAGTTAATGAGCATTATTTCTCTGAACAGATATTACACTTATGTTTAGGCATAGCTATCATTTTGTAAGGAAGTGTAGTGTGGGTTATAAATGAACGGTAACAGTGGAATATCACTGAAAATTTATTGAAAGGTCTTAACCTCAGGTTTGTCTGAAGTGGGCTATCATTGGCTTAGAGAGTTACGTGATCAATCAAGGCTGGGAAAGAATAATTTAGTCAGTTGGAGCTGAGCCAGATTGCCATGTTGGAGACATATTCTGAAATGCAGAGAGAGATACCCAGCTCGATATGAGTAAGAGAACAATACAACCCAATGAAGATGGTGGAGAGAGATGATGTGTGAATAGAAAAAGAACTTAAGAAACCAGTAAGCAACTTGAAGGATATAAGAATGTGAATTATTTGGCATGTTCATATTTGAATAGTTCACTCAATTTAAACCACGAGACAGATCAAGTTATAAGAGTCCCTTAAAGTAAGATTCTGATTTATTATGTTGAACAGCAACATTGAGGTGGATATTGGTGGTATGACAAATCTATCAGCTGTAGAATAAACAATACTCAACTTCACAGGAAGGCAGTGACTAGCATCCAGTCACGACAAAAAAAAAAGATAGAGTGTAAGTATGTACAAACTGTCTGAATACAGTCAAATATTCAGTATATATGGATAAAAGTGTCCAATTAAAACTAGCAGCCAATAAGAATCCTAGAAATGGACTTAGCTCAGGTAAAAGTGGAGTAGCCAACTGCTATTAAAAACCTACAAAATCTGAATTCTCAAACAGACTCAGCTTGCAAACAAGCTGAATACCTGATATCAACTGATCATTACAATCTCTACACCAGACAATATGCTCAATTCATACTTGTAGAAAAAATGAAATTCATTGACGCTTGCTGAAATTTATGAGAACAAACAACTGAGTGATAGGCAATATGTTTTAAAATGTGACTATAGCAATGTTGCAAGCCATGTTCAATACACTGTCAAACTGAAAATCAATTGTTAAACAAATGAACTTTGACATCAAGCTCACATATTTTTACCACACTAGGAAAAGAAAAAAAAAGACATCGACATAACAGAGAATAATAACATAAAAACATATTCTACCTGTCATGTTACAACATTAGGTTAGATTTTTATGTTTCTTTGTAGTATTTATTTATTAGGTTAGATTCTTTATTGGTTATTTGTAGCTCTTTATTTTTTAGGTTAGATTCTTTATTGGTTATTTTTGTGGCTCTTTATTTATTAGGTTAGATCTTTATTGGTCATTCTTTTATCTTTATTTATTTTAACTTTTATGATTCCTTTGTAAGCTCTTATTTATTAGGTTAGATTCTTTATTGGTTATCCCTTTGTAGTTTTATTTATTAGGTTAGATTTTTATTGTTATTTTTGTAGTATTATTTATTAGGTTAGATCTAAACTGGGTTTTTTTTAGTCCATAATAAATGACAATTATTTTGGTGTAAACCTTTGATAGATGTAATTTTTGGAGGGCGTCAAACATGCGGAAATATTATTAAGGCACTTTTTTTTCATGTCATTTTTTTTACATTTACATTGTCAATATCCGGTGTTTGTTAGGGGCTAGGGTTAGGGTTAAACTTCTAAACCTAATCCTAACAAACAGCGGATATTGACGGTGTAAATGAAAAAATGGCCTAATGACACAAAATCAAAAAGGGGTGCCTTAAGGTATATGGTCCAACATGCAGGCTGCACTAACCAAGGTGTGGCCCACACAACTGTGCTCCATCAATGGTGCTTTTAAATATAAACCAGTTAATAACCATTTTTTACAAAAGAAAACTGTCATTTATTTTCATTAGGGAAGAGTCTGTTATCAACATTGTCTCCTTTGAGATGCAGAAGAAGAGGCTAACTTAGTCAATAAAAGGGAATGAGTCTTTATTGCTTTCCTGCTTTCATAAACACATGGCTATAACTGAAAATGACAGTGAACCTTTCATTTATTTTTTTATTTTTTTTAACTCTGTCAGTATTTTAACCAAAAAAGGTTTTTTAATAGGTATTCATTGGCTTTAGTTGATGTAAAAGAATTAATGATAGCATCATCAATTAATGTAGAAGAAGGATTTACAAGACTTATTTGTCATGTGCGGTACTTATGACATACTATGTAATCCATGTGGCCCTCATGATACATATGTAATCCATGCGTCTAGGGGTATACTTTGACCATGCCGTTTTAGAGAACTCAGATTCCAGTAAATTGCAAACTGAAAAAAGCTCATATCAAAGTGTAGGCTCATGAACAACTTTTTGTGCACTTACACAGATAATTTGTAACTCAGCGTGAAAAAAATGTTATTGAAATTTGAAAAATCTGACTTTAACCAGACTGGATTATCATCTTGGTATAAGCCCATAAACATTTCTTGTCTGAAATAAATGACAATCGTTGTCGTTTGCGATCATAAAAAGTGTATCCTTAGTAAACTTCTAGGTAGAAATTTTACTAGAACTGGTAAAAAAATGGTAACTGGTATCATATATTTTAGAAGCACTTAAATGCACTGAATGTTACATAATTATTAGATTCCTAATACTTATGTACAGTAGTGTAGAAACCAAAATGGCTGTTATAAGTTCAGCTGGCAGCCTTGAAGGATTGAATGACAAGGCTTGACCTCAGTCTTGATCCTCCTTCTGGTGGATACCGTGAGAATCGGTGGAGAAGACCCTCTTCCGGTTTAGATTAGAAAGAGATTTTAGTTAGTATCGTCCAAACCACGACGGTGGTCAGTCGTGTTATGCACGCTGCCGACTCAATCTGCGCAGGTAGTCTGGTGGGGATTTCAAAATAAAATATGATCTAAGTAAATCAAAGTCTTGTGTTATTATCTAAAAACTACAAATGACACTGAGCTTCTGATAAAGAGAAATCCCCAATGGAAGACCAGACACAAAGTCCCAAGACGAAGTCCAGATGCTAGAAGAAGAACATAAGGTACTAAAGATGAACAGAAGAAAATAGAAGTAAGAAAGTAAAAGAAGAGTATACAACATGAATACCTCCAACAAAAAGTAGATATTTTGGTCCACCCAATGTTTCATTGTTTACCTTTAAGTCCACTTCTTGTAATAACTAGCAGGACTGTGGATATACCACAGTAATGATAATTCAATTTTACAATGTTTGATATGTTTACTTAAAAGCTATTGCAAAATACTTCAATATGCAAAAGTATAATAATCTTTATTAACTTTCTCTCACTTCTTTTTTTCTCCTCCTTCTTTTCATCTTTTCATTTTGTTCGATTGAAACAGATTAACGTTATTGTTTTCATGTTCTCACCTCCTCTCTCTATCTTTCCCTACTTTTTCTTCCGTATTAATTTTTTTTTCTGTGTAGCATGTCCTTTTTTTATAAAAACGGAATGGTTCATTATTTAGCTGAGGTGAAGACATCGGATAAATTCGGCGGGATAAGCAACACAGAATCAGTATTTACATTTTGCATTTCAACATCATACCCAGGATATGTATTGAACGGCTCATCGGTACTTAAGTTTGGTGGTCTAGTGGGAACTGATGCTTTCAGTGGGGACTTTACCTGAGCACATCAAAGCAAAGAGAAAATTTGGAAGTTGGGTGAAGGGCTGCCCGGATGGGTCCCAAGGGTTGCACGAATGGGACCCCGAGCGCTGTATGGATGATGGCGTAAATAAGTTGCATGTGACCCGTGGGTTGGTGATTTCTGGTTACAATATTATATGGCACATAGAATATATAGAGCTTTTGAAATAAACAGGTATTGTTTGAGACAAATTTTAGAGAACGCAATTAGAATAAGTGTTTGACTTACCGCGCATTTGTTTCTTATCAGCCATAAGTTCAAATCCCGGTTTGCAGCCGCATTGGTACGATCCTTCAGAGTTGATACAAAGCTGTTCACATCCACATTTTCACTAAGCATTCGTTGTAATCTGGAAAAATATATTTGAAAATTGAAAATAGTCTCATTGGAATTGTCTGTAAGTATGAAATAAGTAAGTTGTATTAGAATGGGCTAAAGTCGGTATCAGCCATGCAGCAAGCGAGTCTATCCCTTTTCACTAGCACTAGCAAGGAGATTGTTTTTGGCGTCTGAGGTGGAGCGGCACACTACCATCAGCTGCTCACTCTAAAAGTTATAAGAACTAAGTTTCCATTTCATTTTTTTTTACTCCTAATAATAAATTTGATGATTTTACTTTACTTATGATCAACCTCTGATATTGAATTTTCAACTCCCATCCCTCAGGCAATATTTATTTTACGTCACCCAGAGGGTGTTTTTTATTTTGCTAGTATATAATATATATATTCAGCTCTTTTTTATCTGTAAATATTTTTTTACAGGATAAGCTAAAAATACATTTGCATATGATTTCCTATAAAATTATTAGGCATTTAAACAATTTGAAAGGATTAATGGACTCAACACGGCCCTCCAGCAAAAAAGCACAATCACTTTTGAAGCGAGTAATAGACGCATTATGAATATAAACACCTTAAGTTCATCCATGCAAATAATTTCTGTCTTGAATGTTAATATTCAATGTATAAATATTCAATAAGGAGAAGGAAAAGGAGGAGGAAGAGCTGGGATAAACACCTTTTCTTTTTTTAGACACAATCCAAATTGTTGTTTAGAACCAATGGGCGAAAATTAATGCTATTTCAAACCAATGCTATTTTTCAGTCATGAAAATATCTGACCCCCCCATTATATCTCTCAGTGAAGCTTCAAAGTTACGCAACATATTATATTAGCATACTTCCTGTCAGGGACTGGTTAGCTCAGTCAGTAGAGTATCCGGTAATAAAGGACTATTTGCTCGTAAATTCCTACCATAAAATAAACTGAACCCCCATTTTATGTCCGTGTTTTTGCAATAAATGTTTTATTTTTCTTGCACCTGTTATGTTACAATACAAAATATATTTTCTTTATTTATGTTAATATTCATTTCAATGTGCATATATTTTTATTTTGTGAGAATGGTTAGTTTTAAAGTGGGGGCTTGTTTTAGAATTTAGGCATAAATTGGATCCTCCTTTTATGACCGTAATTTTGTTTTTTCGTCGACAATGATTAGAATCTGACGTTTTTATTTTAGAGTACCAAAGCCAAAAAGAAAAGAAATAACAACAAAAAGTAATATTCAACTTTTTAACTCTTAAATTCCTGCATAAAATTAAGCTTGGGCATTTAATGGTAGGAATTTACATTAAAACTAAGCATTCTCACAAAATAAAAGCTTTTAGAATATACACATTGAAGTGAATATTAAAATAAATAAAGGAAATATATTTAGTATTGTAACATAACACGTGCAAGAAAAATAAAACATTTATTGCGAAAACACGGACATAAAATGGGGGTTCAGTTTATTTTATGGTAGGAATTTACGAGCAAATAGTCCTTTATTACCGAGTATCCCTAGGAAGCACAAGATTCCAGGTTCAATACCGGTCCTTGCCAACTCAGCATATGAGTAGCACAGTTTGAGTAATCTGATCTGTGCGGTAAAGCATCTTGGAGTTGATGGTAGGTGTGACGCTTCACCTCAAACACAAAAAAATAATCTCCCTGGTATAATGCTAGGGAAAAGAGGATAGACTTCTTTGCTGTCTGGCTGATACCAATAATAGACAACTCTGCCAATTTTACCTACAAAGGGCTGGTTTAGCTCAGT
>CM042162.1:20784217-20914217 GCA_023376005.1 Doryteuthis pealeii | reverse complement strand
CAGACCAGACAGCAACATCATTGTAAACAAAATTGAAATCCAGTGGCACTATTGTTGAAATTCACTTTAGTCAGTACAAATTAACACTAACAGACTCTAATAATAATAAGGGTCAGAAGTTATCTGCCCTAATCCATTTATTGTACGGATGAGTTACTTGCCCTTTGACCAATTAATTTTCAGTCATTGTTTTTGAATAAATAAAACACCTTGTGTTATGAAAAGCAGTCGTAATGTGTTGCCTCGTTAATACAATGGAAGGTATCTCAGTTGGAATGTGTCTCAATGAATAACTGCGCTTGCTAAAGACAAAAAGGTATGTCTCTTTTTTCTGTGGAATTAAGTTATTAAATTCCCAACAACTATTACATTCACTTTCAGACTAATACCCTTGGGAAAGGTAAAAGTAAAGTCGCCAGGGGGTGGCCTAAATTCGGTATCAGCCAATCAGTGAGGGAGTCTATCCCCTTTTCACTAGTGTTAGACCAAAGAGATTGGTTTTGGTGTCTGAGGTGGAGCACCACACCTACCTTACTTTACCGCACAGATCCTTGTGCTACTCATATGCTGAGTTGGTGAGGGCTGGTATCAAACCATTCACTTGTAGTTAGTATATTTTAAGCATTACTGCACAATTTTAATGGATATCAGTTGACACGTCTTTACTAATGAATTGTTTTGCTTCAGTCATAAATTAGATCTGAACCCGACATGAGCCGAGACTAATTACACTAACGTAGACAATAAACTATTAACAAAAGCTTCAGAAATATTTTTAAAAGAAAATTCATGCAGGAACAGAGAAGGACAGTTTTGAAAAATTTACTAAATCATCACTGAAATTTTATATCATGAAAAAACCCCGAAAAAATGATATTCATTTTTTACTAGCAAAAAAAAAAATATATGTAAATAGATCTTTTAAATTTTATGTTATTTAATAATAGACAAAAAAAAATAGTTTTGCTGTCAAAATTCAAATAAACATGTTTTCTTTCTAATAAAAACAATTTTCTAACAGTTAAATTCAATTAAGGATTTTCTTTTAGGACATGCAGATGCAATATTCCAATTACCGTTGAATTGGCAGACAAGGCAACAAGCAAGCCATAACTAAATACAATTTTGCATTATTGCAAGCCTAGTGTAGAATGGTAGATTATTTATTTGGCACCATAACCCCACTGAGACCAAGCAGCCAATCAGGACTCAAGGAATGGAATCACCCAAATACAAATGCATGGAACAGTCCTGAGCGCCAGATGAATAATCTACCATTCTGCACTGATACTGCAATAACCGTATTCAGTTACGGCTTGCTTATTGCCTTGTCTGCCAATTTGATGGTAATTGGAATATTGCTTCTACAAGGGGGGAAGTGTCAAAACCATTTTGTTTTAATAATCATCTGTCATAAAACTTTGGTGTAAAGGTTAAAGTCATGGGAAATGGACTCGTCACCCCGAGTTCAAATCCTGAATGTGGTAATTGCTTTTCACATAGCGCTAATATCCTTGAGAAAGGTATGAATCCTACTATCCCTCCAGCTATGGATAAATAGTAAGGCAGACTTGGCTCTATAACCTTAGTTAGGCAACCAGTCTAGGAGAAGGAATCTCTAAATTCAAACCTGTTGAAGTCTGCTTATGAAATTGACCTTGTGTCACATCCTGCGCGTGTGGAGGGGGTTGGTTGGTGTGTGTGCGTGTATATATATATATATATATATATATATATATATATATAACACTCTCGTCTTGTCAAACCCTCAAAAACACTTCAACTTTTATAGTTCTTCTATAATGCTCCCTTTCTAAAAATCTATAAACAATTTCTTCAAATAAGAAATTTTCTCCTGACGATGACCTAAGGTTGAAACTAGTTGAGAATAAACAACATACAAGAAATATTCCTGATTGTCTTATTACTTTTTGTTCATACTATATATATATATATATATATACAAGACAAATTGTGTTTTTAGGTTGACACATCTGTCACCCTCACGGAGTTTTGTTTATTTATTTTACTGTTTACTTGATTAGTTTATATCTCATTCCTTCCATCCCCCTTTTTTTAATGTCTGCGGGTTAATGTTACCAAAATACCGTTTCTTCTTACAACATCCATTTTTTCCCCTCTTTTCCAAATTGAAATATGACTGAACCCCTTAAGAGGGATTGACAGCTAAAATGTTCAAGGATTGGCTCTTCTTGATTAGATTATCTTTATTTCATATCTGCATTCCCCCTACCCCAAACTCCCAACAACACTCTCAGGTAACAAAAAATATCAGGAATCTTTGTAACAAGTTACCGAGAGTGACATGAATATACGCGTTACATCTTTGCTCAGTTGTTCTTTAATTTTTTTTTAAACATTAGACAAGGGCCAGTTTAGCTCAGTCGGTACAGTGTTCGGCTCGGAACCACAAGGTTCCTGGTTCGATACCAAACCCTCACCAACTCAGCTCATGTCGGGTTCAGAACTAATTTATGACTGAAGCAAAACAATTCATTAGTAAAGACGTGTCAACTGATATCCATTAAAATTGTGCAGTAATGCTTAAAATATACTAACTACAAGTGAATGGTTTGATACCAGCCCTCACCAACTCAGCGTATGAGTAGCATAGGGATCTGAGCAGTAAAGTGAGGAGCTGATGGTTGGTGTGGCACTCCACCTCAGATGCTAAAACAATCTCCTTGGTCTAGTGCTAGTGAAAAAAGGATAGACTGCCTCGCTGATTGGCTGATACTGACTTTAGGCCACTCTGATGACTTTACTTACTTTACATTAACTGTGATATTTAGGGCATGTTTTTAAACAGTTCTTGTACTGCTTCTTTGATGTCCCTCTGGCATGATGGCCAATTGAGAATTTGCCAGTAAACAGTGTGATCTTGGGCAGGCAATGATTCCTCTACTACTCAGCCACCAGGAATCCGTCTTTAAGCATCACAGGGTGCCACACACAGCCAATAGGTGGCCCCATTAGATGGGAACCTAAAAGGTACTACCCCTCTGAGTCAGAGTGGATCTGGGAGTAATGGCGATAAAAGAGTACTCTATACTCTCCATAGCTCAAAAATTGGAACTTTATCATTAGATGCAGTTTAACATCATACCAAGGATACTATGACCCTCAGTCACTGCCTTCTAGCTCTCATATGATAAAAAGAGTTGAGGGTTTGCCCTAAGGGACATAGAATCAGGACATTCATATAGGTGTTAGGGCTGATTGATTTGGTTTGTTTTGTTTTACGGTATATCAACCTCAGTGGGTCATTTAATGCCGATAAAGTTTTGAAATAAATTCAATTCCTAATGGATAATGCATTTTTTTTTATAAATACATTTTTCTATTTAACCCATAGATGGGACAGGGCTGATTTAATAACTAATTGATTGGAGGGGTCTCTTTGATTGCCCATATACCCTAAGGGTCAAAATGGAGTGTTGCATGTCATGAACTATTCAATCACCATGATTCTGTCCTTAAGCATCATAGGTTGCCACTCATGGCCAATAGGTGGTCCAATTGGGGGTGGTGGGGATGTCTTAACCCTCTGCAAAGGTACATTTTGCATATTCTACAGCCCAGTAGATAGGGAGGAATATTTTTTTCATTATCATTAAATGGCTGGATACTTTTAGGACAGACTTATTACTACTGCTACTTGTACTACTACTACAACCTCATTTTAATAAAATATGGGGAGTATTAGGTTTTATGATCCAAAAAATATTTGATATAATCTCTGAATTGTTTCACCTCATGTGGAGGGTCATTTCTCAATTTTGCAGTGTGTTACGAGGACAACATACCAGAAAGTCTTTGTCTTATATTCTCTCAACTGGAAAGCGAACAGTTTGAAACCCTATCACCTATCTTCCTCTTTTCACACCCTGTATTTTGAAGCCATTCATAAAGGTGATAACACAGTGATATGAAAACCAGTCGACCATGAAAGGATTCCATCCACTCTTAGCTGCAAATATAGACGACAGATATTTGGAGGAATGTCTCCAAACATTCCATAACTTCTCTAGCTCGCAACAGTGACACATAAACTATATTTTTTGGGTCCCATCAGGAGGATTTAGAAAATTACCAAAAAGATATAAATTAAATAACCAAATGAAGAATTTAAGCGCCAAGAAAAAAAAAAATGAATCTGCCCAAAAGAGGAGGTATTAGATAATGTCTTTTGAGGGGAGCATATCAATTGAGGACTGAACTATCCTGAATTGTATGTTTCAAATATTTATTGGTTTAAATAGTAACAAGGTTTTTTTTCTTTTGGTAAATGGACCAGGCTTTGGCCTGTTCAGACTGAAAGACCAATGAAGTGGTTTTGAGTATGGTCTTAACCCCTTTGCAGGTGATACAGATTGTAGATTATAAGCCCTGCCAACAGAGCAATATTTCTTATATAATTATAACAATTTTCAAAGAGTAGAAAATAGCTCTGAATTTAAAAGATATAAAGGATCCACTTCCACTGGACAAGCGCTCTGGCTTAATACCTACAGGATGGTCCATAAAATTGTAACAGGGAATTGGTCAATTCATTAAATTACGAAATTATATTTTTTCTGAAAACCTCTGTACGTATCAAAGGATATCAATTTTTTTTAAACAATCTATATATTGTATCGCCCATAATAGAAAATTACCAAAAAGATTTAATTAAATAACCAAATGCAGAATGTAAGTGCCAAGAAAAAAAATCAATCTCCCCCAAAAGAGGAGGTATTAGATAATGTCTTTTGAGGGGAGCATATCAATTGAGGACTGAACTATCCTGATTTGTATGTTTCAAATATTTATTGGTTTAAACAGTAAAAAGGTTTGTTATTTTTTCTTTTGGTAAACGGACCAGGCTTTGGCCAGTTCAGACTGAAGGACCAATGAAATCTTTTTTCTCAAGCAATTATATATAATAATCGTTAGAATTAGTCCTCTCTTATCATTATTAATGAAGGGTTAACTTATCTGTTCCTCTAAAGCTTGTAATCCGTTCTAAGAAAAGTGTTACTGTCCATGTATATCCCATTTAAATAGAATATACCGCGCATTTGATTGGTTGTTAGCGACAACCAATCAGATGAGTGGGATTAGAATTTTACAATCGTCCAAAAGAATAAAAAGTCAAACGTCTTTTAGTGTCTATTGATGGTGGGGGTATTGGAGTTTGATCACCTTTGATAGGGTCAGCATGGCGAGGGAAATCTGATGTTGGAAGACCCGAAACTTCCCAATGAACCATGTGGATTACATCACTGATGACAACCACCAGCACCCCAAATGTAGGAGCATATATTTAAAGTGTTTCAATTTAATCATTTGCGAATAAGTAAAAAATGAATTTTTCACGACAATTCTTCCAGGCTATGGTTATATTAGTGTTGCTGTATGGTTACACTATTTGGACCCTAAAGAGGCACCTTGAGAATAAGCTAGATGGGAGCTGCACAAGAATACTGCGTGCGGTCTTGAACAAGTTGTGGAAACAGCACCCCTCAAGGAAGCAGCTGTATAGCCACCTGCCCCCATCTTAAAAAAACTGTTCAAGCGAGATGGATAAGGCATGCTGGACACTGCTGGAGAAGCAAGGACAAGCTCATAAGCGATGTTCTTCTGTGGAAGCCAACACACGGACATGCACAGAGGACCTCCCTGTGGACAATGTATGATAGAGAAGGTTGGTGAAAGATTGTCATGGATATCCATGCTAATTGCGCAATATCATCATGATGATGATAAGATGAATTGCACTTAGCTTTGCTCAACCAATTCGTCCCTCACAAAAAAACAAAAAAAAAAAACTCAACATTCTTGTTCTGAAGGTCTTTCTATAATCACATACTTCTAGGGTTGGTCCAACATAGATAATCTATGTTTTTTTTGATCATTCATGTTAGTTTTAAGGGTTTTTTTCTTATCTATTTCCTTTGAATGACCCGCTTATAAACAATAGAACATATCTAAAGATATAGCATGCATAATAAGACAATAAAGAAAACCTTCAAAACAATCCAACTGTGTCGATTCCTAATGTATCATTACTTCAATTACATATTTATTGAACCATGTATTGCTTTAGCAATAAACGCTTCAGAAGAAGAGTATAGCTTAACCTTAAAAGCACTCAACTAGAAGAGACATGATCGACAGATTTTATCCAAGAAAACAAATAACTTAAGACTATTGATACAACCATTACTAGGTAGTAAACAAACAATATTGCTGTATCCCGCAGAAACTGTTACAAATGCAATCTATGCAGCTGATCTAGCGCTTCTCGCAAATACACCTGCACAAGCTGAAACACTACTACATTAGCCTTAAAAGCACTCAACTGGAAGAGACATGATCGACAGATTTTATCCAAGAAAACAAATAACTTAAGACTATTGATACAACCATTACTAGGTAGTAAACAAACAATATTGCTGTATCTCGCAGAAACTGTTACAAATGCAATCTATGCAGCTGATCTAGCGCTTCTCGCAAATACACCTGCACAAGCTGAAACACTGCTACATTAGACTAGAGAAGGCAACAAGAGATATTGGAATTTATGGGAACTTAGATAAAACAGAGTTCATGTGTTTAGAACAAGATGGATGCAACACGATTGCATAAGATTATTGTCAATCCCCTGTAATTCTGAGGGGATGATCCCTTTCATACCATGGCCGGGTCCTTCTATGGAAAATTACAGAAGCCCGCCAAATATGTAAAGTCACGTGGGACCTTTTTCAGAGTCCCCAGTTTGCAGTTGGATGTCAGGCAGAGCAGTCGGCCATATTGTGCTCTGCCTAAGGCTGGAACTCTCGCGCGCTATGTTAGTCAGATATTTAGTTACGTGAAATGTATAGTTAAGGAAATGAAAGTAAAATGTTCTTGTGGTTGATGAATGTCTTGGTAACAAGACTAAGAAATGAATCTAGGATGACCAGCCAGCAGGAACATAGCAACAGAAGACCTTAGAAGATTCCAGACGCAAGATGTTAGAAGATTCCCGACCAAGATGTTAGAAGATAGACGATCAGAATAGCAAAGCCGGCCAGAAGAAAATACGACCAGAGTAAAGAAGTAAGAAACGGTATACAACATTATATGCTGATTTGGTACGGTGAAAAGCCAGTATGCAACACTAAATGGTAAATTAGTAGACCAGTTCATATACCTAGGTAGTAATATCTCATCGACAGAAATTTATGTCTATATAAACAGAGGAAAGGCATGGGCTGCTACAGACAGATTATTGATCATATGGAAATCTGATATCTCTGATAAGATAAAGTAAGAAGTTGTAGCTGTGTCAGTGCTACTGTATGGCTGCACTACTTGGACTAACAAAATGCCTGGAGAAAAAGCAACTGTTCAAGGATGCTGCATGCTGTCTTAAAAAACAACTTGGAAGCAGCATCCACCTACCCCCCAAAAAGCAGCTGTATGACTACTTGTCTATTATCACACAAACCATCCAAGCAAGATGAACAAGACTTGCTGGACACGGCTGGATAAGCAGGGATGAGCTCATAAGGGATGTTTCTACTCTGGGAACCTACACATTGACACACCAGTTTGGGTTTGCCAGTGTAAGATTCAAAGGTAATTTAATGAACATACAATTCCGACACGTTGTGAGACAAAACATTTAATATATATATAACAGCACATGGAAACGATAAGATACATAATGTACAGGAGAATAGAACATGTAAATACATATACAATATTTAGGTATAAACAAGATACCCAAATGTACCTAACATATAAATGTTATAAACATGGAACTAAAGGATAGTCCATGCTGTATAGAGGACTTACAGTAATGTAAGGGGGGGGGCAAAAGCCCATCTAGAAGGGGGTAGATAGACTCTAGTCCATAGCAGTTCTTGAGAAGATCCAGCTAAAAAGAGGAAGCAGAGTTTGAATGAACATGCTTAACTACCAGAGGTCCCCTAGTGGGAACAAAACAGCAACGCAGCGAGAAGATAACTCTTCCGGCAAAAGGAAGATAATCCCCTACACCAGCAAAAGACTACATTGATCAGCTCTGCATTGATACTGGATTCTGTGCAGATGACATTCCAGGAGCAATGGCAGATAGGAATGGTTGGTGAGGAAGAGTCATGTAGATCTGTTTGGTTTGTTTTGTGGCATATCAACCTCAGTGGGTCATTTAATGCCGATAAAGTTTTGAAATAAATCAATTCTTAATGGATAATACAATTTTTTTATAGATACATTTTTCTATTTAACCCATAGATGGGACCCATAACAGGTACTACCACTCCAGGTCAGAGTGGACCAGGGAGCAATGGTGATGAAGGGGTGCTCCACATTCCCCAAAACTCCAAAACTGGAACCTCACCATCAGATAGAGTTTAACGTCATTCCCAGGACATGTAGACCCGCAGCACCGCCTTCTAGCACCCATATGATAAAAGGGGTTGGGGCTTGCCATAAGGGCAATAGGGTGGAAAATCATATAGTTGCTAGGGCTTGACGTGACCAGCTGATTGATCGGAGGGGGCCTCTCCGACTGCCGTCTAGCCCAAGATAGGGCCAAAGGGGAGTATTGCATGTAGATCTGTGCTGTTGGCATGACTAGATGATGATTAGTTTGGACCAAGGCCAAATGGGAAGAGATGGGGAGGGTAGTGTACCTAATATGAACCTCCAGTAAATAATTTGCAAATGTATAATAGGTTTAAAAAGATAAATATTAAAAAAGAAAAGAAAATGTCTTTTGAAAGTCTGAATAAATAGAGAATATAAATCATTCTCCGTGACCCGATTTATAAAGACTTTACTTTGTCATAACACCTGTGAGATCAAAACAATATCCTGTGTCTTTTCTCTTATAAAACTTATGTTCATTCATTGAGTCATTCAAGTCTTAGATGTTAACCTGTGTTCAAAAGCAGAAAAAGAATTGGTTGGTTGATTTTAGCTGTTTACTTAACCTGTTTGCCACGAGTAGGATGTGACATAAGGTCACAAGTATGGGGCATCCATCAAGAGTTGAACATGCTATTCAGTAGTAATGGATCAGCAAGACTAGCTTGCTAACCATTACATCATGATGGGATACCCACACTACACAAACTTGTAGGTAATTACCTAAGCTGTTTGCAGTGGGTAAAATGAGACACATTGCAAAATAATGACAAAAGTGTCGTTGCTTCGTTTTATGACGGTGGTGAATTGCAAGGTAGGTATTTACCCAACTTTTTCAACATGGGTATGATGTGACACAAGGTCACAAGTATGGGGCATCCAGTAAGGATCAAACGTGCTATTCAGTAGTAATGGATCAGCAAGACTAGCTTGTTAACCATTACATCACAATGGGATGTCCATGCTACACAAACTTGTAGGCATTTACCCAACCTGTTTGCCTTGATTAGAATGAGACACAAGATCACAAGTATGGGGCATTAGACCTTTTCAAAAATAGTGGATCAGCAAGACTAGCTTGCTAACTCTTACATCACAATGGGATGTCCATGCTACACAAACTTGTAGGCATTTACCCAACCTGTTTGCTGCGAGTAGGATGAGACATAAGGTCAAAAGTATGGGGCATCCATCAAGAGTTGAACATGTTATTCAGTAGTAATGGATCTGTAAGACTAGTTTGCTAACCATTACACTATGATGGGACGCCCTGAGTGGGGTTCCTGGGTATTACATTAATCTGCATCTGGTGATTAGCCCCTGATCTGGAGAGTGTGGAGTCACCCTTCATTGCCATTACTCCCAGGTACATTCTGACCCGGAGTGGTAGTAGTCTATGGGTCAAATATAAAATAAAAAGGTATTGTAGGATTGAACATGCTATTTAGTAGTAATGGATCAGCAAGACTAGCTTGCTAACCATTACACTATGATGGGACGCCTGAGTGGGGTTTCTGGGTATTACATTAATCTGCATCTGGTGATTAGCTCCTGATTTCTGGAGTAGTTGGTGGAAGGATACTCTCTTCAATCCNACAGAGAGAGAGTGGCATTTTTATCATTAAAAAAGCTCAAAAGAGTTTGCAGTAAAAGTGTATATAAATATCAAAAAGTTCAGGAAAATGTTCCGCTACAAAAGAAAGTTAAAAAATATATAATAAGTCCAACAGTACAATAGATGAATTTCTTTTGAGCTTTTTTAATGATAAAATGCTTATAATTTAAAAATCTTTTAAAATTTCGGTACTGATCGAGAGCGTTCTGACCTCGTAATTAATGATATATTTATTTCGTCCTTCCGTTTACAATGTTGCTTTGATAAAGACATCTTCATAATGTTGAAACAGATTTCTGTCAGCAAAACTTTAACATCTTGTTGTTTTTTCTACAAACTTTCTACACATATTGTCGGATTCATATCCATTTTACCTTTCATATATATGTGTTTGTCTGTGTCTGTGTGTTATATCATACTGACATATGTCACTCAGCAGACTTTACTGTTTATGTCATAACAATTTTTTTGATCGAAACCCCCACCACAACGCCTTTCACGTCTGTTGAAATAAAAAGACATTAGTTAATTGATATCTTTACTTACGTTCATCGCATCCAGCTCCCATCCAACCTGGGGCACAGATGCATTCACCAGTGACGGGTCACATTCAACACTGTTGCGACAAAGACATTTTTGACGGCAGTTGACACCATAGGTTCCAGGAGGACAAACTAGAAAAAATAAATTAATGATATATAATTCAATATATATATATATATATATATATATATATATAATAGCAATAGCATAATCTTTACATATCACTGCCACCCCTCACAATCCAATAACCCCAGCACCAGAACCTTTCCTCTCATGAGCCCTCAAATGACTCGTCAAACCTGCTGCAGATCCACAAAGTTTGATGCAAATATGACATAGGAAGGGAGTCCTTTCTGTTGTATCTGATGGATCAGATGATAAAGTCTTATGCTTATGCACCACCATATGGTCTCTTAAGACCAGAAGCTGACTTACAGACTTTGTTACAGATTGCACAAGACACATTGTTTGTTCCTGGAGTTTGCATGAATTGTCCCTGATCAGATTTTCTATTTCCTTAGAAAGCAGAATCGACCACAATGTTTGACATTTCCAATCCTCCATATTCTCTCCAATATGACAGGTGTATCCCTTTCGGGGTTGATGCTTGAGGTTTTCATGCTCAATTCTTTCACTCTCAAAACTGGTACAGCCATCATCCACATGAATCTCTCTGTCAGTTCTCTTCAATGCTAGATTTTCCCAGTTGTCAGGATTTATTTTTATTTTTACAAGGTTGTTTTTTTAAGCAATCCTTATACCTCTTCCTAGGCTTATCCTGTGACTTTTTGGCTATCATGCAGCTGACCATATATAAATAACATACATACATAATGTTTACTGTTGAGATAACAATATTTTGTGCAGGGAAGTAATGTATTTATGGTTTTCCCAAGTATATATTTCTCTTTTTCTTTCTTTTTTTCTTCTCCATCTTTTTATAAAGGAAAGTCTGTCTCTTTCTTTCCTGTCAATCTCTTTTCTCTTTTGCATGTGATAAATACTGAAATTGCAGGTGTAATGGTGAAAGTTCAAATCCTGGACGAAGCTATGGTTCACATAGTGCTAATACCCTTGGAAAGGTATGAATCCAACAATTCTCCCTCCAGCTATGAGTAAAATAATAGGGCAGACTAGGCTCTTTAACCTTGGTTAGGCAACCAGTCTAAGAGAAGGAAAACTCTGAATTCAGACCTGTTAAATTCACTAGGGTTTGTCACTACTAGAATAGGCTCAGTCCTAATTAGTGATCTATTCACTAATTTATAATTTATTTTAGAAAAGATATGATCAATCTTGGCCAGGTCACTTTCACAAAGAGAGTATGATGTTGAAAAGACCTGAAACTTCCAATGAACTAAATACATCACTGGTGATGAATCCAACTGCAAATGCATCCTAGAGATGTATTTTGCAAAATGAATAGAGATGTAAGTCATTCTAAGCATAATTTCAAACCCATAGACAGAACCCTAACAGGTACTACCACTCCAGGTAAAAATGGACTTTGGAGTAATGGTAATGAAGGGGTGACTCCACACAGCACCAGAATTGGAGTTCCATCATTGGATACAGTTTACTTTTATACCCAAGAAATACAGACTTTGAATTTAATGGCTTACTTACCTCGGTCACAAATCTGTCCGGTCCATCCAGGCTGACAAATACAAGATCCATTTCTTGCGACACAAGTGGCATTGTTCTCACAGCGGCACCGTTCCATACACTGCTCTCCAAAACGATCTGGTGGACATTCTTTGAAAATAAAAATGCATATAGTAACTGTCAGTAGTTTATGGGTTTATAGGCTTTGGGTTTAGAAAGTATGGTAGCTAATTTTGACTTGATGAGAAATTTTTTTTTTCTTTTAGAAGTTAATGGATTTTAATTCTCATTATCTCTCTCTGTCTCTCATATATATATATATTACTAAAATTCTCATTTTGTTATATATATATATATATATATATATATATATAATATATATATATACTTTGATAATGGTCTTATATAAAAACTGAAACGTTTAATATTGGCTAATACTCCTAACTATAATAATAAAATCATCCTCTGAATACCTTGTTTTTTCATATCTTATATATATAAAAGCAAGTGATACATAAAAAACAGCAGAGAAGATATAATTAAGATCTTTTTTTAAAAGTGTTCAGAGATGGGTTTTTTTAAAGCAACACAAAAGATTCTTAAACTCTTACTGCTTATTATTCATTCATAAAAAGTCTAGAGTTAAACAAAGTTTTATTATACAAAGTAATTAGTATACAATATGAGCTTGAAATCCACGTGGCACAAAAATTGGAAATACTTGCATATTGTGCTGTTAAGTGCCTCAAGTCGTTTGAAGGCGTTAAAAGTAAGCCACTCCCAGGTATTTTTATCGACAAGTAAATATTCTACCCCCACCTTTAAAATATTTTTTTTTCGGTATTCTTATTTTATTAGAATTTAAAACAACTGTCATGAATTCTTAAATAAATACGACCGTTTTCGAAAATAAAAACAATCAATACATTATTCCTAAGTAGCACGGGTCGGATTTTCAGCAGGCACCACATTTAAGAATTCTTAAATAAATACGACTGAGTTTCGAAAATAAAAACAATCAATACATTATTCATAAGCAGCATGAGTCGGATTTTCAGCAGGCACCGCTTAGCGTTTTTTTAGGGCAGGAGGCCAGGACACATTTATGCAAAATACACTTGGACATCTTTTAGAATTTTATTCTATCAACATCAATCGACCTTGAACCCTTTTTTTGTTGTTAACCATTGGCGCATGTTCAAATCTTTCCTAAGATCGTGTAAAAGGAAGATACAAGGGAGATATGGATTCCAGCATTTACTAATATCATTTGTATCAGGTGAAATTTTTAAAAAAAGCCTTAGCCTCGATACAAAACCTATTTGTTTCTTAGTGATTTATTTACCGCTATGTAGTTAGCAATATCGGAAAGACTTTTGCATTCATCGTTTTAGTTCTTTTTTAAAATTTATTAATATCTCTGCATTCAGAGATATTAATGAAGATTTGTTGATTACTATCAGATCCTCATTGGGTCGAGAAACACCGCAATGCAACTCTTTTGATGCTCGTCTATTGTTACATAATTATGGAACCCTAATATCTTTTTAAGGTAGTGTAGAAATCATTATGGCGATCAGTACAGCTGATGGCCTTGAGAGTGAGTGACGGCGCTTGACCTCGATCTCATCTTGCGTTCTGCGGAGGGAACGTGAGAACCGGAAGGCAATAGAAGGCCCCCTTCCGGTTTAAGGATACTAAGTAAGTAACTTGGTCAGTTAGAACTTAGAAGCGAAGCTAGCAAGATGTGAGTCTCACTGCGCAGATGTCTGGTCTGGGGGTCTACGAATAAAGTAACATCATCATAAATCGAAGTCTTGTGTTTATTACTAAAAACCAACAATGACACAGGGCTTCTGATAAGGAATGATCCCCAACAGAAACCAGACACGGAATCCTCAATAGAAGACCAGACGAGACCTTAGAAGATATACCAGACCAAGATAGATGATAGAAGAACCAAGCCGGCCAGAAGAATAGACGACAGAGTAAGAAGTAAAAGAAGTATATAACATATACCTATTTAGTGCCGGTAAAGAAGGGCTATGCAACACTATCGCAGTGACAAAATACCAAAGGAAATGTTCCAAAATGTCTTCAAACGTTGGTTATTATCTACAGATAAAAAAGCCCCACCCCCCCAAAAAAGTGTGTCAGTGTACGGTTCTGGATTGACTGATATGTTTCTAGCATTGTTTCTGGTTTGGTTTCTTTGTTTAATGGCATATAAACCTCTCTGGATTATTTAATGCTACTATCTTTCTTGTCTTGTGACAGCATTCACTAAATCCCTCGTAAAAAGTCAAAGATGGAGTATCACAGGAATAAGAAGTATGCAAACGGTCCCAGTGAGAATATAGTCAGAGAAAAAAAGGGGGAAAATAGAATGTGTTAAGTCTGGGTATATGTATTATGGGTGGGTATTTGTCTTTTAAGGAGACAAAGAATCAGTCAGTAAAGTTTAAAGAGAATTAAATAGCTACCATGAAGTTAAGGTAGTTAGAGATAATATCTTTAGGTAGCTAGTTCTTAAGAGAAAATGCTGTTTTAAGAGAAAATGTGTCTTTAAAAAAATTAATGGTCAGAAAGTGGGGACACTTTGACTGATAAAAAAAGTAATGGCTATCGTTTTAGGAGAAATCACAGACAAAAAGTCTGAGAAGAAAAGTAAGTACCCAAGTTCTGGGTGGTTGAATCCATGGGGGTGTGTAGGGGTGGAATTTACATATATTCAGCCACCTCAAGATGCTTAGAAGTTAGTTTCAGAACAGCCATTAGAGTGAGAGGTTGTCCTCATAGCAGTAGATAGAGTATAGCCAGGGACCCACATCAGTGAAGCCAGCAATCAACTTATAGTTTAGAAAACCTTCTTGCCAGCAGACGACATAGACTTAAGTGTCCTCTGCTCCATTACAAACTGCACAAACTGTCACAACTTAACATTAACTCATAATTATCTCCCCTGCCTGCTAGGATTATTATCATATATATATATATATATATATATATAAAACACAGGCATTTTGAAGAACTGTTATAACTGGTGTAATTGTCATTCTATCTTTTTCTTTAAATTCAATATCGTTCTACTCTTTGCTTTTCAAATCAGCTCTGAGCTCAAAGTGGAAGCAAACATGTCTTGCATGCAAAAAGAGTGAAGGGCTTGAAAAAAAAAAAAGAAAATTTGGTTGCCTTAGCACTGTAATTTAAGGAAACGCAATCTCTGAGCCAGGAGAATTGGCGAGAATGTATTTGTACATATGCAAATGTTTTTCGAGACCGAGTTGTGCATAAAACACCAGTCAACAGGAAAAGAGACAAAATGCTTTGGAGCATATTATTGAGTTTACGTTGGAGACTGCTGTGTTATTGTTGCAAGTAATAGACGTTTTCGAGATCGAACTGTGCATAAAACACCAGTCAACAAGGAAAGAGGCAAGACACTTTAGAGTGTGTTATTGAGATTACGCTGGAGACTGCTGTGTTATTGTTGCAATCAATAGATGTTGTTGTCAGACTTCTTAAGTTGTGAAAGCAATTACGGGATGAGTTTACAATTATCACTTTGTTTAATTTTTGGTCCAATGAAAATAAATGACAGTAGCAGAACTTACCTTCCTCGCATTTAAGACCAAACCATCCAGGTTTACAAATACATTGGCCTGTGACTGGATCACAACGAGCTCTATTCTCGCAATCGCACTGGCTTCGACAGTTGATGCCATAGTAACCTTCTTTGCATTCTGAATAATAAGAATTTGTAAACCAAAATTTTAGAAAGAGCATTGTAAATATTTCAAATAATTATTGAAAAATTGCAGCTGACTTGGTAAATACCCACAAAATTATTAAACATCTTACCAGCAACAATCCTGAACACCTTTCTGATTTCCTTGGGCCCTGATGTAATGAATATGTAAATACCTTGGTATCCCCTCACTATAATCTGATTGGACAGTGTCATGTATAAATATTTGACACTGTGGTGGTACAAGCGCCTAATCATACCAGCCTAAGCTTACTCACCAGACTACCCCAAAGAGGAGGGCCCTGTTGCTTGGGTAACACAGAGTCTCCATAATTCTTGCCCAAGCTTTCTGTGAGTAAGTAATTTCTTGAAAAAAAAAAGAAAAAAAAAGACTCCAGGGCGTGGAAAATCTATGAGATTGCAATGACAATTTGTTGGCTGCTTGGTTGAATTTTACGACATGTCAACTGTTGATGGGTAATTTTATGCCAAAGACAATTTGTTTAATTGACTCTTGATGGATACTCAATTTTTTTTTTAAACTCGTTTTTTAAAACACATTTTGTAGAACTCACTTTGTTCTATTTCACCCATAGATGGTACTCCAACAGGTACTACCATGCTGTGTAATGTTGGCAATCAAGAGAAAAGGAAGAATGTTAGTCTGACTCGATTTCTTTGATTCTTCAAGGGCATTAAAGTAAAATGTATCTCCAAAGGATTTCTCACTATGCTTTTACGGTTTATAAAAAATCTGCACTCATAAAAAAAGAACTTAGTTGTGGCGAGAGAAACCACAAACGTAGTGGTTCGAAGTGAGCACAACTGTATTTGGCATGCAGAATGAGATCAGGGTGAGTGGGGAATTGTGTATTTAATGACCTACCCTCACAAACCTGGGAGAAAGCCTGCAGTAGCATTTTGGCTGTCGCGATGAGTGGAAGAGAGAAAAGATATTTTGATAGTGTTGGTGAGAAGAGTGCAGCATTGCTGGGAGAGATTGTTTCAGACTGAACACTTGGTCCGTTGGGAGAGTAAAAGTGTCGGACTTAACTGTGCCCCAGAGAACATTCTTATTAGATTAGTCCTATGATATTTATTCATTTTTCTGGATGAATAGAATGTCTAAAAAAGAAAATTCTAATTTTTTTTTAAAATGAAAAAGTAGCAATTTATATTTACTGAGAATGTTTGGAAGAAAGACAGAAACATTGGAACCCAACACTAAACATTTTTTGTTAGCTTAGCTCCTTATCCACTACACCACACAAATTGCTCTCTGTACTTTAAATTTGGCACAATTTGTTTGTGACGGAGAACGAGAAAGGAAAAACAGCAAGACATTGTCTTGCCTACCAGGATCGAACCCGCATCCTCCCGCATGCAAAAACAAGTGAGATTTGGGCACTGGACGGACGCAAGGTTCGACTGATGTGCCCGGATGTTTGGGTAATATGCCCATAAAATAACCAAAGCGAGCGTGGCGTGACAAGCATTCGGCCTACATGGGACGGCACTCAGTAAATATTATTTTGACGACGACGGCGACGGATTTTCAGCTGCTGGTAGAAGATGAAGACTTGACTCAAATATCTATCCCCCCTCCCCCTCTATATGGTTATCAATATCTGACTTCACTTGGTTCCGCATACTAGCAGTATTGTGTGAGAAAAAAAAAAGAAGAAAGTATTTTAATTACCTTTACCGCAGTGTCTACCATGTCTTCCTGCCTGACAAAGACAAGCTCCATTCTCTGGATTACATCCACTATTGCCGCATTCACATTTTTTCACACAGTTACGGCCATATTTTCCCCTTTCACAAGCTATTGAAAAAAAAAGCAAATAAGAAGAATTAAAGAAACAAAAAGACTGCAAGAGCTAAATATAATCAAATAGGTGATTTTTTTTACTTATTTTTTTAAGATGAGGCTCTGATGTTCAATACTATTATCAATTATTTTGACTTGTATTATCATTCAATATTATTATTGATAATTTTGACTAACATTATCATTATTCATCCTTTACCTTCAACATTTAATATTATTATTATTATTGATAATTTTGACTAACATCATTCTTGTCCATTTAGCTTTAACATTTAATATTATTATTATTGATAATTTTGACTAACATCATTGTCCATTTAGCTTTAACATTTAATATTATTATTATTATTGATAATTTTGACTAACATCATTCTTGTCCATTTAGCTTTAACATTTAATATTATTATTATTATTGATAATTTTGACTAACATCATTCTTGTCCATTTAGTTTTAACATTTAATATTATTATTATTATTGATAATTTTGACTAACATCATTCTTGTCCATTTAGTTTTAACATTTAATATTATTATTATTATTGATAATTTTGATTAGCATTATCATTCATCTCCCTTAATTCAATATCATAAATAATAATTTTGATTAACATTATTGTTTATATTCATTTCGAAATATAACTAAATGGAAATGGTAAAATATAAAATAATAACAATTTTGAATAATGAACTGCAACAACTTTCAACATCGACCTAAAGTTAGTAATCACGGTTTTGTTGGGTGCTATTTCTGGTAACAGACAAACAGCCTACTATACTAGAATTTTTTTTCTCATCCTAAATTGAATATCCGAGTTTCCATTTCAAAGTTTGAAATGACATTCATTATCATTATTAATGATTTTGACTAGCATTATCATTTATCTTCCTTTAGATTCAACATTCAATATCATAAATATTAATATTGACTGAGTTTCCTTTTCAAAGTACTTACGTTTCTCGCATTTGATTCCTGTACGACCTGCTGGGCAATCCCTCTTACATTCTCCTGTGATGTGGTCACACCAAGTTTCACCTGGACAAATACAACGGCCCCTACATTCTTTGCCATACTGATTGCGGGGACATTTATCTTTGCAATCAGTCCCATAGTAACCGGGGACGCAATGACATTTTCCAGTCTGCAAGGAGGGAAAAAATAAAGGGAAAGGTTTGAAAAATGAGAATGGTAAAATTTCAATCAATACATAAATACATATACATACTTATATATATATATATAAGATTTAAAAAAAAAAAAAAATAACGACAAAAAAAATTGTCCATTTCCGAAAATCGTCTCTGAAGATAAAGTTTACTTTGAAATCGATAAGACAAAAAAAGATCTTTTTTTAAAAATTTTTTATGTGCATTGTATTGGCCTTCAAATCATTAATATATAATAACATAATTAACAATGCTTCAAGCAAATTACCAATTACTTTTATATATATATATATATATATATAAAAAATAATAAATTCGAAGGCAATTTTATGCCTTTGAATTTTATCATTTTATAACATACTCAACAATGCTTCAAGCAAATTACCAATTACTTTTATATATATATATATATATATATATATATATATAGCAATAGCATAATCTTTATATGTCAAAATTGTAGCAGTTTGTAAAACAAAGGGTAAGTGTGTGAGCTTGTCTGTTTTATTGAGAGGGAGAGAGAAAAAACAAAATGAAAAAGAGACGGACCTAATTGATAATGCTAGTCAAAATGATCAATAATAATATTGAATGCCATCCTAGTGCTAGTGAAAAGTGGATAGACTCCCTCACTGTATCACTCTGCCAACTTTACTTTTTATTGAAAGAGTTGAATTTTAACCGTTTAGCAGATAAAACTACAAAAATGTTGTGTTTTTTAAATGCCATCCTTGGCCAGTTGAAAAGGGCTTAAAGTAAGTAAGTCCTGAGTTGTGGAATCCTTTGGTAAGTGAATAAGTCCTATCCTGTGTAGCGTTAAAGGTCCAGTGATTTAATCACTATATCCGTCGTCCATGAAGGTTCAAAGCGATTATGCTCAGTATGCTCAGTTTAAGTATTGACTCAGTAGCAGAGTACTGCCAGTGATTGGCCAAGAGAGATCACATGGTTATCGCCGAGTCTAAAAATTAAAGTGGGCTTTTGAGACACGCCTTATATAAAAAAAATCTCAACAATGTCTCCAGACAGGGTTTTCTCTCCAACTGAATCTTTCAACTGTTGGCCTTTTTAATAATCTTTTTTTGTTATGCACACGTCAGCATTTAGTTAAAATTAACATCGGCTGATTTCATGATTGTGACAGAGAACACAAGGTGAGTGGCCTGCCGTATTCTCGAAGGATAGTGTCCTCTCTCTCCAACTGAATCTTTCAACTGTTGGCCTTTTTTAATAATCTTTTTTTGTTATGCACACGTCAGCATTTAGTTAAAATTAACATCGGCTGATTTCATGATTGTGACAGAGAACACAAGGTGAGTGGCCTGCCGTATTCTCGAAGGATAGTGTCCTCTCTCTCCAACTGAATCTTTCAACTGTTGGCCTTTTTTAATAATCTTTTTTTGTTATGCACACTCAGCATTTAGTTAAAATTAACATTGGCTGATTTCATGATTGTGACAGAGAACACAAGGTGAGTGGCCTGCCGTATTCTCGAAGGATAGTGTCCTCTCTCTCTCCAACTGAATCTTTCAACTGTTGGCCTTTTTTTAATAATCTTTTTTTGTTATGCACACGTCAGCATTTAGTTAGAATTAACATCGGCTGATTTCATGATTGTGACAGAGAACACAAGGTGAGTGGCCTGCCGTATTCTCGAAGGAAGCGGGCTAGGCTTTGCCTGGCATGTGGAATCGAACCCGCGTCCTTCGGAATGCGAACGGGCGACACATTGGCACTGAATTCAAGATACTACTGTCCTGGATGTAAGCGCCAGGTGCCCAGATGATGGCTACGAGGATTCTGGCGGCTGGGATTAGCTCGGGAATCTCGTGCGTGGGGTGCAGACACCTGGATGTTGAAGGAAAAACTTGTAGAAGTAGAAGTGGGGTGACGACAGCAGCAGTTGCGATTTTTCAGCTGCTGAAGATATTTGAGTTGGTGATTTTACGACGACGATGGATTTTTTGTGCTATAGATTTTGGGACGGCAACGACATTGTTGACCCCCCCTCTCTTCAACAAGTCGGATTTATTTTTCCTCTCTATTTTTTTTTCTTTTTCATTCTAGAATGATGTATGTAAAAAATTCCAAAATTGAATATTTGTATTGAATATTATATTACTTATATAAGTTTTTCCTTGTCAACAAAGCATTGGCCTTGGAATTATTTACATTCTATTCTTCTAAAATATTTATAAAACTATTAGGGCCGGGTTAGCTTAGTCGGTAGAGCTTTCGGCTAGAAGCCACAAGGTTCCTAGTTTGATACCGGCCCTCGCCAACTCAGCGTATGAGTAGCACAGGGATCTGTGCTGTAAAGTAAGGAGCTGATGCTAGGTGTGGCGCCCCACCTCAGGCGCCAAAACAATCTCCTTGATCTAGTGATAGTGAAAAGGGGATAGACTTCTTCACTGATTGGCTGATACCAACATTAGGCCCCCCGATGACTTTACTTACTTATTTTTCTATGTTTTCTTTTCTCAAAACCGAAATCATAATATAGAATTGTAAAACTGTTTGTTTAAAAAAAAAAACTTCTTCCACATGCTTGTAAAATATAGGAGTTAATCCTATAATATCCAATACTTACCTCTGGATGACAACCTGTTGAGAATTCTTTGTGACAGCGACACTTTTGGGCACAGTTCAGTCCGTAAGAGAAATCAGGACATTTCAGGTTGCAAGATGGTCCAAAACGTCCCGGTCTGCATTCACAGTTTCCAAACATACGATTGCAGAATCCTTCTGAACAGGTCTGTGGGCAGGTTTTGTTGCAGTAGTGGCCATAATAGCCAGGTGGGCATCCGTCCTCACAATTCCTACCCTTGATACCAGGAGGACAGTGGCATTCTCCATTGACTGGGTTGCAAGTGGCACCATTCTGGCAAGTGCACAAACTGTTGCACCCAAGACCATAATGTCCCTGGAGTAAATAAAAGTAATAACGGTCAAGCAATGAATGAGGACATGAAAACAGAAATATAATTATGAATATTTGATGCATCATATATATATATATATATATATATATATATACACACACACATATATAATATGTACATAATATATATATATATATATATATATATATATATATATATATATGATACATACATAATATAAATACAAAAATTATTAACAAGAAACTAGAAAGGATTATGAACAAAATTTACAGACACAAAATTTCTGCACAGTTCAACCAAATATGCTTGAAAGAAGAAATGCTGCCTAATTATACACATATATATATATAAATAAATAAATATATATATATGTAAAATAAAACTGGATGTGAATCCGACAGTATGTTGAAAAAAATAAATAAAGGAAAGAAAGTATAGAATGGATAAAATAGGATGTTTTAATCAATTTTACTTACATGTGTTTCGGTCAGGAGTTTATTATTATTTTTAAATAACCAAATGAAATAATAATAATAGAAAAAATGTAGAAATGTATATTATATATATATATATATATATATATATATATATATATATTTCAATTGTGCTGTGGACATGTAAACAACTTATTAAGCTGGATTATATTTTGAACATTTTTGATAATCTCTTACACTTTTTTATATATTTTCACCAAACTCTTTTTGAGTTTATTTTTGAATTAAAAATGCTTCTGATTTTTAAAAATAAAATTTATTTTATTTTTTGAAACAATATGCGCATTTTAAAAAATTAAAGCATTCCAGCGTGTGTTTGTACCCCCTATTCTCTTCCAACGGTTTTTTATCCCTTCTTTCTTTCGTATAAAATTTTTTGCTCGTTGATGATGACCCTTCTACTAAGGCGTCGAAACAGATTCTGTCAGCAGATAATAATTACTAATTGTTTTTTCAAAATGTTAAATTCATATATATATATATATATTAAATATTCCTATAAGTGTAAATGAGCTTGTCTTGTCCTTCCTTCTGTCAGTTTTAGTGTATTATTAGAGATACCAACGTTAATATTGGAAATTGGTGAGTGGGTATATACAACTAAATATCCTCTGTAGCACGAACGAACCCACCCACCCCAATAATAGAAATAAGTTAATAGTTAATAGTTAAAGTTAATTTCTCTCTCTCTCTCTCTCTCTTTGTATATCTCTCTCTCTCAAACTTCACATACTCTCTCTCTCTCTCTCTCTCTCTCTCTCTCCATCATTACTCAAACACAAACTTCACATATACTCTCTTTCTCCTTTTCTCTCTCTCACACAAACTCACACTCTGTCTCTCCATCTCACTCACTCTCACTCTCTCTTTTTTTTGCTTGAAAATGTTTGAATAGAAATGAATATAAAAACCAGAATTGGGGCAGAAAAGTTGTTTTTTTTTTCCTTTCTCTCTCTCCCCCCTCCTCTCCCCCAAACTATTGACTGCCCCCCCCCAAATGAGGACAGGACCCATTTAATCGACTGAATGCCCAGTTTTCTTTTTTGGTCATGCCACATGTATCATTAATTCTTGGCCTGTTTGCACAATACATAAGACTCTTAATTAACTAACCCTGCCCACAAATACCCCAACCCACCAATTGTCCTGAGTATGACATTAAACTGCATTTAGAGATAAATTTCCAATTCTGGAGCTCTGGGGAGTGTGGAGTACCCCTTTATTGACATTACTCCCAGGTTCACTCTAGATCAAAAAATGAGTTTTAAAAATTTGAATACCCAACAAGAATGAATACCCCCCCCCCAAAAAAAAACGTCTTCAGCATAAAATAACCCGACAAAGATTGACACACCATAAAACCCAACCAACCAAACCAACCCTACCCACAAAACTCCGAACTGACCGAGAACTTACCGCGGGGCATGTGCTGTTGCACAATATTCCGTGATATCCAGGGGCACAAACACAACCATCAGCATTGTTGTTACATTTGCCGCCATTCATACAATTGCTGCAAGTTAGAACACAATCTTTTCCAAAGAAACCCCTTCCACATTCTGAAACACAAAAGTATTTAGATAATAATAATAATAATAATAATAGGTCTGAGACCTCTCAGCTGTTCCTTATAAACATTCATCTTAATTCCACAGAATATTTATAATCTTTCCATAGATTATCTAACATTGCCTTGAAGATAAATATTGAATATTTATATTCATAATATGAATATCCACATTCTGAAACAGAAAAATTTTATTTCCATTTATAGAAGAAGTGTCACAAATACTAAGAATGCTCATCTATTAATAATGGAGATTCAGTCTCTATTTGTCTGTAACTGAAACTATGTCACTGCTTACGTTACAATACCCAAAAATCGTCAATATATGATAAACATCTTGGTTATTTCCTATAACTCCAACCTAAAAAATGGGAACCACTCTGAATGAATTTTATCTGTTAATTAATCTACTCATTATTTTTCCATTAAACTAACCCTGTCTTCTTTTTTCCTAGTAGATCAATAAATAAATAATTTATCAGTCAATCAGAGTGGTTCCCCCTTTTTTTTTAGGTTGGAGTTATAGGAAATAACCAACGTCTTTGTATGTCATAAGTCATTAGGTTAATGAACATTTCTAGCAGGACCTGTGGATATACCACAGTATGACAATTATTAAAATGGAAATTTGCAACTAAAACCTGGGCTGGCAAACTTAAGTAAAAAGAAGACAATAAACAAAAAGATGAACGCAGCAAACCAGAGGACAAAAATGCAGCAAAGTGAAGAAAGAGGGGAGCACAGCAAAGCAGCAGAGAAAGAGAATACAACAGAGGAGGATAGGGAGAGAAAAGAAGGAAAAAATATATATGCAGAGAAATACACATACATACACACATGTATTTAATAGTATTATATACACATGCTGCTTCAAAAAACACCAGCACTGTGGCTAACAGAGCCTTCATCAGATGATGATGACTCTGGGGTAATATATATGTCATATGACAAAATTATATAAAAATAAATGTACTGGATTTTATTTGAAACATGGAAAAAAAAATTTTTTAATTAAAAAATTTTAAATAAAGTGAAAACTCAAAATACAATAGTTCATATATATATATATATATATATAATCCAAAAGTCCAGAGAAGAAATCTTCCTTACGACATAGGTTTTTTAAAAACAACTTGTCGCAGTTTGAGAGCTCAATGTGTGCTCTTATTGTTAAGTCACAGAGCAAATTATATTTAAATAAATAACAAAAGACTTATAGATCTTGCATTATAGAATTTTTAGACAAAAATGTCTAATTCTCCCGACTCATCAGATGCGAATACAGCATTCGCATCTGATGAGTCGGGAGAATTAGACATTTTGTCTAAGCTTAGTCTATAATGCGTATATATATATATATATATATATATATATATGAGACAGCAAGCCTACTTACATTTGTCCTCTACATTTATCCCCAAAAAATTAAAATAAACAACAACCCCTTTCATTACATTATTTCCTAACTATAGACCCGTAAGCCTTATTTTTAATTACAACCATATATTTATATACATAGCCCGTCATAAAAAATAATATAAAATAAAATAATGGGAAGGTGAAGGATAAAATAAAAAATAAAGTATAAAAATAAGAATAAAAATAATTTAAGCACACATTAACAAAACCTCATATCCCACCACTGAAAGTAATTATAATAATCTATTTTATTTTATTTATTTATTTTATTTTATTATTTATTTATCTTTATTTATTTTTTTAATACTAATAAGACCATTGAAATGGTAGAAATACACCCCCATGTATGTATACATATATACACATTCTATTGGCTTTAATCAAAATAAATACAGATTCTATAATAATATAGATAATCCTCATCATTGTCATAAACCTTTAAAACAATAGCACAAAGTGGATTTCTAACAATGTTTATATTTTGATCCTTTGAAAAATATGCAACTTCCGCTCTTTTCGAATTTCAAACCAGCGTTCTTCGACCACGGACCTATAATCAACCGTTTATCGCGATAAGACACACATGTGAAATTGACTGCAATTAATCAATATCTTGATTAATCCAGTGGATTTAACACTGAAGATCCTTATGTTGAAAATCGAGTAGGTTATTATTTATGATAATAAATTTGCTCTACTAATGTATTGAGCACTTTATATTTGTTATATCACTGCCTTATCATTGTCAAACTTGAATCAACTAACCACTGTGACCATTTTCACTGGTAAGTCACTTTTTCCACAAATACCATATATATATATATATATATATATATTATATATATATGCACATACACACATATGCCTATATATTAAATAGTTCATACATATAATTACATTTTTACTATAACTTTTCAAATTATTTTCAATTTGAATTTATATTGATTTTAAATATATTCTCTATGTTATATAAAAATTGACTTTCTTAACACAAAGAATACTATTTGCTATTTTAGGTTACTCTCATCTCAACAAATTGTCCTGAAAAAGGTGGGTCTGTTGTGTGTTTGCTCATTTGAAGTTTTTGGGAATTTAAAAAAAATATTTTTCATGTTAAAAAAAAAAAACAATAAATAGAAAATAAAAATTCAGACTTAGTTCCTGGTAACTTTCGGCTTTTCTCAAAACTAAAATAGACAATGAAGTGCCGAAATGAGACATTATCAATAGTAATAATAAAAAAAAAGAAACTGTTAATTATAAAAATTATAAGTGTAAATATTCTTATTTATAATCTGGACATGAATTATGTAAAAATATCAAAAATTCTGAACGTTCAAAGGGAGAGAACTTTTCATTGTTAGTTATTCCCCTTGTTATACATTTTAAAACTTCTATGATTATATTTCCTTCTAATTTAATTTAGAACAATGATTTTAATAACGATAAAAATGTTAATATCTTGGAAATGCAATTAAACAAAGTCATTAATATAAAAAGACAAATAAAGGGAAATAACTCATTTTATTGCTTGTAAATTTTTTAAACATTTTTCTTCATTTATATTTATTATAATAATTATTATAATATATATATAATTATTACATATATATATGGCCTTTTTGTGTTTTAACCGGGTGATATATTTAGGAGGAGGGGCACTCAAAGTAGTTTTTAACTAACAAGAAGAGAGCCCTTTCGGTTTGAATTCAGAATTTTCCTTCTCCTAGACTGCAAGCCATACCAAGGTTAAAGAGCCCAGTCTGCCCTACTATTTACCCATAGCTAGAAGGAGAATACTTGGATGCATACGTTTCCCAAGAGTATTAGCGCTATATGAAATGCAAACAACCTCGTCCAGGTTTGCTGTGTCCATTTCCTATAGCAATGATGATTACACCACAGACATCTCTGTAATGTATGTCATTTGAAATATGGCAAGAATTTTCAAAGATCAGACATTCGGGAAATCTGTCACATTTGAAGGGGTCACAGGTAAATAACTGTACATCTCAGATCCCTATCCCCCCCTCCCCCGTTTCTTGTCAAAAAATTCCAGCCCTGATTTGATGGTTTGAAAGAATAGGATTACAAGAAACACAATAAACGTTGGAATTTCTCTTATTTGGATTTCAAAACTCAAGAAGATTGTAACATGAACAAAAAACAAAACAAACAGAACATTTACTTGTAAGATGTCCACCCAATTGTGTGAGGAAAAGAAAAGCTGCCAGTTTTTGAATAAACAAAGAGAGAATTGAAGTTAGGGGAGAGGGGGAGAATTGTTAGAAAGGAGAGAAAAGAAAAGGAGAGAGGGGAAGAAAAGGAGAGAGGGGAGAGAGAGGAGGAGAGAGAGGAGAGAAGAGAGAGAGGATGAGAGAGAGGATGGGAGAGAGAGAGAGGAGGGGAGAGGGGAGAGGAGGGAGAGGGAGAGAGGAAGGGAGAGAGAGGGGGGAGAGGGAGAGAGAGAGAGAGGAGGGGGAGAGAGAGGAGGGAGAGAGGCAGAGAGAGAGAAATGAGAAAGAGAGGGAGAGAAGGGGAGAACAGACAGGAAGAGAGCAGAGGGTGAGAGTGGGAAAACGAGGGAGGTGAAAAGAGAGAAAGAGAGAGGGAGAAAAGAGAGAGAAGAGAGGAAGAAGGGAGAGAGAGAGAGGGATACAGAGGGATAGAGGGAAGTAGAGAGAGAGAAAGAGAGAGAGAAATGCAAGAATTAAACTGAAAGCTTGAGCAATGCTTTTAGTATCTTCTGTAATGAATGTCCTTTGAAATATGGTAAGAATTTGCAAATGTGTCACGTTAGAAGGGCCATAGATAAATAACTGCACACCCCAGACCTCTAATTCCCTTGCCCCCACCCTCTGAGAATAGAGCCTGTCAAAAGATGGGGTGAGAGAGAGAGAGAGAGAGAGAGAGAGAGAGAGAGAGAGAGAGAAGGGGAGAGAGAGGGAAATGCAAGAATTAATATGAAAGCTTGATCAATACTTTTTTGTATCTTTTTCATGTAATCCAATACAGCATCAACAACAAGACATTAATTCTGCCTTCACAATTGGTCAGAATATCTCATCTTCTGAGAGGTTTCTTATACTTATTTATAAGCATAACAGTCTGGTACAAGACACTGATAGAGGGGGGTCTCTGTGAGACTACACTAGCAAATTGATCCCTGGGCGTAATTTCTAACCATTGTGAAAGGGTAAGGTTTGGTTGTTTCATTAATGGCATATCAATTGTTTGTAGGTTATTTAATGCCAAAGCCATCCTTATAGAAGAATAATAGTAATACTATTTAACCTATAGATGGGGGGGGGGTATTATGGGTATTAATCTGAAAGGGAAGAAGATTGTGTGACTGGAATTAGAACTTGCTTTTTTTTCCACTATGTTATCCACTATATGCCATGGGGACTCTCCCCTGACTTCTTTTGATCAAAGCACCTCTGAAATTCCTCATCATTGGGTAGCACATCTCTTGGTTTAGTTTCTCTGTTTAATGACACATCAACCTACGTGGGTTATTTAATGCCAAGAGAGAGTCCTACCACCTTTCTATTGACAAATAACAATGGCACAACTGGTACTTCTGGTTTCTTAAAACAACAATATTTTTTTTCTAAATACCAAATAATCCTAGATTAACTCTTTAATCAATCATTCCTTTCTTTAAGCCCCAAAAACGAGACCCCCCCCCAAAAAAAAGTAATAAAACAACAGTATCAATATTGAATTTAAAGTCCAAGTCCTGCTATCTTATTCACTTTTGAATTAATGGAAAGATATGAATCCTCTCATTCCGCCAACTATGAGTTAGATAATACCACTATTGTTCTTCTCCAAGGATGGTTTCAGCATTAAATAACCCAAAAAGGTTGATATGCCATAAAACACAGAAACCAAACCATATCCCAGAGAGACTCCAACCACCTTTTTATTGACAAATAACAATGTTGAAGCCGGTACTTTCAGTTTCTTAAAACTCAAAAAACAATTTACAATAATTATTTTTTTCTAAATAATTAAATAATCCTAGATAACCCTCTAATCAATTGGCATTAAATAACCCATGAAGGTTGCCATACAACCAAGAAACCAAACTACTCCCATGAGAAAATCCTACGTCTTTTTATTGGTGGAACAGATATTTCCATTTTCTTATACAATTATGGAACTGGTACTTTCACATTCATAAAACTCAAAGATTAATTTACAACAATCATTTTTTTCTAAATACCGAATGATCCTAGATTAACCCTATAATCCTACGTTTCTCAACTTTTTTACCCTTGTATAACCCTTAAAATAAATTAGATGTCTTAAATATATAATATATAATATATATATATATATATATATAGTAAAGAATAGAGGGAAAAATGTGGACAAAGGAACAAAACTCAGACAAGTATATGTAGGAGATATTTCACCGAGCGTTGAGCTCGGCTTCATCAGTTCCCTCTATTCATTACTACATTCTGTAGGATTTAATCCAATCTATCCTTATATATATATGGTGGACTCTCCTATCGAGAACGATAGATGAGGGTCAGCAGTGAGTGATTTGATTCTTCCCATGTTGTGCATGCTGTCAAGAAGACATTTTACGTTTCCTCGAGTGTGACAGCAGCCGAGCCATGAAGCCACACTGATAAACGAAATGCTCCAAGACAGGAGTTAAATGTTTTTCTTTGAAAGTTAGGTGGAGCTGATCTCTATGCTTCAGTCTATTTTGTTCAAAGCTCTTTAGTTTAGCGAAACAGGTCTTACGCCATTCCTTCCAATCCGATGCTAGATCTTCCCAAGCACTCAGGTCAATATCGAGGCGTTTCAAATTGTCCTTCAATTTGTCCTTGTAGCGTAAGAGAGGATGTCCAATAGAACGCTTAACATTTGGTAGTTGCCCGTATAAAATCTTCTTTGGAAGCCTGTTCTCATTATATATATATATATATACACACACATACACCAAAAACAAAATTATCTACCATATCTTTTTCATTTCATTTCCATTGGAGTTTAGGAGGTAAATATATATTTTTGAATAAATGGTTTTATGGTTGATACTTTTCACATTTTTTGGTAATGCTAAATAAAATTCATACTATTCATTTATAATACTTCATCAGGGAGCTTTCAATCACACAAACAGAATTCTAAACTCAAACATAAAAAATAAACATAAGTAACCAATATCATATACATATAATATAAATTTAGTTAGCTCAGTCGATAGAGCGTTCTGCTAGAAACCACAAGGTTCCTAGTTCGATACCGGTCCTCGCCAACTCAGCGTATGAGTAGCACGGGGATCTGTGCGGTAAAGTAAGGAGCTGATGGTAGGTGTGGCGCTCCAACTCAGATGCTAAAATAATCTCCTTGGTCTAGCGCAATTGAAAAGGAGATAGACTCCCTCGCTGATTGGCTGATACCGACTTTAGGCCGCCCCGACGACTTTACTTTTTACTTTATAATATAAATATAAAACAGATAATTGCTGCATTGTGTTTAGTAATATTACATATATGAAATACCCTTGGGAAAGGTAGGAATCCTACTCTCCCTCTATGGGTAAATAGTAGTGCAGATTGCACTCTTCAGCCTTAGTTAAGCAACATGTCTAAAAGAAGGAAAACTCTGAATTCAAACCTGTTAAACTCCACTTAATAAATTGACCTTGTGTCACATCCTACTCGTGTTGAGAAGTTGGTAAATAAATATATATATGATATTTCTTCATCTTACTCACATATGAAATTAAATAAAAAGTCAAAGTTGCATTAATTTATCTCATTTGTTTTCGTGGAACCCTAAGAGACCTTTTGCAGAACCTTAATGTTCTGGGGAACCCCGTTGAAAAACGCTGCTTTTATCATTTTCTCTCTTTGATCCCTAAGACTGAGACCCCCCCCCCCCATAAACAAGTATCCCACTACTAACGCCCTATAACACCTGCTGATCCTATTTCTACAAACAAAATCCTAAATCACCACGCTGACTGTCATTCTACCTGACACATCAGTCATTTCCAAATGATTTCGTACTCCGACCTGTTGTGTCACGTGAGATTTCCAACACCCCGAATCCACAGTAGAAACTTATATTATTTACATAGTTGACAGGTGCTTAAAGCACACCTGAGAATTAATGAGGACATAGGTGATTGTCACCCAGATAAGTAATAAAGTGGATTGAGGGTGGGGTAGGGTGCACAAACAAGTTGGTTCACTATCAGCTTGGCTAAACTCGTTAGTTACGTTAATGAACTTAATGCTAAAAGCAAATCTACATTATAAGGGGGCATATGAGCCGTTTTAGCTCAGTCGGTAGAGTGTTTGGCTAGGAATCACAAGGTTCTTGGTTCAATACCGGCCCTCGCCAACTCAGTGTACAAGTAGCACAGCGATCTGTGCGGTAAAGTAAGGAGCTGATGGTAGATGTAACGCTCCACCTCAGATGTTAAAATAATCTCCTTGGTCTAGTGCTAGTGAAAAGGGAATAGAATCCCTCGCTGATTGGCTGATACTGACATTAGGCCACCCCGACGATTTTACTTTTGCATGTATGTTACTGTAATACAGTAAAAAAAACAAAAACTGACACATTGTAGCAAGGTTATTGTTAGAGCAATAGTATTAAAATGCTCTGGCTTGAAGGATAAAACAATTCCCAACTTAATAATTGTAAGGTCTTTTCAAGAGAAGTAACTATTAAATGCAAATTATAGAGTATATCTCTTTATTAATTTCCATTTTAAATAATTATATATATATATATATATATATATATATAAAAATGTAGAAATAAGAAAAAACAAAGTATTCTCGAAAGATAAATCTATTTGTAAATGGTGAAGTCAATGTTAGAACGTTTCGGTTTATTATAAAACCTTCATCAGGATGAGTGTTGGAATTCTTTTTCAGAAACACACACACATACATACATATATATATATATATATATATATATATATATATATATATGTTATAAAGAAGAAGGTCTGTAAAATGGTTTGAATTTTGATTTAAAAAAAAAAAAAAAAAAAAAAAAGAAAAGATTGAAAATCAAAATTCAAACCATTTTGCAGACCTTTTTTTTTTTTTTTTTATAGAATATTTGATTTTTTCCCATAGGACCCATAACAACATTATATATATATATAGTGATGGAAATCTTTTCAAAATGAAACAGGAGATAAGAAAGTATTAGAGAGAAATATGTTCTTTAAAAAAGAACACTCTCCAATATTTTCTAATCTCTTTTTTTATTTTGAAAATGTTTCCATCACAGTTCAGACAACACTTATTTCATCCTAATGCCCTAATGAAGGTTAGATAAAAACCAAAATGTTTTAATGTCGACTTCAACATCTATAAAAAAAATTATCTTTTTGGGAGTACTTTGTATTTTCTACATACCCTCAGATTTATTTCCATATTTTCCACTCCCATATATATATATATATATATATATATATACATATATATATATAATGAATAGAGAATGAAAAAATGAGAAAAGTATTGGCATGAAAAGGTGCTCAATGCTAATAAAGCAGAGCAGATTTATAATCAATGGTAATATTATGGGTTTACACTCATAACTTGAAGTTTCATGGTAATCCAATCATCAGACGAGTCCAATGGTTGAGATGTTAAAAACCAGTCGTGAAATGGTGGAGATGTTAAAACTGGTTTTTAACATCTCCACCATTTCACAACTGGTTTTTAAGATCTCAACCATTGGACTCATCTGATGATTGGATTACCATGAAACTTCAAGTTATGAGTGTAAACCCATAATATTACTATTGATTATATATATATATATATATATATATATATATATATATATAAAATGGATGAGAAGAAAATGATATGCAAAACAAATCAATCATTGAAGAACATTGGGTAAAATAAAGTGCTCAGATGCCAGCAAGCAGAGCAGTATAAAAACTAAAATTATTATTTAACTCACATTCCCTTCATCAGTCATTACTATTAGTTTAATGTAGTTTTTTTTATTTAAACAAAAAAAAAACACAATCATCAGACAGGAGATTTTAAAGATTTGGGAAGCAATAAAAGCAACGAAAGAAAGATAAGAAGCAACACACAAATGAAAATATGAATAAAAATACATTTCTGCACAATGATTTAAAATGTTTGCAAGTAAAGAGTGTCTAAAAGACAAATCTGCATTTTGAATCCAACTGAAATAAAAAAGACAATGTTATCATGGCAACCATTTTAGAAACAAGAAAAATTTAAATTGCAATTGGACATTTAAAGACAAAAAACATTTTGGAGTGATTGAATTTTAATATAGGAAAGCTTTATTCTACTTAGAATAATTGGTACACTTTACCGAGAGCTTATATACTCTTGTAAATACCAGAGAGTTCTCCAAAAGGGAGGTAATCATGAAATAAGGGAGGTAACTCTCAATTACTAATTACAAACATTATCTCTTTTTTTATTCTTATATAACAAAAGCACAAAATTTGTTAAAATATAGTTAGAATAAAAAACAAAAACATAATGACAAAAACCACAACAACCATTCACACAAATGAAAGACAAAAAGTAAAAAAAAGAAGAAAAAAAAAGCACAAAATGAGAGATTAAAGATTAAAGGATTTTAAGGTGGGAAATTTAAAGATGATAAAATGAGGAATTAAAGATTAAAAAGGAAGGAAATGTTAAAAAGGTTAAATAAAATTATAAGAAAAAAAAAAAAACCAAAGAAAAGGAAAAGATTGATATAACTTTTCCAAACAGAAAATGATGATACATATATGTTGAGGTTAGAAGAGAGTCCACCACTAATGGAACCCTTTTTCAGAGAAACAAATGATTGATTTGAACAATAGTCCAAGCAGTCTAGAGATATACCCAGGTCAAATTACAACAGAAATGAAACAAAGTGTGTTTAGTAGGCAAACATATTCTACATAATACAACTTGAACAGGTAGAAACTACTGAAATTCAGCAGGTTGTTTTGTGCCTGTTGAACTTCAATAGTTTCTACCCATCATGGCAGTTCTTTAGCCTGTGAACCAGAAATTCCTTGAAGTTATTTCGCAGATCTATTTGCAATGATTTGCTTAGATAGTAAAGGTGTTTGTGCCAAAATATCAAGTTTAGCAGATGAGAAAGATGGATGAGTTTGATTATTGTTGTGATGTGTTGTTTCATATTCCTTGTTGTAGCAATAGTAGTAATTCTCTGAGCTTATCGTAGCTCTCTCTCTTAGCTTCTCGTAGTTGGTTCTCCTATGTCTTCTAAACTGTCTCTATATATCTCCTGCTCTAATACACATATGTAAATGAGATAACACACCATTGGTTATCTCACTACAATTATGACAGTAACAATGTCGGTTATGCAAATTGCAAAATATTGAAACTTTGAAACCTTAAAAGTACTAGCAAATATATGCACTCTCCGTAGGGTGCAAGTATTTAAGTTTTAATGTAATAAAATGTTATATTAAATTAGAAAGGCTAATGAAACTAAATAAGAATGCAGATAAAAAGATTTTAGACAGAGGGTGGGGGGTATAATCGAAAAATAGAACAACTGAAGCTTACTCTTTCATCTCGTCTTTCATTGCTAAATTTTCCTAATTTAACTATTCAGTTAAATTAGGAAGTAAAGAATAAAATTACAATTATGTCTTCTTGTCAATGAATTTCTTTTAAAATGTATCCACAAGACTTTTTCTCATATTCATTAAGTTAAAACCAAATAATTAGAAATCAATAATACTAAACACATATTTATTAAAATCAAATTTTTAATATCAATATGCAAATTAGCCTTCCTGTTAACACTGTAAACCGCTATTTTGTTGTATATATAAATACAATTGCATGTTATTCGTATGTAGATATGACCAACAGTAATAATAATACAAAACAATTCTATTGATAATTGGGGTTTAGATAAAAATAAAATCATAGAAAATGTGACGTAAATAACTAAGGAAATTGTGACCTGAGTAGTAATATAGTTTCGGTTACAGACAGACAAACACACTATCTCCATTATAATAAGATTTTATTTCATGACCCTAGAAGTTGATCGATACACCTATAGAAAGCATGGTTTAGTTTATTCCTTAAATAACTCAGATTGGGTTATGCAAATTGCAAAATATTGAAACTTTGAAACCTTACAAGTATTTCATGCTTAACTCAATAATTTGAGCTGATTGTCTAATTTGTATTTTATGTTTGGTTGTTATATTATTCATATGACACTAACAGATCTGGTTGCAAAGATTTGGTTTGTTCTTTAACTCATTGTAAATCTGTTTGTGTCAATGTAGAAAGTTTAGCAGATGAGAGAGATTCTGAATCTTATTATAACAGCCAGGAATAATATGGGTGATACCAGTTGCAAATTGTGGAAATGTGAAACCTCACTAAAGTATTTCAGGCTTGTTTAGGCCAAAATATAAAATATATGATTGCAATATCATGAAGTGTTCTTGCAGAAAGCATGGGTTGCTGTGTTACCTAATTTGCTCAGATTGTAAAGGTGTTTGTGTCAAGTTTATTAGATGAGGCAGATATAAAGGTTTGATAAAAACAGCCAGGAACAATATGGGCCATGCCAGTTCCAAAATGTTGAAATTATGAAATCTCACTAATTAGGACAAGCTTGGCTCAATAACTTAGTCTGATTGTATCATTTTTGTTTGATAAGAAAATAAATGTGAAATGTGAAACCTCACTAAAGTATTTCATGCATAATAGGGCAACATATAAAATATGATTGCAAGGTTTGGTTTGTTCCTTAACTCACTTTAAGGCTAATTTGCATATTGATCTTAAAAATTTGATTTTAATAAATATATGCTTAGTTTTATTGATTTCTAATTGTTTGGTTTTATCTTATTGAATATGAGCAAAAATCTCGGGGATAAATCTTAAAAGAAATTAATTAACAAGAAGAAATAACTGTAATATTATTTTTTACTTCCTATTTTAACTAAATAGTTACACCAGGAAAATTTACCAATGAAAGACGAGAGTAACGGAAAATGATGGAAGAGTTAGTTTCTATTTTTCAATCATACCCCCTCTGTTCCATATCTTTTTATTTGCATTCTTATTCAGTTTCATTAGCCTTTCTAATTTAACATGATATTTCATTATATTAAAACTTAATTACTTGCACCCGGAGGGTGCATATATTTGCTAGTACTGTTAAAATTAATTAATCAAATATCTTTAATTTTAGTATTATCTGCATTATTCGGACTATTGTCCCCATCTTTATTGTTATATGTACAACGTTTCAGCTGATATGCCCTCCAGCCTTATTCAGGTATTTCTTGTCGGACTCGGGAACCTTCTTGTCATAATCAGGAGCCATCATGGAACTTCGAAGAAGGTTCCCGAGTCCGAAAAGAAGGCCTGAGTTCGAAAAGAAGGTTCCCGAGTCCAACAAGAAATACCTGAAGAAGGCCGGAGGGCATATCGGCCAAAACGTTGTACAAATAACAATAAAGATAGGAACAATAGTCCGAATAATGCAGATAATACTAATCATCAAGCCCCATCTAAAACATTCAGAGAAATCCTTATTTTTTTTTTTGTATTTTTTTTTTTTTTTGCCTACCTGGTCACTTTTGGTATATCTCTCAAAAACATGCATTAAACCAATCACGACACACATTAAAAAAAAAAAAAAAAAAAAAAAAAAAAAAAGAATTTGTCCCATGCAGTGGAAAATGTTCAAAAATATTTTGTCTTTGTGTGATTATTTTGGAATTATTTTGTTTTTGTTTTATTATTTTTTTTTTCCTGTTGAACACCTCCCCTCCCCAATATAGAATCCTTCCCCTTTTAACTATGAAGAGATGTGTGTTGAAATGTTTTACATACCTTTGGGCTGCTCTCGTGGTAAGTCGGTAGGTATAATTGGTGTAGGAATAATTTCCTCTCTTGGCTTAACTGTTGTGTTTGGAAAAAACAAAAAAACAAAGAAAAAAAAGGTTTGTTGATCAAAAGGGAGGTTTATGCTTATTAGTAATAATTAGGTATTTTTTTTATATGTTAGTTTGCATTATTTTTGTAAATTTTCTTATATACCAAAATGCTTAAGTATTGACACTAAAAATTGTTTCCTGATCATAACATCCTGTGTTTGTTATATTTTTAAAATATTTTCTTCTCAAATTTTCTTATATAAAATTAAAGTTCATTTATTTATTTTATTTTTTTTTAATGACAATAAAGATACCATTTTGGTTGGATTTTATGGCACGCAAACCCCTGTTGGGTTAGTTTATGCTGAAGACATTTTTTAATGACAATAAAGATAGAAGGGTGAGACAAAGGTTTTGCAATATTTTGGTTGGATTTTATGGCATGCAAACCCTTGTTGGGTTATTTTATGCTGAAGACATTTTTGTTTTATTCATTCTTGTTGGGTATCCAACATTTTTTTAAAAAACTCATTTAAAAAAAAATCTATTTAACCCACAGATAGGACCCTAGCAGGTACTACCACTCAGGTTTAGAGGGGACCTGGGAGTAATAGCAATCCATACTCCCCAGAATTACAGAATTGGAACCTCACCACTAGATACAGTTTAACGTCATACCCAGGACATTGTAACATTTGCCTTTTTTTATTTTTTAAATCGACTTCATTAGTTATTTAAGGTAATTTATGAGGAAGTGCGTCCCGGTCTCCTGCCTCAAAAATTGCTACCCGGTGACTATTAAAATAACGACCCCAGCTACGGTGTTACTTGAAAGAAAACAACCAACTTAGGGTGTTAAATGTATTTTTGGGGGAGGGCTTCTCTTATTTGTCGTAATTCTTATTTATTTACCATAATTTGTCGTAATTCTTATTTATTTATCGTAATTTGTCGTAATTCTTATTTATTTATCGTAATTTGTCGTAATTCTTATTTATTTATAGAAATTTGTCATAATTCTTGTTTATTTATCGTAATTTGTCGTAATTCTTGTTTAATGTTTAATTTGTCGTAATTCTTGTTTAGATATGAAGATGGATATCTATCAATCTATATATCTACCTCAATTTGTTCATTTTTTTTACTTTGTTTGATAAATGAATAAGAATTACAACAAAAAAGCCCCCCCCCCTAAAATACATATAACGCTCTAAGTTGGTTGTTTTCTTTCAAGTAACACCATAGCTGGGTCGTTATTTTAATAGTCACCGGGCAGCAATTTTTGAGGCAGGAGACCGAGACGCACTTCCTCATAAATTACCTTATTTAATACCAAATCCATCCTTGTAGAACAACAGTAGTGGTTGTATTTAACTCAAAGGTGGTGGATCAAGGGTTTAATATCTTTCTCAAGGGTATTAGTCTAAAAGTGAATGTGATAGCGCAACTAGAGTTTGAACTTGCCAACTATAATGTCGCAGTCCAGTACATTAGCCACTATGCCACAGGACCCCCCCCCACACTTTTGGTAATGTAAGGTACAATTCAGCAGCTCTGGATACTTTTGAATGTAGGTTGTGAAGATGATGAACCACATAGGACTGTGAGAAGCTGAGTTCTACCCACTGGATTTGCTTCTATGGCTTGGACCACAGCCTCAGAGTCCATGGCTTAGGTCACATTATATACGCCGTGCTAACTAGCACATACCAAAATATTGCAAAACCTTTCACCCACCCTAGTACAAAGAACTGTTTTTTAACACACAACCTACATATCGAAATGTTGCGGTTCCACTTATTAACCCAACTGGTGCCATATTAGCAGTGCACAAGTCTTAATTTAGATTTTAAGATTTAAAAACATTCATTTTGGTTTCGTTTTGATAACACCTAATAAAACGAAAGAAGCAATCGGAAGTTAGTGATATTAGTCTTACGATTACATTGGTTTGCGTTCAAAATTTTTTTTCGCAAAGGTCAAAAGTTTATCACATGATATATGCTCGCCATTTTATGCTGAATTCAAAAATACTATTCATTGTGTTTAGTCAGGTCTGGTGTTTAAGATACTTTACAATAAGTTATACATAATAATAACACTTATCCAAAAGCCTGTAGACTCTACTTATCACAGCTATAATACTGTTCTATAGATTTAGAATAAGAGCTTGTATCTTAAAAATTTGATCCGATTAGAAAAAAATGAGTATGGTTTTTGGATTCAGTGTTAAAAAAAAAAACTGCCTTAAAATCAGCTATTATATATTCAACCTTAAAAAACATTGCAGGGACAAATTATCAGCAAACTTACATAGTAAAATCTGACTGCCCTATTAACTGGGGCTGTAGAATACAATGTAATGCCAGAGGACAGGATAGTGCTGGCTGAGCAGTCTGTGAACTGGATACTTAGTGATCCCATGACAAGCTACAATCCAGTCAGAGATGTGCCAATCGTTCTCAATCAATCCTGTGGTCAGGTATAGCACAAGCAAGTATATGATTCTCCCAACCATATTCTTCAAATTGCTCTTATGGCAAACCCACAACCCTTTTTATCATATAGTTGCTAGAAGGCAGTGGCTGAGGATCAACTACCAGTATTCATTAATACACGTGAAGTTAAGGAAATTATTTCTACCAATTTATTAATACACACGTGAAGTTAAGGAAATTATTTCTACAATTTATTAATACACGTGAAGTTAAGGAAATTATTTCTACTAATTTATTAATACACGTGAAGTTAAGGAAATTATTTCTACTAATTCATTAATGTTAAGGAAATTATTTCTATTTTTAATACACATGAAGTTAAGGAAATTATTTCTACTAATTTATTAATACACGTGAAGTTAAGGAAATTATTTCTACTAATTTATTAATACACATGAAGTTAAGGAAATTATTTCTACTAATTTATTAATACGCATGAAGTTAAGAAATTATTTCTACTAATTTATTAATACACATGAAGTTAACGAGCATTATTTCTCTGAACAGATATTACACTTATGTTTAGGCATAGCCTATCATTTTTGTAAGGAAGTGTAGTGTGGGTTATAAAATGAACGGTAACAGTGGAAATATCACTGAAAATTTAATTGAAAGGTCTTAACCTCAGGTTTGTCTGAAGTGGGCTATCATTGGCTTAGAGAGTTACGTGATCAATCAAGGCTGGGAAAGAATAATTTAGTCAGTTGGAGCTGAGCCAGATTGCCATGTTGGACAGACATATTCTGAAATGCAGAGAGAGATACCCAGCTCGATATGAGCAAGAAGAACCCCAATACAACCCAATGAAAGATGGTGGAGAGAGATGATGTGTGAATAGCCAAAAAGAACTTAAGAAACAGTAAGCAACTCCTGAAGGATATAAGAATGTGAAATTATTTGGCATGTTCATATTTGAATAGTTCACTCAATTTAAACCACGAGACCAGATCAAGTTATAAGAGTCCCTCCTAAAGTAAGACCTTCTGATTTATTATGTTGAACAGCAACATCTGAGGTGGATATTGGTGGTATGACAAATCTACCAGCTGTAGAATAAACACCATACTCAACTTCACAGGAAGGCAGTGACTAGCATCCAGTCACCAGACAAAAAAAAAAGATAGAGTGTAAGTATGTACAAACTGTCTGAATACAGTCAAATATTCAGTATATATGGATAAAAGTGTCCACCTTAAAACTAGCAGCCAATAAGAATCCTAGAAATGGACTTAGCCCAGGTACACAAGTGGAGTAGCCCAACCTGCTATTTAAACCACCTACAAAATCTGAATTCTCAAAACAGACTCTGCTTGCAACACAGCTGAATACTGATCACTTCACAAATCTCTACACCAGACAATAATGCTCAATTCATACTTGTAGAAAAAAGTGAAATTCATTGACGCTTGCTGAATGTTTATGAGAACCAAACAACTGAGTGATAGGCAATATGTTTCAAATGTGGCTATAGCAATGTTTCAAGCCATGTTCAATACCACTGCCAAACCATGAAATCATCAATTGTTAAACAAATGAACTTTGACATCCAAGCTCACATATTTCTCACGCACACTAGAAAAAGAAAAAAAAAAGACATCGACAATAACAGAAATAATAACATAAACAAGACATATTCTACCTGTCATGTTACAACATTAGGTTAGATTCTTTATTGGTTATCTCCCTTTGTGGCTCTTTATTTATTAGGTTAGATTCTTTATTGGTTATCTCCCTTTGTGGCTCTTTATTTATTAGGTTAGATTCTTTATTAGGTTAGATTCTTTATTGTTATCTCCTTTGTGGCTCTTTATTTATTAGGTTAGATTCTTTATTGGTTATCCCCCTTTGTAGCTCTTTATTTATTAGGTTAGATTCTTTATTGGTTATCTCCCTTTGTGGCTCTTTATTTATTAGGTTAGAACTCTAGAACTGGGTTTTTCGAAGATTATACAGTGTGCACCAAATATTTAAGAACACACCTTTTAGTCATCCATAAATGAGAGATGACAATTAGTTCAGGTGTCAACACTTTGATAGGTGTTCATTTTGGAGCAGGCATGTCAAACATGTAGGACCATATTACCTTAAGGCACCCCTTTTCAATTTCATATCATTAGGTCATTTTTTTCATTTACATTGTCAATATCTGGTTGTTTGTTAGGGGCTAGGGTTAGGGTTACAACTTCTAACCCTAATCCTTAACAAACAGCCGGATATTGACGGTGTAAATGAAAAAAAATGGCCTAATGACACAAAATCAAAAAGGGGTGCCTTAAGGTAATATGGTCCAACATGCAGGCTGCATCCGGCCCTCAGCAAGCACAGGTGTGGCCCACACACAGACTGTGCTCTCAAATGGTGCTTTTACAATACACCAGCTTCATAAAAAATTTTTACAAATGAAAACTGTCATTTATTTTCATTAGGGCAAGAGTCTGTTATCAACACATTGTCTCCTTTGAATAGCAGAAGGAAGAGGCTAACTTAGTCAATAAAAGGGAGTGAGTCTTTCCTCTTGCCTTCTCCTGCTTTCAATCAACACATGGCTATAACTGAAAATGACAGTGACACTTTCATTTATTTATTTATTTTTTTTTTTAACTCTGTCAGTAATTTTTAACCAAAAAAGGTTTTTTTAATAGGTATTCATTGGCTTTTAGTTGATGATAAAGAAATTAATGATAGCAATCATCACTTAATGTAGAAGAAGGATTTAAAGACTTATTTGTCATGTGCGGTACTCATGACATACATATGTAATCCATGTGGCCCTCATGACATACATATGTAACCCATGCGGCCCTAGGGAGCTACTCAGTTTGACATGCCTGTTTTAGAGAACTCAGATTCCAGTAAATTGCCAAACTGAAAAACAGCTCATATCAAAGTGTAGGCTCATGAACAACTTCCTCTTGTGCCACTTACCCACAGATTAATTTGCATAACTCAGCGTGAAAAAAAAATGGTATTGAAATTTAAAAAAATCTGAATTTAACCAGGCTGGATTATCATCTTGGTATAAGCCATAAACAATTTCTTGTCTGAAATAAATGACAATCGTTGTCGTTTGCAATCATAAAAAAGTGTATCCTTAGTAAACTTCTAGGTAGAAATTTTACTAAAACTGGTAAAAAAATGGTAACTGGTATTATATATTTTAGAAGCACTTAAATGCACTGAATGTTACATAATTATTAGATTCCTAATACTTATGTACAGTAATGTAGAAACCAAAATAGCTGTTATAAGTTCAGCTGGCAGCCTTGAAGGATTGAATGACAAAGCTTGACCTCAATCCTGATCCTCCTTCCGGTGGATACCATGAGAATCGGTGGAGAAGACCCTCTTCTGGTTTAGATTAGAAAGAGATTTTAGTTAGTATCGGCCAAACCACGACGGTGGTCAGTCGTGTTATGCACACTGCCGACTCAATCTGCACAGGTAGTCTGGTGGGGATTTCAAAATAAAATATGATCTAAGTAAATCAAAGTCTTGTGTTATTATCTAAAAACTACAAATGACACTGAGCTTCTGATAAAGAGAAATCCCCAATGGAAGACCAGACACGAAGTCCCCAAGACGAAGTCCAGATGCTAGAAGAAGAACGTAAGATACTAAAGATGAACAGAAGAAAAATAGAAGTAAGAAAGTAAAAAGAAGAGTATACAACATGAATACCTCCAACAAAAGTAGATATTTTGTTCCACCAATTTTCTCATTGTTTACCTTAAGTCCCACTTCTTGTAATAACTAGCAGGACCTGTGGATATACCACAGTATGATAATTCAATTATTACAATGTTTGATATGTTTACTTAAAAGCTATTGCAAAATACTTCAATATGCAAAAAGTATAATAATCTTTATTCAACTTTCTCTCACTTGTTTTTTTCTCTCCTTTTCATCTTTTCATTTTGTTCGATTGAAACAGATTAATGTTATTGTTTTCATGTTCTCACCTCCTCTCTCTATCTTTCCACTACTTTTTCTTCCTTATTAATTTTTTTTTCTGTGTAGCATGTCCTTCTTTCTTTATAAAAATGGAATGATCCATTATTTAGCTGAGGTGAAGACACTCATAAGAAATAAGAATTAGGCGGATAAGCAACACCAGATAATCAGTATTTACATTTTTGCATTTCAACATCATACCCAGGATATGTATTGAACAGGCTCATCGGTACTTAAGTTTGGTGGTCTAGTGGGAACTGATGCTTTCAGCGGGACTTTACCATAAGCAACATCAAAAAGCAAAGAGAAAATTTTGGAAGTTGGGTGAAGGGCTGCCCGGATGGGTCCCGAGGATTGCACGAATGGGCTCCCCGAGCGCTGTATGGATGATGGCCTAAAGAGTTGCATGTGAGCCGTGGGTTGGTGACTTCTGGGTTACAATATTATATGGCACATAGAATATATAGAGGTTTGAAATAAACAGGTATTGTTTGAGACACATTTTAGAGAACGCAATTAGAACGAGAGTTTGACTTACCGACGCATTGTTTTTTATCAGCCATAAGTTCAAATCCCGGTTTGCAGCCGCATTGGTACGATCCTTCAGAGTTGATACAAAGCTGTTCACATCCACCATTTTCACTAAAGCATTCGTTGTAATCTGGAAAAACAATATTTGAAAATTGAAAATAGTCTCATTGGAATTGTCTGTAAAAGTATGAAATAAGTAAGTTGTCGTTGGGATGGGCTAAAGTCGGTATCAGCCATGCAACAAGTGAGTCTATCCCCTTTTCACTAGCACTAGACCAAGGAGATTGTTTTTGGCTTCTGAGGTGGAGCGGCACACCTACCATCAGCTGCTCACTCTAAAGTTATCAGAACTAAGTTTCCATTTGATTTTTTTTTTTACTCCTTTAATAAATTTGATGATTTTACTTTACTTATGATACAAACTCTCTGATATTGAATTTTCAACTCCCATCCCCTCAGGCAATATTTATTTTACGTCACCCTGAGGGTGTTTTTTTATTTTGCTAGTATATATATATATATATATATATTCAGCTCTTTTTATCTGTAAATATTTTTTTACAGATAAGCTAAAAATACATTTGCATATGATTTCCTATAAAATTATTAGGCATTTAAACAATTTGAAAGGATCTAATGGACTCAACACGGCCCTCCCAGCAAAAAAGCACAATCACTTTTGAAGCGAGTAATAGACGCATTATGAATATAAACACCTTAAATTCATCCATGCAAATAATTTCTGTCTTGAATGTTAATATTCAATGTATAAATATTCAATAAGGAGAAAGGAGGAGGAAGAGCTGGGATAAACACCTTTTCTTTTTTTAGACACAATCCAAATTGTTGTTTAGAACCAATGGGCGAAAATTAATGCTATTTCAAACCAATGCTATTTTTCAGTCATGAAAATATCTGACCCCCCATTATGTCTCTCAGTGAAGCTTCAAAGTTACGCAACATATTAATATTAGCATACTTCCTGTCAGGGACTGGTTTAGCTCAATCAGTAGAGTATCCGGTAATAAAGGACTATTTGCTCGTAAATTCCTACCATAAAATAAACTGAACCCCCATTTTATGTCCGTGTTTTTGCAATAAATGTTTTATAATTCTTGCACCTGTTATGTTACAATACAAAATATATTTTCTTTATTTATTTTAATATTCATTTCAATGTGCATATATTTTTATTTTGTGAGAATGGTTAGTTTTAAAGTGGGGGCTTGTTTTAGAATTTAGGCATAAATTGGATCCTCCTTTTATGACCGTAATTTTGTTTTTTCGTCGACAATGATTAGAATCTGACGTTTTTATTTTAGAGTACCAAAGCCAAAAAGAAAAGAAATAACAACAAAAAGTAATATTCAACTTTTTACTCTTAAATTCCTGCCATAAAATTAAGCTTGGGCATTTAATGGTAGGAATTTACATTAAAACTAAGCATTCTCACAAAATAAAAGCTTTTAGAATATACACATTGAAGTGAATATTAAAATAAATAAAGGAAATATATTTAGTATTGTAACATAACACGTGCAAGAAAAATAAAACATTTATTGCGAAAACACGGACATAAAATGGGGGTTCAGTTTATTTTATGGTAGAAATTTACGAGCAAATAGTCCTTTATTACTGAGTATCCCACCTAGGAAGCACAAGATTCCAGATTCAATACCGGTCGTTGCCAACTCAGCATATGAGTAGCACAGTTTGAGTAATTTGATCTGTGCGGTAAAGCATCTTGGAGTTGATGGTAGGTGTGACGCTTCATCTCAGACACAAAAAAATAATCTCCCTAGTATAATGCTAGGGAAAAAGGGATAGACTTCTTTGCTGTCTGGCTGATACCAATAATAGACAACTCTGCCAATTTTACCTACAAAGGGCTGGTTTAGCTCAGTCAAAAGAGCATCCGCCAAGGAACCACAAGGTTCTGAGTTCAATACCAGCCCTTGCCATCTCAGTGCATGAGTAGCACAGCTTAGATCTGTGTGATAAAGTGGAGAGATGATGGTAGATGTGGCGTTCCACATCAGACACAAAAACAATCTCCCTGGTCTAGTGCTAGTGAAAAGTGGATAAATGTCTTCACTGTCCGACTGATACAGACAATAAGCCATACCATCAACTTCACTTTTTATAAGACAAATGAATTCAACAAAGTCCTATAAACAATAAAAAGTAAAAAAAAAGCTGCAGGCCTATATGAAATAACGCCCTGAGGTATGGAAGATAAGTAAATTTGACAGTCCATGTTATTAATGCGTTCAAAATCTTGCAATAATTGTGTTTTCTGATTTAAACTTGTTACTTGATGTGTTTAAAATCCTGCAATTCATCTTATATATCACTAAAAAATAAAGGTTTACATAATAAATGTTGTGATCAATTTGCATACTGATTTTCACAAAAAATCAATAACACCAAATAATTATCTATTAAAAGATAATTATTTGGTGTTATTGATCTATAATATCATTGTTTTATTCTCAAACATATTAAAAGCAATCCTATGTATAATTTTATATTGAAATCAATTAGAATAAAGAAACAATAAGTGTAATCTTTTTTGTGTTCGTATTTAGTTTGGTTTGTTTTGTTTTACGGCATATCAACCTCAGTGGGTCATTTAATGCTGATAAAGTTTTGAAATAAATCAATTCTTAATGGATAATCAAATTTTGTTTATAAATTCATGTTTTTCTATTTAACCCATAGATGGGACCCTAACAGGTACTACCACTCCGGTCAGAGTGGACCAGGGAGCAATGGTGATGAAGGGGTGCTCCACATTCCCAAACCTCCAAAACTGGAACCTCACCATCAGATAGAGTTTAACGTCATTCCCAGGACATGTAGACCCGCAGCCACCACCTTCTAGCCCATATGATAAAAAGGGGTTGGGGCTTGTCATAAGGGCAATAGGGTTGGGAAATCATATAGGTGCTAGGGCTTGACGTGACCAGCTGATTGATAGGAGGGGGCCTCTCCGACCGCCCGTCTAGCCCAAGATAGGGCCAAAGTAAAACCAGGTTTAATAAATAATTATTTGGTGTTATTGATCTATAATATTATTGTTTTATTCTCAAACATATTAAAAGCAATCCTATGTATAATTTTATATTGAAATCAATTAGAATAAAGAAACAATAAGTGTAATCTTTTTTGTGTTCTTATTTAATTTCATTAGTCTTTCTAATTCAATATAATATTTAATTATATTAAAACTTAAATCCTATTTGGGATCATCAATATCTCCTGTACATCTACAATGCATGCTCATGTTAATGCAGACTTATAGATTTTTACAAATCCCTAAGAGAGCTCAATATATGATAATTGATAAATTAATTATATATATAGCAATACCCACACTTTCAATAAAAAAGAAAATCTTGTGTGTGTGTATATATATATATATATATATATACAAGGTGTGTCATAAAAGTATCGAGATTGAAGCTTGAGATTTTGGACAATTATTATACAGCCTTCATCCTAATTTGTAGCATTTTGCTCATGAACACGAAAACGATGTCATCTTTATTATATATATATATATATAGATATATATATATATATATTTATTAATAATGGAGATTTGCTTCTGGTTTTTGTCTGTAACAAAAATTACATCACTGCTTACCCAAAATCGTCATAACATAGAATAAATACACTCAAAATTTGAACATGCAGCATTAGACAGTCCTCATTGTTTTTTAAAACAAGTTTTAATAAATACATGACTGGTATTATATATCTATATATAGTTTGTTTTATTTTAATACATATTTAAAGTTTACATTTCAAATTGTTTTATTTTTTAATCCTTTAATGAATTTGATGAGTTTACTTACTTAGGGTACAAACTCGCTGATATTGAATTTTTTACTCCCACCCCTCAGGCAATATGTTTCAAAAATCTATTTTTACATCGCCCGGAGGGTGTTTTTTTATTTTGTATATATATATATATATATATATATATATATATATATATACATACATACATTAAACCACTCCTCTTTCAGATGATATAATGTATGTTGATGAGTAAGTTTGCATTCGGTCTTTAGTATAAGATTATGTTACAGGTGTTGTTAAAATCATAAATGATTGTTGGAGTGAGAGAGGGAGAGGAAGAGAGAGAGAAAGAGAGAGAGAGAAAGAGAGAGAGAAAGAGAGAGAGAGAAAAAGAAAGAGAAAGAGAGAAAGAGAGAGAGAAAGAGAAAGAGAGAGAGAGACAAAGAGAGACAAAGAGAGAGAGACAAAGAGAGATAGAGAAAGAGAGATAGAGAAAGAGAGATAGAGATGTGAGAATTGGATATGGGAAGGATGAATGTCCTTTTTGTGGAATTTGATATATTGATAATGGCCAGTTTTATATTTAAATGCCTATAAAAATTGGCTATTATTTACAAACTCATATTATATATATATATATATATATATATATATATATATATATATATAACTTGAATTATGATATCCAACAATCTGGGTAATAAATATGAATGAAAAATGAAAACTAAATTGTTAAAATTAATGATTTATTCATATTACATGTTTTCATTATTCAGACATATTTCATATATATATATATATATATGTAAGCGAGAAAAATGGAAGTGAATCCGATAATTATGTTGAAAGATAAATAGAAAGAAAATGTACGGATAAACATTTATTGATTGAAATGCTGACATGTGTTTCAACCAAGAGTTTGTCCTTGTATACATAGTATCCTATTTAGTATTATTTTATACACAAAATAAATTAAATTAATAATAGGGAAACATAAAATTTAAGTATACAAAAAGGGGTCTTCTTCAAGGTGGGATATATATATATATATATATATATATATATATATATATGTGTGTGTGTGTGTGTGTGTGTGTGTGTGTGTGTGTGTGTAATATTATGAAAAAATTGAAAAACACAAGTTCATAAACAAGTAATGTTTATTTCGCCTACACTGCAGTGTTTCGATCTGTTTCAATAGATCTTCATCAGGGCTTTCGTTAGTTTGAGGAAAAAATAAATGTATCACAGAAAATAAGAGATCTTCGAGACTCTTTTGTTTTATGGTCAATCAGTCTATTTAAAATTGTTGATGAAAATGCAAGCGTTCTTCGATTTTTAAAATGTAAACAGTATGCCAAAGTATGTGTGTTGCTGGGACATTTTAAATCTGCTGCAGGACTTTATGGACACTATTTTTTTTCTTTTACACAGTATTATGTGCAAAATAAATTTCACTTTCTGTTACCAGTATTAGTAGTCTGAAATAAAAACATGGGGAATTAAAACTGGAATGGATGCTGTTTCTAGTGTTTATAAATAAAGGTGGGTGGGTATGAAACCAACCAAATTTCCCACTATTGTCTTAAGATGTTATAATTTTCCCGTTTAGAACTGATCTCAAAATACTTTTTCTTCAGTAATGCCTAAGTAAATCACTTTACCTCACAATTTTTATCTTATTATAATTATTCCAATGAAATTAATTTTATTGCAATATTTGGTACGTACACAGTTCTTGTTTGGAGAATTGATTTCGCACCTGATAATGAATTTCAAGGTATTTTTCGCATTTGTTCAGCCAATAATAACAACATTTTAACGCTAAGATCGTTTCTTTGCTCTGTCTAAATAAAGCGGCATTTTCAATTTTTTAAGAAATAAACATTAATCAAGAAGTACTTATTTCACTGACTGTTATTTATTAATCTCATTGATAAACACATTAATGATCAATGCTAAGGTGCCGGTATATTTTGTGTACTGTAAAATAATTTTTACACATTAAAATTGATGTTTTTTTTGCTATTCTACCTGCTTAACAAAAAAAGTATATTATAATAAAACGTCCCCTTTTTGAAATTTGTGCTTGGTTTTCATTTTACCCTTTGCTCATTGCTGCTTTTCAGTTATACTAACTAGCCTCCACTGTTATGTTTTTTTTTTTTTTGGCTTACATGTGTAAGTAAAAAAAAAAAAGTGTAGTTTCTGAACATATTAAATATCCCTCATTAAATCATCACTCGGGTTAGCTCAGTCGGTAGAGCGTTTGGCTAGAAACCGCAAGGTTCCTAGTTCGATACCGGTCCTCTCCGACTCAGCGTATGAGTAGCACAGGGATCTGTGCGGTAAAGTAAGGAGCTGATGGTAGGTGTGGCGCTCCACCTCAGACACTAAGATAATCTCCTTGGTCTAGCGCTAGTGAAAAGGGGATAGACTCCCTCACTGATTGGCTGATACCGACATTAGGCCGCCCCAACGACTTTACTTTACTTTACTTTGTATACATCTCTGTTCATTATGCTCTAAATACAGTGTTCGCTGTGTGTGGTTAATCATATACAGTTATATATTTACGGTTGGATTGTTTTGTATATCATAAGGCTTTTAAGATACATTAGTATTTTTGCATAAAATTATAGATAATTATGTTTTGGGAGTCGGTTGGGTGGATTGTAAGGGGAGGGGGCACCCTGTTGGGAAATCATAAAAAGCAGGAAATGTCTTTTTCTTCTCAGTTGGTTTCCTCGTTAATTGACTCGTATTATGAAAATTTGTTTGAAATGAAGATCAAAGATTAATTTCTAACGAAGGGCTCAGATTCATCCAACTATGCACACAGATGGTTGGTTGGTTTTATGGCATGCTAACTCTTATTGGGTTATTTATTACCAAATTAAAGGGAAGTCACCCCATGCATAATGGCTAACAGGCCAGACAGCAACATCATTGTAAACAAAATCGAAATCCAGTGGCACTATTGTTGAAATTCACTTTAGTCAGTACAAATTAACACCAACAGACTCTAATAATAATAAGGGTCAGAAGTTATCTGCCCTAATCCATTTATTGTACAGGTGAGTTACTTGCCCTTTGACCTATTAATTTCAGTCATTGTTTTTTAAATAAATAAAACACCTCGTCTTATGAAAAGCAGTCGTAATGTGTTGCCTCGTTAATACAATGGAAGGTATCTCAGTTGGAATATGTCTCAATGAATAACTGCATTTGCTAAAGACAAAAAGGTATGTCTCTTTTTTCTGTGGAATTAAGTTATTAAATCCCCAACAACAATTACATTCACTTTCAGACTAATACCCTTGGGAAAGGTAAAAGTAAAGTCGCAAGGGGGTGGCCTAAAATCGGTATCAGCCAATCAGTGAGGGAGTATATCCCCTTTTCACTAGCGCTAGACCAAGGAGATTGGTTTTGGTGTCTGAGGTGGAGCACCACACCTACCTTACTTTACCGCACAGATCCTTGTGCTACTCATACGCTGAGTTGGTGAGGGCTGGTATCAAACCATTTACTTGTAGTTAGTATATTTTAAGCATTACTGCACAATTTTAATGGATATCAGTTGACACGTCTTTACTAATGAATTGTTTTGCTTCAGTCATAAATTAGTTCTGAACCCGACATGAGCCGTGACTAATTATACTAACGTAGACAATAAACTATTAACAAAAGCTTCAGAAATATTTTTAAAGGAAAATCATGCAGGAACAGAGAAGGACAGTTTTGAAAAATTTACTAAATAATCACTGAAATTTTATATCATAAAAAAACCCGAAAAATGATATTCATTTTTTACTGGCAAAAAAAAAAAAAATATATGTAAATAGATCTTTGAAATTTTATGGTTTTTTAATAATAGACAAAAAAAAATAGTTTTGCTGTTAAAATTCAAATAAACATGTTTTCTTTCTAATAAAAACAATTTTCTAACAGTTAAATTCAATTAAGGATTTTCTTTTAGGACATGCAGATGCAATATTCCAATTACCGTTGAATTGGCAGACAAGGCAACAAGCAAGCCATAACTAAATACAATTTTGCATTATTGCAAGCCTAGTGTAGAATGGTAGATTATTTATTTGGCACCATAACTCCACTGAGACCAAGCAGCCAATCAGGACTCAAGGAATGGAATCACCCAAATACAAATGCATGGAACAGTCCTGAGCGCCAGATGAATAATTTACCATTCTGCACTGATACTGCAAGAACCGTATTCAGTTATGGCTGTCAATTTGATGGTAATTGGAATATTGCTTCTACAAGGGGGAAGTGTCAAAACCATTTTGTTTTAATAATCATCTGTCATAAAACTTTGGTGTAAAGGTTAAAGTCATGGGAAATGGACTCGTCACCCGAGTTCAAATCCTGAATGTGGTAATTGCTTTTCACATAGCGCTAATATCCTTGAGAAAGGTATGAATCCTACTATCCCTCCAGCTATGGATAAATAGTAAGGCAGACTTGGCTCTTTAACCTTAGTTAGGCAACCGGTCTAGGAGAAGGAATCTCTGAATTCAAACCTGTTGAAGTCTGCTTAAGAAATTGACCTTGTGTCACATCCTGCTCGTGTGGAGGGGGATGGTTGGTGTGTATGTGTATATATATATATATATATAACACTCTCGTCTTGTCAAACCCTCAAAAACACTTCAACTTTTATAGTTCTTCTATAATGCTCCCTTTCTAAAAATCTATAAACAATTTCTTCAAATAAGAAATTTTCTCCTGACGATGACCTAAGGTCGAAACTAGTTGAGAATAAACAACATACAAGAAATATTCCTGATTGTCTTATTACTTTTTGTTCATACTATATATATATAATATATATATATATATATACATGACAAATTGTGTTTTTAGGTTGACACATCTGTCACCCTCACGGATTTTTATTTATTTATTTTACTGTTTACTTGATTAGTTTATATCTCATTCCTTCCATCCCCCTTTTTTTAATGTCTGCGGGTTAATGTTACCAAAATACCGTTTCTTCTTACAACATCCATTTTTTTCCCCTCTTTTCCAAATTGAAATATGACTGAACCCCTTAAGAGGGATTGACAGCTAAAATGTTCAAGGATTGGCTCTTCTTGATTAGATTATCTTTATTTCATATCTGCATTCTTCCCCCCACCCCACCCCACCCCCAACAACACTCTCAGGTAACAAAAAATATCAGGAATCTTTGTAACAAGTTACCAAGAGTGACATGAATATACGCGTTACATCTTTGCTCAGTTGTTCTTTAATTTTTTTTTAAACATTAGACAAGGGCCAGTTTAGCTCAGTCGGTAGAGTGTTCGGCTCGGAACCACAAGGTTCCTGGTTCGATACCAACCCTCACCAACTCAGCTCATGTCGGGTTCAGATCTAATTTATGACTGAAGCAAAACAATTCATTAGTAAAGACGTGTCAACTGATATCCATTAAAATTGTGCAGTAATGCTTAAAATATACTAACTACAAGTGAATGGTTTGATACCAGCCCTCACCAACTCAGCGTATGAGTAGCATAGGGATCTGAGCAGTAAAGTGAGGAGCTGATGGTTGGTGTGGCACTCCACCTCAGATGCTAAAACAATCTCCTTGGTCTAGTGCTAGTGAAAAAAGGATAGACTGCCTCGCTGATTGGCTGATACTGACTTTAGGCCACTCTGATGACTTTACTTACTTTACATTAGCTGTGATATTTAGGGCATGTTTTTAAACAGTTCTTGTACTGCTTCTTTGATGTCCCTCTGGTATGATGGCCAATTGAGAATTTGCCAGTAAACAGTGTGATCTTGGGCAGGCAATGATTCCTCTACTACTCAGCCACCAGGAATCCGTCTTTAAGCATCACAGGGTGCCACACACAGCCAATAGGTGGCCCCATTAGATGGGACCCTAAAAAGTACTACCACTCTGAGTCAGAGTGGATCTGGGAGTAATGGCGATAAAAGAGTACTCTATACTCTCCATAGCTCAAAAATTGGAACTTTACCATTAGATGCAGTTTAACATCATACCAAGGATACTATGACCCTCAGTCACCGCCTTCTAGCTCTCATATGATAAAAAGAGTTGAGGGTTTGCCCTAAGGGACATAGAGTCAGGACATTCATATAGGTGTTAGGGCTGATTGAATAACTAATTGATCAGAGGGGTCTCTTTGATTGCCCATCTACCCTAAGGGCTAAAATGGAGTGTTGCATGTCATGAACTATTCAATCACCAGGATTCAGTCCTTAAGCATCATAGGTTGTCACTCATGGCCAATAGGTGGTCCAATTGGAGGGGGGATGTCTTAACCCTCTGCAAAGGTACATTTTGCATATTCTACAGCCCAGTAGATAGGGAGGATTATTTTTTTCATTATCATTAAATGGCTGGATACTTTTAGGACAGACTTACTACTACTGCTACTTGTACTACTACTACAACCTTATTTTAATAAAATATGGGGAGTATTAGGTTTTATGATCCAAAAAATATTTGATATAATCTCTGAATTGTTTCACCTCATGTGGAGGGTCATTTCTCAATTTTGCAGTGTGTTACGAGGACAACATACCAGAAAGTCTTTGTCTTATATTCTCTCAACTGGAAAGCGAACAGTTTGAAACCCTATCACCTATCTTCCTCTTTTCACACCCTGTATTTTGATGCCATTCATAAAGGTGATAACACAGTGATATGAAAACCAGTCGACCATGAAAGGATTCCATCCCACTCTTAGCTGCAAATATAGAACGACAGATATTTGGAGGAATGTCTCCAAACATTCCATAACTTCTCTAGCTCGCAACAGTGACACATAAACTATATTTTTTGGGTCCCATCAGGAGGATTTAGAAAATTACCAAAAAGATATAATTAAATAACCAAATGAAGAATTTAAGCACCAAGAAAAAAAAAGGAATCTCCCCCAAAAGAGGAGGTATTAGATAATGTCTTTTGAGGGGAGCATATCAATTGAGGACTGAACTATCCTGAATTGTATGTTTCAAATATTTATTAGTTTAAACAGTAACAAGGTTTTTTTTTTTTTCTTTTGGTAAATGGACCAGGCTTTGGCGAGTTCAGACTGAAAGACCAATGAAGTGGTTTTGAGTGAGGTCTTAACCCCTTTGCAGGGGATACAGATTGTAGATTATAAGCCCTGCCAACAGAGCAATATTTCTTATATAATTATAACAATTTTCAAAGAGTAGAAAATAGCTCTGAATTTAAAAGATATAAAGGATCCAATTCCACTGGACAAGTGCTCTGGCTTAATACCTACAAGATGGTCCTTAAAATTGTAACAGAGAATTGGTCAATTCATTAAATTACGAAATTATATTTTTTCCGAAAACCTCAGTACGTATCAAAGGATATCAATTTTTTTAAAAACAATCTGTATATTGTATCGCCCATAATAGAAAATTACCAAAAAGATTTAATTAAATAACCAAATGCAGAATGTAAGTGCCAAGAAAAAAAATCAATCTCCCCCAAAAGAGGAGGTATTAGATAATGTCTTTTGAGGGGAGCATATAAATTGAGGACTGAACTATCCTGATTTGTATGTTTCAAATATTTATTGGTTTAAACAGTAAAAAGGTTTGTTATTTTTTCTTTTGGTAAACGGACCAGGCTTTGGCGAGTTCAGACTGAAAGACCAATGAAATCTTTTTTCTCAAGCAATTATATATAATAATCGTTAGAATTAGTCCTCTCTTATCATTATTAATGAAGGGTTAACTTACCTAATCCTCTAAAGCTTGTAATCCGTTCTAAGAAAAGTGTTACTGTCCACATATCCCATTTAAATAGAATGTACTGCGCATTTGATTGGTTGTTAGCGCCAACCAATCAGATGAGCAGGATTAGAATTTTACAATCGTCCAAAAGAATAAAAAATCAAATGTCTTTTAGTGTCTATTGATGGTGGGGGTATTGGAGTTTGATCACCTCTGAAAGGGTCAGCATGGCAAGGGAAGTCTGATGCTGGAAGACCCGAAACTTCCCAATGAACCATGCGGATAACATCACTGATGACAACCGCCAGCACCCCAAATGTAGGAGCATATATTTAAAGTGTTTCAATTTAATCATTTGCGAATTAAGTAAAAGATGAATTTTTCACAACAATTCTTCCAGGCTGTGGTTATATTAGTGTTGCTGTATGGTTACAATACTTGGACCCTAATGAAGCACCTTGAGAATAAGCTAGATGGGAGCTGCACAAGAATGCTGCGTGCGGTCTTGAACAAGTCATGGAAACAGCACCCCTCAGGGAAGCAGCTGTATGGCCACCTGCCCCCATCTCACAAACCATTCAAGTGAGATGGACAAGTTAGTGCGGGCCACTCACCAAGGACCTATATTGACCAACTATGCGAGGATACTGGATGCTGCGCAGAGGACCTTCCTGGGACAATGAATGATAGAGAAGGTTGGTGAAAGATTGTCATGAATATCTGTGCTAATTGCGCAATATCATGATGATGATGATGATGATAAGATGAATTGCACTTAGCTTTGCTCAACCAATTCGTCCCTCACAAAAAAACAAAAAAAAAAAACCTCAACATTCTTGTTCTGAAGGTCTTTCTATAATCACATACTTCTAGGGTTGGTCCAACATAGATAATCTATGTTTTTTTTCTTATGATCATTCATGTTAGTTTTAAGGGTTTTTTTCTTATCTATTTCCTTTGAATGACCCGCTTATAAACAATAGAACATATCTAAAGATATTGCATGCATAATAAGACAATAAAGAAAACCTTCAAAACAATCCAACTGTGTCGATTCCTAATGTATCATTACTTCAATACATATTTATTGAACCATGTATTTGCTTTAGCAATAAACGCTTCAGAAGAAGAGTATAGCTTAACCTTAAAAGCACTCAACTGGAAGAGACATGATCGACAGATTTTATCCAAGAAAACAAATAACTTAAGACTATTGATACAACCATTACTAGGTAGTAAACAAACAATATTGCTGTATCCCGCAGAAACTATTACAAATGCAATCTATGCAGCTGATCTAGCGCTTCTTGGAAATACACCTGCACAAGCTGAAACACTGCTACATTAGCCTAGAGAAGGCAACAAGAGATATTGGAATTTATGGGAACTTAGATAAAACAGAGTTCATGTGTTTAAAACAAGATGGATGCAACTCCATACAAAATGGTAAATTAATAGACCAGTTCATATACCTAGGTAGTAAACTTGTAGGTGCGTGGTCTAATGGTTAGAGTCGTAGGAAATGGACTCGTCAACACAAGTTCAATTCTTGGATGAAGCTGTTGGCATTTCACATGACGCTAATACCCTTGGGAAAGGTATGAATCCAATTCTCCCTCCAGCTATGGATAAATAGCAGGGCAGACTGGACTCTTTAGCCATGGCTAGGTAATCATTCTAGGAGAAGGAAAACTCTGAATTCAAACCTGTTAAATTCTGCTTAAGAAATTGACCTTGTGTCGCATCCTGCTCGTGTGGAGGGGTTGGTAAATATATATACCTAGGTAGTAATATCTCATCGACAGAAATTTATGTCCATATAAACAAAAGGAAAGGCATGGACTGCTACAGACAGATTATTGATCATATGGAAATCTGATATCTCTGATAAGATAAAGTAAGAAGTCTTTCAAGCTGTAGCCGTGTCAGTGCTACTGTATGGCTGCACTACTTGGACTAACAAAATGCCTGGAGAAAAAGCAACTGTTCAAGGATGCTGCATGCTGTCTTTAAAAAAATCTTGGAAGCAGCATCCACCTACCCCCCAAAAAGCAGCTGTATGACTACTTGTCTATTATCACACAAACCATCCAAGCAAGATGAACAAGACTCGCTGGACACGGCTGGATAAGCAGGGATGAGCTCATAAGGGATGTTTCTACTCTGGGAACCTACACATTGACACACCAGTTTGGGTTTGCCAGTGTAAGATTCAAAGGTAATTTAATGAACATACAATTCCGACACGTTGTGAGACAAAACATTTAATATATATATAACAGCACATGGAAACGATAAGATACATAATGTACAGGAGAATAGAACATGTAAATACATATACAATATTTAGGTATAAACAAGATACCCAAATGTACCTAACATATAAATGTTATAAACATGGAACTAAAGGATAGTCCATGCTGTATAGAGGACTTACAGTAATGTAAGGGGGGGGGGCAAAAGCCCCACCTAGAAGGGGGTAGATAGACTCTAGTCCATAGCAGTTCTTGAGAAGATCCAGCTAAAAAGAGGAAGCAGCGTTTGAATGAACATGCTTAACTACCAGAGGTCCCCCTAGTGGGAACAAACAGCAACGCAGCGAGAAGATAACTCTTCCGGCAAAAGGAAGATAATCCCCTACACCAGCAAAAGACTACATTGATCAGCTCTGCATTGATACTGGATTCTGTGCAGATGACATTCCAGGAGCAATGGCAGATAGGAATGGTTGGTGAGGAAGAGTCATGTAGATCTGTTTGGTTTGTTTTGTGGCATATCAACCTCAGTGGGTCATTTAATGCCGATAAAGTTTTGAAATAAATCAATTCTTAATGGATAATACAATTTTTTTATAGATACATTTTTCTATTTAACCCATAGATGGGACCCATAACAGGTACTACCACTCCGGGCCAGAGTGGACCAGGGAGCAATGGTGATGAAGGGGTGCTCCACATTCCCCAAACCTCCAAAACTGGAACCTCACCATCAGATAGAGTTTAACGTCATTCCCAGGACATGTAGACCCGCAGCCACCGCCTTCTAGCACCCATATGATAAAAAGGGGTTGGGGCTTGCCATAAGGGCAATAGGGTTGGGAAAATCATATAGTTGCTAGGGCTTGACGTGACCAGCTGATTGATCGGAGGGGGCCTCTCCGACTGCCCGTCTAGCCCAAGATAGGGTCAAAGTGGAGTATTGCATGTAGATCTGTGCTGTTGGCATGACTAGATGATGATTAGTTTGGACCAAGGCCAAATGGGAAGAGATGGGGGAGGTAGTGTACCTAATATGAACCTCCAGTAAATAATTTGCAAATGTATAATAGGTTTAAAAAGATAAATATTCAAAAAGAAAAGAAAATGTCTTTTGAAAGTCTGAATAAATAGAGAATATAAATCATTCTCCGTGACCCGATTTATAAAGACTTTACTTTGTCATAACACCTGTGAGATCAAAACAATATCCTGTGTCTTTTCTCTTATAAAACTTATGTTCATTCATTGAGTCATTCAAGTCTTAGATGTTAACCTGTGTTCAAAAGCAGAAAAAGAATTGGTTGGTTGGTTTTAGCTGTTTACTTAACCTGTTTGCCACGAGTAGGATGTGACACAAGGTCACAAGTATGGGGCATCCAGTAAGGATCAAACGTGCTATTCAGTAGTAATGGATCAGCAAGACTAGCTTGCTAACTCTTACATCACAATGGGATGTCCATGCTACACAAACTTGTAGGCCTTTACCCAACCTGTTTCCAATCCAATAACCCAATAATTGTCAGAATTATTCAAGAGATAAATTTTTAATTTTCCTCTCATAATTAACGTCCAAAAATATGTAAACAATTTAAGATTAATATGAATAATATATATATGTATATATGTAAAAATGTAAATTGGAAATGAATCCGACAATATGAGGAAGAATTAATAAAGAAAAGAAAGAACAGAATGGATAATAAAAGATGAATTTAATCAGTATCACTTACACATGTGTTTTGGTCTGTGTGAAACAGAGAAGATTCGACCTTCATCAAAGTGAAATTTCGAACATTTCTAAAAAAAAAATTCTCCGTTTTTCCCCAACGAATTTTTTCATTCAAAATAAAATTTCACTCTGATGAAGGTTGAATCTTCTCTGTGTGCGGAATATTTTCACACATCTTACAATCAACACAAGTATGGGGCATCCAGCAAGGATCAAACGTGTTATTCAGTAGTAATGGATCTGTAAGACTAGTTTGCTAACCATTACACTATGATGGGATACCCACACTACACAAACTTGTAGGTAATTACCCAAGCTGTTTGCAGTGGGTTAAATGAGACACAATATCATAAGTATGGGGCATCCAGCAAGGATCAAACGTGTTATTCAGTAGTAATGGATCTGTAAGACTAGTTTGCTAACCATTACACTATGATGGGACGCCGTGAGTGGGGTTCCTGGGTATTACATTAATCTGCATCTGGTGATTAGCTCCTGATCTGGAGAGTGTGGAGTCACCCTTCATTGCCATTACTCCCAGGTACATTCTGACTCGGAGTGTAGTAGTCTATGGGTCAAATATAAAATAAAAAGGTATTGTAGGATTGAACATGCTATTTAGTAGTAATGGATCAGCAAGACTAGCTTGCTAACCATTACACTATGATGGGACACCCTGAGTGGGGTTCCTGGGTATTACATTAATCTGCATCTGGTGATTAGCTCCTGATCTGGAGAGTGTGGAGTCACCCTTCATTGCCATTACTCCCAGGTACATTCTGACCCGGAGTGGTAGTAGTCTATGGGTCAATATAAAATAAAAGGTATTGTAGGAATTGAACATGCTATTTAGTAGTAATGGATCAGCAAGACTAGCTTGCTAACCATTACACTATGATGGGACACCCTGAGTGGGGTTCCTGGGTATTACATTAATCTGCATCTGGTGATTAGCTCCTGATCTGGAGAGTGTGGAGTCACCCTTCATTGCCATTACTCCCAGGTACATTCTGACTCGGAGTGGTAGTAGTCTATGGGTCAAATATAAAATAAAAAGGTATTGTAGGATTGAACATGCTATTTAGTAGTAATGGATCAGCAAGACTAGCTTGCTAACCATTACACTATGATGGGACACCCTGAGTGGGGTTCCTGGGTATTACATTAATCTGCATCTGGTGATTAGCTCCTGATCTGGAGAGTGTGGAGTCACCCTTCATTGCCATTACTCCCAGGTACATTCTGACCCGGAGTGGTAGTAGTCTATGGGTCAAATATAAAATAAAAAGGTATTGTAGGATTGAACATGCTATTTAGTAGTAATGGATCAGCAAGACTAGCTTGCTAACCATTACACTATGATGGGACACCCTGAGTGGGGTTCCTGGGTATTACATTAATCTGCATCTGGTGATTAGCTCCTGATCTGGAGAGTGTGGAGTCACCCTTCATTGTCATTACTCCCAGGTACATTTTACTTATCAGAATTACACTTGGAATTTTGCATTATTGCACATTACCTAGACTTGATTGGGCTAAACAGGCATTTGGAGAGGTGAATTGCAAGGTAGGTATTTACCCAACTTTTTCACCATGGGTATGATGGGCATCCAGCAAGGATCAAACGTGCTATTCAGTAGTAATAAAAAGGTATTGTAGGATTGAACATGCTATTTAGTAGTAATGGATCAGCAAGACTAGCTTGCTAACCATTACACTATGATGGGACGCCCATGCTACACCATCTTGTAGGTATTTACCCAACCTTTTTGCCACAATGAGACAATCTACATAAGTATCGGACATCCAGCAGGGATTGAACATCCTATTCAGTTGTAATGGATCTGCAAGACTAGCTTGCTAACCACTGCACCATGATGAGATGCCCACGCTATATGACCTTGTAGGAAGTGCGTGGGTAATGGCTAAAGTCATGGGAAATGGACACGTCGCCCCGAGTTCAAATCCTGGACAGGTTAATTGCATTTCACTTAGCGCTAATACCCTTGGGAAAGGTATGAATCCTACTCTCCCTCCAGCTATGGGTAAATAGTAGGGCAGACTGAGCTCTTTAACCTTGGTTAGGCAACCGGTCTAGAAGGAAAACTCTGAATTCAAACCTGTTAAACTCTGCTTAAGAAATTGACTTTGTGTTGCATCCTGCTCGTGCGGAGGGGTTGGTGTGTGTATATATATATATATATATATATATATACATGACCTTGTTGATATTTCTTGAGTAGAATGTGATACAGGGTCATAAGTATGGGCCATCCAGCAAGGGTTGAACATGCTATTCTATAAGTAGCTTGCTAACCATTACACAATCATGGGATGCCCATGCTACACAACGTTGTTAACCCTTACATCACAATGGGATATATGAGTTGGTTACTTGGTCTTATGGCATGTCAGACATTGTTAGGATATTTTATGCCAAATTTAATTAACAATTATGCTCTATATCACAATTGCTCAAAAAAGCAACTCTATTAAATTAAACACAAGACTCCAGTCAGATGTTAGCTCCCAAGAGAAACTCCTACCACCTTTTTATAGACAAACAACAATGGTGGAAACAGTACTTTCATTTTTCCCTAACCAATGGTGGAACTGGTACTTTTTGTTCCATAAGTGATGTTCTCCTGTGGAGACCTACCAACTAAAACTTATATTGATCAACTCTGTATAGATACTAGATGCCGTGGGGAGGACTTGCCAGGAGAGATGACCAATAGGGATGGGTGGTGAGAAAGAGTCATGGGAATCCATGCTGTCAATGCAACATGATGATGATATCACAAATACACTATTTTCTTTCCTCTCGCTCTTCTCTCTTCCTTTCTTTTCTCTTTCCACTGTCTTTCTCTTTCTCTCTCTCTCTCTCTCTCTCTCTCTCTCCAGTATAACAATTTATTAAGAATTTTATTAAGAAAAATGTCGGCTTCAAAGTTTCAAGTTTTGATTATTTTGTAAAAAAAAAAAAAAGAAAAAAGAAAAAAAGAAAGGATGAAAAATAAAACTCGTTTATTGTCAATAGCAACCTGTTGTGCAAACTCCATAACATTAAAGATATTCATAGTCTACCGAGTTGTCGTTCTACAAATAAGAATTACTTACAAACTATATACCAGTCATTCGGTCTAAGAAAAGAAAAGAAGAAAAAGAAAAAGATTTTGAAAAGATAGCTTCCATAAGTTTTGACAATAGAAATAACAAATCATCTTTGTAATCATGACAAGGCAGGTGTTGCTGATATGAATCTCTGTTGGTGTCTGTGAATAGAAAACAATATCACAACCAAGTGGGATTTCTCAATTATATATATATATATATATAATTGGGTGCTGTCTCCTAATTGAATACACAGAGCAATGAATAGATTTAAGATGGGTTGATTTCTTACATTCACAGAACTCTGTAGATAAATTGAAATTCTTCAGTTTCACACTATGACATCATTTCATTGACATATCTAAAAACCCAAGTTGGTTTGGTTTCTTTGTTTAATGGCATATCATATAGAAAACAATATCACAACAAAGTGGGATTTCTCTAGACAAAACATGATCACCTATTGAGTCAGTACAACCAGTGAGTTTTTAAAAAAGACAAAAAACATTAGAATCATTTTGTAAGATTTCTAAGTAAGGGAAAGTTTTACCTAATTTAGATTGAAAAGGATCATAGAATTTTATTAAGCCACAGGCTTGTTGCTGCTGAATCTTAACATACAAATAAAGTGAGAAGTTAAATGTCCTTCTCACAACCACTCTCCCATTTCTCTCTTTATTCACACAAAGAAACTAACATATATAACGAGGATATATATATATATATATATATATATATATATATAATTGGGTGCTGTCTCCTAATTGAATACACAGAGCAATGAATAGATTTAAGATGGGTTGATTTCTTACATTCACAGAACTCTGTAGATAAATTGAAATTCTTCAGTTTCACACTATGACGTCATTTCCTTGACATATCTAAAAACCCTATTTGGTTTGGTTTCTTTATTCAATGGCATATCAACTTTCATGGGTTATTTAGGTATGAGACAATAATTCTTAACCTGCCAATTTTAGCTGACAAGAATAATTGCTGTCTTGTGATAAGTGGGGATAGTTTAGTTTGGTTTCTTTGTTTAATGGCATATCAACCTTTATGTGTTATTTCAGGGCCAAAGCATCATTACCACTAGCTCAGATTGCCCCAGCAGTATCTCACAATACAACCAGACTTTGTTGAATAATCTTTTTTATGTATTTCCTCTTGTCTTATGGTGAAAGTCTAAGATTAGTCAGGTATCCAAATGTGGTCCTCGCCAACTTAGCGTATGAGTAGCACAGGGATCTGTGCGGTAAAGTAAGGAGCTGATGGTAGGTGTGGCACTCCACCTCAGATGCAAAAACAATATCCTTGGTCTAGCGCTATTGAAAAGGGGATAGACTCCCTCGCTGACTGGCTGATACCGACTTTAGGCCGCACCGATGACTTTACTTTTATATATATATATATATATATATATATATTATATATATATATTCGGGGGAAAATATGTGCTAATTGAAGTCGTACCTATTTATGCACATATTCTCCCAAAAATTGTTGGCTAAAAAAAGCCATTTCATAAACACATCGCTGTATATTTACTTCTCATATATATATATATATATCAATAAAGGAAGGAAGAACTCAACACCGTAATTCCATAATAAATTTATTTCGACCAAATTTGGGGCCTATATAAATCTAAGTTGATTTAAATTAGCTTCCCAAAATTCTGTCTCATCAGATGGGTCTCAATTCACTTATGGACTTGCACATCACAAAAAAAACAAAGAGCCGAATTTAAAAAAAATAAATTCAAACAAATAGAATATAGAATCATCCCTTACAACCAAGTTTTGGATAAATCTCATATTATATATATTATATATATATATATATATATATATATATATATATAGAGAGAGAGAGAGAGAGAGAGAGAGACAGAGAGAGAGAGAGACAGACAGACAGACAATATGGCTGTCTATTTTTTTATTTATTAAGGAAGTGACTGTGTATCTGTTGATATACATCAAATTATCAATAGAATCCCAAAGAAAAAGAATATAGAGAAAAAAAAGAAAAAAAAAGTAAGACAAATATTTATTAAAAATGTTCCATTTTTGTTGACCCATTTTCATAAGGTGTGAAAAAATACAAACAAACAAACAATAGCTTCCTTATATGAAGATTCAATTACAATAAGGGGTTGGAATAACAACAAAAAAAAAAATGTCTTTATACATATCAGTTTTTCTAGAGTATCTTTCCTTTCCTGCTACACCTGGCTAGTTATCTTTGAGAATTGTGTGTCCTACATCAGCAACTGGCACCAACATTTGTTAACACCCCACAAAAATAAAAATAAAAACAAATAAAATGATGAACTAAAAAAAAAAAATAAAAGAAGAAAATATGAAACGATTTCTAGTTCTCCTGTCACACCAGCATGATAAAAAATATCTCCCCAGGATATATATATATATATATATATATATATATATATATGGAGGCGCGTGGGCTAGTAGTTAGAGTCGTGGAAAATGGACGTCCTTTTGAGTTCAATTCCTAGACAAAGCTGTTGGCATTTCACATAGCGCTAATACCCTTGGGAAAGGTATGAATCCATATATTCTCCCTCTAGCTATGGGTTAAATAGTAGGGCAGACTGGGCTCTTTAACCTTGGGTTGGTAACCAGTCTAGGAGAGGGATAACTCTGAATTCAAAATTCCTGAGGTCAGTCGTTGATTGGGTTCGTGGCATTCCTTGATGCACCAATTCTTTCCTAGCGACTGTGCCAAAAAGTGTGGAATGGTCCTACACAAGCCTTCACCACTATAAACAAATCACTGTGTTGGTTGTTCCCTAGATGAACACTCATGCGTTGAAAATCAATGAGAGAGACCATTTTTTATATATATATATAATACTAAAGCCGAGAGAAGCAATGTTTGTCTCCTAAAAACTTTTTTTCCTGTTTAGTTTAATCACACAAAATTCATACTAAAATATTTCTTGCTTTTAGGATTGAGTTTTGTTTGAAAAATTAGTCGTAATCTGCAATTAAGCCAAAAAATGACCCATCTCTTACTTCATATTCTGCCTGTCACTTACTCCACTCTATATATATCTTGATTACCTCCTCGTTATATATGTTAGTTTCTCTGTGTGAATAAAGAGAGAAATGGGAGAGTTATTGTGATAGGGGCATTTAACTTCTCACATTATTTGTATGTTAAGGTTCAGCAGCAGCAACAAGCCTGTGGCTTAATAAAATTTTATGATCCTTTTCAATTTAAATTAGGTAAAACTTTCCCTTACTTAGAAATCTTACAAAATGATTCTAATGTTTTTTTGTCTTTTTTTAAAAACTCACTGGCTGTACTTAAAAAAATTAACTTCATTTGCAAACTCTTTTCCTTAATCCCAATTATCTACTGAGAGCTCAATAGGTGATCCAACGAATCATGTTTTGTCTAATATATATATATATATATATATATATTATTCAACTGCTACTCCCATGTTTTCACTGTAGTAGCATTAGTCATTATATATATATATATATATATATATATATATATATATATATGCTATATATATATATTTCAAAGATAGGGAGTTACTTTACAATCAGCCTGTACTTTTGCAGAAGGCTGTAGAATAGAACAGCTGAAATATAACAACAAATGTTACTCCACATGGAATGACCTGAATAGTCATTAAAGGTTCAATATTGATATGTACTTCTGAAGAAGGCTGTAGAATAGAACAGCTGGAATGACCTGAATAGTCCAGACATCTCTTGGAATTATAATGACTTTGGAGTAAGAGAAATTAAAATCCATTTGACAAATAAAACTCCATTTTATGAGTGTTCTTCTCATGTTCAATTTTTGTAAAAAATAATGATTCAGAAATAATAAGATTTTTAGAATAGGGAGTTACTTTACAATCTCCTTGTAGATGTGGCAAACAAAAATCTTTTTAAAAGTTTGTGATAATGATGAGCAGTGAGAAGCATGTAAGATGAAAGATGATTACCCTTTCTGTAAAAGGTACCAATGTATATATAGTAGCAAAATTACCCAGTCTATTACTGGACTAAAATGATTTTAGGAACACTCTAGGAGTGAGAGAAAGGAGGAAGAGAGGAGTAAGAGAAATTAAAACTCATAAGTTGGAGCACTTGTAAGTCAAGGTACCAATGTATATATACTAGCAAAATTACCCAGTCTATTACTGGACTAAAATGATTTTAGGAACACTCTAGGAGTGAGAGAAAGGACGAAGAGAGGAGTAAGAGAAATTAAAACTCATAAGTTGGGACACTTGTAAGTCAAGGTACCAATGTATATATACTAGCAAAATTACCCAGTCTATTACTGGACTAAAATGATTTTAGGAATACTCTAGGAGTGAGAGAAAGGAGGAAGAGAGGAGTAAGAGAAATTAAAATCCATTTGACAAATAAAACTCCATTTTATGAGTGTTCTTCTCATGTTCAATTTTTGTAAAAATAATGATTCAGAAATAATAAGATTTTTAGAATAGGGAGTTACTTTACAATCTCCTTGTAGATGTGGCAAACAAAAATCTTTTTAAAAGTTTGTGATAATGATGAGCAGTGAGAAGCATGTAAGATGAAGGGGGGGGGGGCTGGAAAATTGTACTGATAACTTACCTTCACATCCACAGCGATTTTTCATCAATCTGAACCCAGCCCAACATCCACATGTGTAGGATCCAGGGTTGTTATAACAGGATTGGTCACAGCACACATCGCTATCGTTACATTCATCAACATCTGGAAAAAGAAAAAGAAAAAAATGAAGAAATATTGTTTTGAAAAAAAAAAAAAAAAAAAAAAAAAATTAAACAAAATCATTTTGAAAAAAAGAAAATTAAGAAACATTATTTTGAAACCTTTATTTCTTAGTGATATATAAGACACATTGCAGAATTTTAAACGCACCAATAACATGGGCTGTTTTGAGGTAAATCTAACTCAGATTTTCATAGAGACATTGTTAATAAATAAGATTTGTCCTATGGATTAATGATTTTGACTATGAATCAAATACTCATTAATAAAATTATCGGGGTGGCCTAAAGCTGGTATCAGCCAGACAGCAAGAGAGTCTCTCCCCTTTTCTCTAGCACTAGATGAAGGAGATTGTTTTTGCTCCTGATGTGGAGCACCACATCTACCATCAGCTCCTTACTTTACCACACAGATCCCTGTGCTACTCATACACTGAGTTGGCGACGGTCGGCTTTGAACTAGGAACCTTGTGGTTTCTAGCCGAACGCTCTATCGACTGAGCTAACCCGGCCCCTGGTTGTATTATACCATCATCCAATTAATGGTTTACTGAGACCTAACAGTAAATATAGCTTTACTATCTTGGGGAAAAAATCTTGTTGACTTGAACAGTTAATCACAGGACTATTAACTAGGTTTTTTTTCTTTAGTGTTTTAGTCATTCAAGAAACTTGAGCCTCACATAAAAGCGGGAAATCCACATAAGATCTCTTTAATCATTTGTCAAGCAATAATTTCAAAGGAGATGTTTACAAAGAATTGTCAAGTAATACAAGAAGCACAAATAATTAACGTCAGACAAACATTATGTAAATGATCAACAATTTTGTTAGATTATTGTATCGTTTTATTGTTTGCTGTCAACTACAATAAATTCAATCGACTTAAGACCTTAAGGGACAATTAGGATTAGCAGATTATCTCAAAAGGGATTATCTTTAATATATAAGCCCTTAATTGATTATACCAAGTATTTAAGCCTTTAATTGATTATACCAAGTATTTAAGGCCTAAATGGCTTTTTACAAGTATTTAAGCTCCAAATGGATTATCCCAATTATTTAAGGCCCAAATAAATTATCTCAAGTATTTAAGCCCCAAATAAATTATCTCAAGTATTTAAGCCCCAAATAAATTATCTCAAGTATTTAAGCCCCAAATAAATTATCTCAAGTATCTAAAAAAGGATCAATGGTATTCAATATTTTAATTAATCTTCCCAAGTATTCAAGAATGGATAATCACAAGTATTTAAACTGTTAACATATGATTCTAAAATGGATTATTCTGAATATTTAAGCCATTTACTTAATGGATTATCCCAAGTATTTAAGACCCCAATTTTCCTAATATATATATATTTGAATTTAAATTCATTGTAATGTTTTCATGAGTGCATTGTGCTGAGGATAAGTGGCTAATACACGACTTTGAAACCAATGGTAATAATTACCTTGTAATTGTATTGTACACTATGAAATAAATAAAAGTGTCATGTGATTTTCAAGTGTTTATTTGTTAATGTGGCAAATCAATGACTGAATTTTTTTTCTTCTCCTCACCCTGGGAAAGTCAGGGAGCCTTGAGTTTTATCATGCTTCTCCCAAGAATGGTGGTGTGAATTTAAACTAATAGCCAGCTATTGGCAGCGGAACCATTTTACTGGATTCACTCCCAAGTGATTTAGTTATTAAATGAAATGAAATTTATCAACACATTCGTCTGATAAATATAAATCATTTTAAGATTGGAGCTTTATAAGGGTGCATGATAGAAAGGTAATATCACTAAAAAATAAAAATAAATAATACAGAAGTATTAAGAAAGAAAAAAAGAAAGAAAGAATGAATGGAAAAATATTAAGAAAGAAAGAAAAAAAGAAAAAAGAAAAAGAAAAAGTGGGGAAACAAAGAAAGAAAGGAAAAAAGAAAGAGAAAAAAGGAAAAAATAATAGAGAAGTACTAAGAAAGAAAGAAAGAAAAAAAGAAAGAATGGAAAAATATTAAGAAAGAAAGAAAGAAAGAAAAAGAAAAAGTGGTGAAAGAAAGAAAGAAAGAAAGAAAGAATGGAAAAATATTAAGAAAGAAAGAAAGAAAGAAAAAGTGGTGAAAGAAAGAAAAAAAGAAAGAGAAAAAAAGGAAAAAAATAATAGAGAAGTATTATGAAAGAAAGAAAGAAGGAAAGAAGGAAAGAAAAAGAAAAAGTGGTGAAAGGAAAAAAGAAAGAAAAGAAAAAGTGGTGAAACAAAGAAAGAAAGGAAAAAAGAAAGAAAAAAGGAAAAAAATAATAGAGAAGCATTATGAAAGAAAGAAAGAAAGAAAGGAATTTCAAAAAGTAATTTCTAAAGAACAACCTTTATATATATATGTGCACAATCACATGTATATATATATAACAATAATTAATTTAATAATCTTCATACAATGACTGCTATTTATACAGTAGCATTGCAACCAACAAAGCCTTCATAAGATGATGACTCTGGGTTCAGGCATGATTTCGGGGCCGAAGCATCATTACCACTAACCCCAGCAGTATCTCACGATACCACCAGACTTTGTCGGTTTGATGTCACATTGTAGGATTGCTATATCCACGCTGATGCGGTCAGAGCCTTCTCCTGAATCTTTTTTAAGTATTTCCTCTTGTCTGGTGGAGAAAGTCCAAGTTCAGACAAAAATGCTGAGGTTGAGTTGGTAATAAATCCCCGGCATCCGACTTCAATAGGAAATACATTTATTATCCATCCGTTTCTGATGCATTGTTCACATAGGTCTTCATATTTTTCTAACTTCCGCTGATGGGCCCAATCAAGATTTTCTTCAAATGGAACTGTCAATTCAACAATAAAAACTTTCTTTTGATTAACAGACCAAATGACAATATCAGGACACTGATTATATTATATATATATATGTGCACAATCACATGTATATATATAACAATATATATACAAATATCTATCTGTATATACATAGCTATGTATAACTATTTATATCTGAAAATATATATGTCTCTCCCTCCATCTATCTCTCTCGATATATATTATATAAACATGCTCACACAATCTCTCTCTTGATAGACATATACATATGCACAGAGACAAGTGTGTATAGATACACACACACATACATATATATACACACATACACACGTATATAAAAACATACATATATATATATATACACATACACACACATATATATAAACATACATATATACACACATATATAAACATACATATATATATACACATATATATAAACATACATATATACACACATACAAAACATACATATATACACACATACAAATATATACACACACATATACATATAAAACATACATATATACACACATATATATACATATATAAACATACATATACCCCCCACACACATATATATATAAACATACATATACCCCCCACACACATATATATATAAACATAAATATACCCCCCACACACATATATATAAACATAAATATACCCCCCACACACATATATATACGTATATACACACCCATATACCCCATATATATATATATATATATATATATATATATATATAAACATACATATACACACACACACATCCATATACCCCCACATATATATAAACATACATATACACACATACACACACACAAACATACATACACACACACACACACACACACACACAAACACACACATTTTATATATATATATATATATATATATATATATATATATATATATATATATATGTGTGTACGTGATTTGCTGAGTAATAAATTCTATAAAAACCTCCCTTAAGTGTTCTTAAGTGCCCTCCGCATTTTTCTTTCTTTTTTTTCTTTTTTTTTCAAAGTTCAACAAATTTCAGCTGCTACATAGGACGTGGTGTCTAAATTGACGGGACTGGCTATGGGTGATGGTTTTTCTGTTTGCTAACAACCCAGCCGACTGTTTGATTCAATTCTTTTCAAAGCAACACAAACACACACAGATCCATTGTTCTTCCAATTTCATGCTCCTCAATAGTTTTTAAAGTTGATAAGATTGATATTCGTATGACTCTATGATCTCATCGTAGGGTGTGTCCTTAAGGGAGCAGAATTTACGCACTTGTACGTTTTATGTTGCAATATTAGTCACAAGGGGACACTGTACTCAGAGACAACAGTATTTAACAGTTGAAATGATTGTGTATCATGTGTTAACCTCAATCTAGCATCCATTCCTTCAGTGTTGTGTCAGAAATCATGTTTTTTTAATCTATTATCTTTGCCATCAAATTAGGGCATTTATCATTATTATTGTTGTTAACCCTTTATTTATCCGCAATAGGGTTGGTTGATTTTAAACCTTTTTGAAAATATCAAATTCTCTCAAACAGTGAAAGTTGTGTCTTGGTAAAAGGAATACTGATACCAAAAAACTAGATCTCTTACTTGCACCATTGTTTGAGGAAATAGCATCAAAGATCGTTGGTTAAAATGCAGCAAATAAAAACAGCTAAATTCACAAGGCAACAGTTTTAATTTATTAATGAGACATCTGATGTTGTTTGCTATCACAAAAATATGTAATATCAGGATAAAATGAAGAGGCATTTTAAGTATAATGAACATGTGAGAGATGGATCTCAGGTGGGGGTTTCCCAGTTGGTAAATTTTATGAGACTGCCACAGTAAAGGATTGTCATTTTTGTTAACTACTGAAGTTATTGAGGGATTGATTTCAATGGCATATCAACCCATCTAGGGTTATTTTATGCCTAGGGGCTTAGGAAATCACATTTATTGTACACACACACATACATATATACACACATATATATGCTCCGTCAACAATATTGAGAACTCTTTATTTATAAATGTAAACTAAATTATATATATATATATATATATATATAGTTGAATGAAGTGACAAATAAAAGTTTTAGCTTTTATTCATTTATTTGGGAACGATATTACAACCAATGGTTTCCTGCTAAAAGCATTCATCAGGTAAACAGAAATGGTGTAAATGGTCAAATGTGTACGTTGGATTACTTTACTTTTTCTAGTATACTAGTGCCAACCATACACAATATATATATATATATATATATATATATATATATATATATATGAGCGAGCGAGAGAGAGACAGGTAGACAGACAAAGAGATCATGTGTGTTTGACTGATTTTGATGGCATGTCAACCTGTCAAGGTTTTTTTATGCCTAGACGTTAGGGAATCGCGTTCATTGTACATTCATATTTTCATTTTTTGTGTAGTTGCTTCTTAAAGAGTTTTTTGTTGTTGGTACAAGGCCCTATGGAATATGAATAATTTTAAAATAAATCTATTTGACGCATAAATGGAAACCTAACAGATATTACCACCCTGGGTCAGAGTGGACCTGGAATTAATGACAGTGAAAGGATTATACACACTTCCAAGATTTCCAGAAGTGGAGCCTCGCCATCAGGTGCAGAACACCGTTCCTTTTGTAGGTTTTCTTCAACTGGTTTCTAACAAGGGTAGCATGAATGTTGAAGCGAATTAAACAAAGAATACTCTAAACTTTTCAAAGAGAATAAGATAGGGCTGTAGTCTTTATGTAGAACCAGCACAACGCACTGATGTCGGTGCGATCAAACATAACCAGGCCAGTCTAACACAATAACGATACCGTAATTATTTGTGTATCACACACACACATTGTAACTTGTCAAGGTTGACAATGAAGGTAATTACTGCCTCCTAACAGGTCATTTTGGGAAGAGTTGTTTCATTTGATGTGCTCACTAACCCAATTTTAAATCTGTCAACCGTTGTGACATACCAGTGACTAGACCTTTTTTTCATAATATCTATTGATATGCATAAGAATTGGTTTTATGTTTTTTCTAAAGAGGTTAATGATCCCGTCTTTAGTTTCTGAATTAGCGAGTGAAATAAAATGTAACGTAAGATCTTTTTTAGTCTTCCGTATTATAACCTTAATTATTTGTGTATTTGTCCAACGTTTTATCCGTTCATACCGATTAAAAACAAGTGTTTATATAAGTTAGTATAGACGTGTTTATATAAGTTAGTATATTGTCGGTATCAGCCAGACAGCGAGGGAGTATATCCCCTTTTCGCTAGCGCTAGCACTCCACAACCTACCCCCTTCCACAGATGCATCCACTGGAACTTGTCAGTATTTACAATGATGGTAATTACTGCCCCCTGGCACGTCATTTTGGAAGAAGGGTGACCTACAATGCAGCAATTCCTTAATCGACTCAAAAATGTAACTACACGTGTTCTTGATTTTATACCTGTCTAGAGGGAGGCTGAAATACTGTAAAAAAGTGAATGGTATTTTTTCTTTGACCATGTGTCTGACATTTTCCTTTTTTTCTGATGTGGATTCATGGACGTCTCATTATCTCGACCCTGTCTCCATAAACTTTCGTTGAGAACTCCCACAATGCAACAATTATTCTCTTACTTCTTTTCAATTGAAATGTCGCAAGATGAGGAGAGACATGAAGTAGCTTAATAATATATATATATATATATATATATATATATATATAGATAGATAGATAGATAGACAGTATCTCAAGAAAAATAGAATTATAAATAAACTAGACACCCATTCAGCTCTGGGTAGATAATTGAGATGAGGGAAAAGGGAGTTAGCAAAGCGAATAAATTTAAATAAATAAATAAATAAATAAATACGGCTGGACGAAACCTTAAAATCATTTTGTTAGCTTTCTAAGAAGGGAAATGTTTGACCTCATTTAAGTTACGGGTTGCTGGTTGTGAATTTTAACATAGAAATACATTTCGAATTCTCCCGGCTCTCTCTCTATATATACTCTCCAGAGAAAATAAAATTATATAACGAGGAGGTAGTCAAGAGATACATAGAGGGAAAGAAAGAGATAGACACAGAGTAAAGTAAGAGATTGGTCGGTTTTTGACTTAATTGCAAATTACAACTAATTAGAACCAATTAAAACAGGATTTTTTTCCCAAACAATTCAATCCTAAAAGTAAGGAATACTTTTTTATACTTTTCGTGTAATTAAACTAAACAGTAAAAGTAACTTAAGTAAAGTCGTCGGGGCGGCCTAAAGTCGGTATCAGCCAGTCAGCGAGGGAGTCTATCCCCTTTTCAATAGCGCTAGACCGTCTGAGGTGGAGCACCACACCTACCATCAGCTACTTACTTTACCGCACAGATCCCTGTGCTACTCATACGCTGAGTTGGCGAGGACCTGTATCGAACTAGGAACCTTGTGGTTTCTAGCCGAACGCTCTACCGACTGAGCTAACCCGGCCCCTTAAACTAAACAGTAAAAAAGCCATTAGGAAGTAAAAGTTGATTAACTTAGCTTTAGTATAATAATAGACATTTGCAAGAACCTTAATGATCAGGTAGGCCTAAAAATAAATAATAAAAAAAAAAACAGTGTACTTAACATTCAATCTCCCATTTAACTGAAAATAAATTTATTCACTATTTATTTATTAATCTATTAATAAGCAGCCATGGTCAAATCCGTTGACATGCTCTCCTGCTCCTTTTGAAAAGCACCCATCTCCACCCCAGTGAATATGAACTCATTTTATTAACTATTTATTACAACATGAAACATTTTACACCGACCCCACCCCCTCATTCGCTATACCCTGATGACTTGCCTTGCTATAGTTATTACCTGAAGGTTTATCAACAACCTTAAATGCGTTCTATATTGTTTCTGATAGGCTCATTTTTACCGGAAATGCATGCTGCTTATGTTTGGAAAGTTCATAAACATGAGTGGTAATATGGTGTACATCACATATACGACCAGGGCACTTCATGTTGTATAATGGTAGCAAGCTAGACTCGCAGACCATTGTTAGTGAATTCGATTCTCATTGGGAGCCCCATACTCCTGGCCTTGTGCCATATCTAAGCTAAGCTTAGTAAATAACTATATACGACCAGGGCACTTCATGTTGTATAATGGTAGCAAGCTAGACTCGCAGACCATTGTTAGTGAATTCGATTTTCACTGGAGCCCCATACTTCTGGCCTTGTGTATAACTAAGCTTTAGTAAATAACTATATACGACCAGGGCACTTCATGTGGTATAATGGTTAGCAAGCTAGACTCAGACCATTGTTAGTGAATTCGATTCTCACTGGGCGCTCCATACTTGTGGCTTGTGCCGTATCTAAGCTACGCTTAGTAAATAACCATACGACCAAGATAAGGGCACCACGTGGTATAATGGTTAGCAAGGTAGATTCGCAAACTATAGTTAGTGAGTTCGATTCTCACTGGGCGCTCCATACGTGTGGCCTTGTGTCGCATCTAAGCTACTCTTAGTAAATAACCATACGACCAAGAAGATTAAATAGATTTAATTCCTGTACATATTCGTGCATTGATCGAATTTTGAAAACCTAATTTGAAAAAAAAAAAAAATGGCGTCAACCATTACAGGTGCAATAATGAGAAAATTAATCTAATATTTCCAGACCAATTAGTAATGAGTTCGATCCTAACTTGCCGCCATATTTTGCGGCCTTGTTTCAAATATAAGCTACGTTTTGTTTTGTTTTTCTTTTTAGTAATAAGCATAACGCTATCTTATTCTCTTTGAAAATGTTTACAGTATGACTTCCTTGCAAAAGATTTTAATAGATTTACATTCAACAGCCGAGAAGAAGAAAACATTCTAGTGCTAATTGATATGACGTCTTAAGAGTTTTATCAAGTGTTCGGTGACAGAGGATTTAAAGAATGTTCCCACAAGACTTTTAATTGGATTAATTGGTCTGCCTACTTATCAATGCCAAATTAAATAAAAATAAATGCTAAATCAAGAAACTCTAGTAGTGATGTAAGTAAATTTGGTGTAGTAGTCTACTATTGGTATCAGCCGAACAGTGAAGGAGTCTATCCCCTTTTTGCTAGCACTAGACCATGGAGATCGTTTTTTTTTTCGTTTTTTTTTTTTTACTGAGGTGGAGCACTACACAGATCAGATTACCCAATCTGTGCTACTCATACACTGAGTTGGCAGCGACCAGTATCGAACCAGGAACCTTGCGATTCCTAGGCGGGTGCTCTAACGGTCCAGAGAGAGAGAGAGAGAGAGAGAGAGAGAGAGAGAGAGAGAGAGAGAGAGAGAGAGAGAGAGAGTACATAATAGTTTTCCCTTGAATTGGTGGGCGATTCAACAATAATGGATCTATGAGACTACTTTTTACCCCCACCCCTCTACACAGATGACACCGGGTAGCCGCTTCTGGTACATATATAAAGTGCAGTTGATATGTATGTATGTCCGGAGTACACTATGAAAATAAAACAATTAACAAACAAGTAATATATATACACATTCACTATCACCAGACATTGCATTTTTGAGCATAAATAATGAAGATTTAATTAATATCATTAAGATAATCAAAAAGTAAAATGCCAATAGTAACAGCATGTTTTTTTTTTCTTTTTTTTGGGTGGGGGGCATTTAACATTTTGAAAAGGAGACATTAATATTTCTTTTACAATATCTGTGCACTTTTTTTTCTGTCGACCCGGATCAAACGCGAAGTCTATTTTACATAGGGATTTTAATGGGGCATCCTGCGAGGATCCAACTCGTGATTCAGTCATAATGAATCTGCAAGACTAACTCTTTTGTCCCACCCCTCTACCCAGGCGACGACGGGTAGCGCTTCTAATTTAAAATAAAAGATTTGTGTTTATTAATTTGCAAAAATGTGCAAATCATCGAAATCAAATTATATTTCTCGTCATTATCATATCAAAAAAAACTAAAACCATTCATTTTCAACTTTTCAGTTATTATGATCAGTCTGGCACCAAACTATTCACCTCTGCCTATCTTGTCACCCTCATAAATTATATTATCCAGTACACCTCCCCTACTCTTACTTACATATTTCCAGTTTCACAAAACCTCACTAAACCCTTTCTCTCAATTTCTCTAATCTTATAAACTAATCCGAACTTTTCCTGAAAAAACTTAAATCAACTTCTATACCATCCACACTGAAGACACTCAGACGAATTAACCACCACAATATCTAATATATTTCTAAATCAACATTCCGACATCTACCCACACTAACTCACCCCTATCAAAATCTAAACTATAACCCATCCTCATCCAACTCATTTCTCTTCTGGTATCCCGGGGGCCTGCCTTCGGGCGGACGAAGGCTAAAATGAGTGGAGCAGCGAGTGGGATAGAGTGGGTGGCGGTGGAAGCAGGCGTGGAGGCCAGGCAAGCGTCGAGAGAGGGGCGGGGACGTATCTGGTGAGAGCACATTTGATGTGAGAGGGCACGAGGTGACGATCCGGGTGGGGAGCGGGGCGGCCCGCGCGGGCTAAGAGGGGCGGCGAGAGAGGGGCGCGGGGGCGGGCGCACGCACCACAGCGGAGCGGAGTAGCGGAGTAAACCAAGAAGCGAGCGGCAGGAGACCCAACGAGGTCCTACCAACACCAGTGAGGCAAACACACGTTAACGAAGGACCAACACTCCGCCACTAATACGAAACCGACGACACGAGACAGCCGTCCAGTCTACCCGCACTATAGCCACGGAAGGCAAAGGCACACAGAATCCGCCTCAACATTGATATTCAAGCTTTCAAGCGACATCCACAATCAACACCACACACGACAAGTTAACCACATACAATCAATCTTTAAAATCGAAACACACCTAGAACCGCATATATTGATACCCGATAAGGCCTCCAATATACAGTACACACAGAACAAAAGTGAACCACTGGTGACAAACCCTTAGAGACACCCCCGACAACCACACCAACCCACAGAGCGCCACATAAGAAACCAACACCCAACCAACCACACCCAAACACAATAACAACAAACCAACAAAAGTCCCCCCCAAACCAAAAACCACAACACCACACCAACCACACCAACATCAAAACCACCCGCAACACCCACCATCCACAAACACTCAGAACAACACTAGCCCAGACAACACACTACGCAGCAGATCACGTCATAATCCCTACCACACCCAGCCAACACAAACCGGCACAAGAAATAAACTTCCGACTACGCTTTACCCGATACTTATTTAGGCACCTCCCAGAGCCTCCCAATTCAACATTCTGACCACACACACACAACCAATGCGCTACGCAAAACACACAGACTCAAACATCCAACACACATGAACACCAAAACCAACATCCAACACCCAAAACAACCAATGCTCGCGCACCAACCAGAACACCACACCACCAGACACAACAAAAACACCCAACAACAACAACACCAACACCAACATCACAACCCTACACACACCACACACACAACAAACACACACATAAGCCAAACAAACAAAACCACACCACGCATATCACACGCAACTCGAAGCACGAAAGCACGCGTCTAAACTATTAAAACTACACATTAAAAACACACAACCAATGCAACTTATCCAGGATTCAACCAAATACACAAAAAGCAAAAAAAACACACCACACCCCCACATTTGAGTCATAACGATCCCTCGACGCTGTACAGACGAACAAGCATGACATCAATTACATGACAAACAGATCACCATAACACATCTTAAAATACATCTTACACCACATATACACTACGTGTTAATATATATGTCGGGCTGTTGTGTATGTCAGTGGGGCAGCGTAGAGTGTTGTGAACTATATTTGGATTTTTGAATTGACATCTAACATATACACTCCTTGCCGCCACAAGAAACACACAATACAACAGAATACAACACCAGCAAAATAAACACTAACTCTCCGGTCATCATATTAAGTAGCGAAAGCCATCTCAAACTACTCAAATATATATATATATATATATATATATATATAATATACTATATATATATATATACACCTTGTACGCTACACCACACCATACAAGATAATATACATACACAATATAAATGAGTATATATCGCCATACATATATATCCATATTCAACATTACATGGATATATATACAGTACAATATATGTATACGCGCATTAGACTCACCAATACAATATACATTCACACCAAAACCAACAACATGAGACACAATATATAAGTACAGTATATGTATACGAATTACATCACCAATACCCACCACCAAAATCCACAATAATACATACAAAAAAACTCCACTACATGAGCCATAACCAAACCTCCCACATAAATAACAGATCACCATCTCTATATGCGATACATACATATATTTCCAACACATCACATATAATATTCACCACAATACACATGGATATATATAAGTACATAATGCTATAATGGCATAGCATACATATATATTCACACCATACATGCGATAATATAAGTACAGTAACTGTATATGCAATATATACCATATATATTCACACATACATGGATATATATACGTACATAATTGTATATGCATACATATCATTACATAATATTCACACATACATGAGAATATATATATAAGTACATATCTGTAATAGCATACATATATATATAATATACATATAATATTCATACATACATGGATATATATTATAAGTACATAATCGTATATGCATCACATCTTATATATAACATTGATAATTCATACATACATGGTATATATATAAGCTACATATCTGTATATGCATACATATCTATATATATAAGTACATATCTGATTATATGCATACATATATATATATACATATATATTCATGCATACATATATATATATATACAGTATATATTCATACATACATGGATATATATATATAAGTACATATCTGTACTATACCATACAATATATTATAACATATTATTCATACATACATGGATATATATATAAGTAATATCTGAACTATGCATATATATAATACTACTATATATATATCATATACTATAATATATACTAATTATATAATTCATACATACATGGATATATAATATAACGTACATATCTGTATATGCATACATATATATATATATACATATATATTAATAACATCATGGATATACAATATATAAGGATACATATCGTTATATGCAATACATATATATACTATACATATATATTCATACATACATGGAATATAATATATAAGTACATATCTGTACTATGCATACCATTATATAACATATACATATTAATATTCAACATACATGGATATAATCATAAGTACAATATCTGTATATGCATACATATATGATATATACACTATATATTCATACATACATGGACTATATATATACAGTAAATATCTTGTATATGCATACATATTATAATCATCATATATATCACTAACATTACATGGAATATTAGTAAAGTGAAACATATCTGTATATGCATACATAGTATATATACATATATAATTACACTACATACATGGAATATATATATAAGTACATACTTCTGTATTATGCATACAATTATATATATACATATATATTATAACATACATGGAGTATATATATAAGTTACATATCGTGTATACTGACAACCATATTATATAATACAGTATATATTCATTACATACATGGAAGTATTATATATATATAGTACATACGAATATGCATACATTTATATATATAAATTACATTATATATTCATACATACTGGATATATATATATAAGATACAGTATTCTGGTATATGCATCCAATATATTCATATATATACATATTATTCATACATACATGGACTAATAATAGATAAGTAATATCTGTATATGCTACATATTATATATACATATATAGTTTCATACATACATGGGTATTATATATAAGTCAATATATGTTATATGCAACATATATAATATAGCATATAATATTCACTATACATACATGGGATTATATATATACAGTACCATAATGTATATGCTATACATACATATATACTACATAATGTATATTCATACATTACTGGGGTATATATATAAGTACATATAGTATATGCATTACATAAACTACACATTAACACATATACTTACATTATATATATATATTTTAAACCACTATATACATTAACACATATATATATATATATTCCCACACAGTATAGTACAATTAACACATATATATATATACTATATTCACACATGGATTATACATTAACACATATATACATATATATTATTCACACATACATCATAACATCATATATTACATATATATATTCACACCATATATACATTAACACATATTACACTATATATATTCACCACATATTATTACATTAACACATATACACATAACAAGTATATAATACTCACACATATATACATCTAACACATATTACTACATAATATATTACACACATAAATATACTATATTATATTCACAAATAGCTTATATATTTAACGCACACACGCTACGAGATTCGATATGCCACTAATTACCAACCAACACACACTATGTATGCAAATAACATCTATATGAATTTTCAAGTACACACACATATACGATCTGTGCCAGCTCACGTAGTATAAATGATTAGAAACCTCAAAACACCAGCACACCATTGAGCAGTGAATCATTAAGTTACTTAATATAACATATACTATATTAATTATGTCGTTATATATATATATACGTATATATATACACACGCACTTTTATGGATCCAGAATGAATATACCACCAGAGAATTTAGAATGTTACCCGTTCTATGAGGATGTTTTAATAGCTGAGAAATACGTTTACCATAAAAGACCAAGCATTATAAGGTAATATCCAGGATCTACTTTTAGTAAATGTTACTTTCTAGTTGCCATTGTAAAATGAATAAACAAGGATTAATGATTATTTTGCATAAAATAATTTTATATCATTTATTTATTCTTCATTGTTTACGATCATTAGTTTATTTGTTCATCCTACTAAAATGCGATAATAATATTACTAATAAGGGTTTGTCTTGATATTTTTTGATTCCATTATAAAATATTATTTATTAGATGAAGAGATTAGTTTTGCAACGATTTAACAGTCTTTTATTAATAGCTAATTTATATTGATGTGGCATTCCTTTTTATACATTTAGAATAGAATCTTGGAAATTTAAAATTCAAAGGTTTTATATACTAGAGGGGGAGGGGTGGTGTTAAAATTGCTATCATTGCGTTGCATCAAGAAAAGAAATTTTATAATATACCATTTACAATATACATTACTTATATATATATATATATAACTATTATATAGTATATCCTATATATATACATATATTATACATATATATATAGTTAGGGTCAGCATAGACATTGAGTCAACAACAACTAGGTAACTGTCCGTCTCTAATCACTATATAATTGGTAATATATATAATATATATATATATATATATATTATATATATAGTATACGTTATTTTTGCCGAGAGTCAGGAAATGGCGGACTATCTGTCCGATTCCGAATTACATTTTATGCAGTGCTTGGCCAATAAACTCATTTAAACCTGGTTTTTTCAATTCTTTCTACATATATAATATATATATATTCTCATCATCATGTCGTGCAACTTGATCTCTCTNAGTCTATAATCTTTTATATATATATTACGAGATATAAATCTATTTTGGATTATTATTGTACTATTATTATATATATACTCTCGGGGGGAGGAAATATTATGTATAGTCTTTAAAAATTATGAATGAGCAGTATAAAACTACTGTATTTCCCTATCATTTGGGACTGCACATATTGTGTCTCCCTCAAAAAATGTTTTGATGGCTAATAAAAAGTCCATTTCCATAAAATACAACCAATCACTCTCCCGCTTGAAACAATTTTTAACCTTACTCCAACGTAAAAGGTGCCTTAGATTCAAAAGCCTTATACTTGTATTCCATATTATTATTCATATAAAGGCAAGGAAATCACGATATAAAGTGCTCCTATAACACGTTGAGATTTCCCGAGAAATATATCATAAAATTTATAAATTTTAATTTTGCGCGATGATCACAAGTTGGCACAAGGACCTATAAAGTAAATTCAAGTTTTTTTAATGGAATTAAGCGTACCTATTTACGCTCACCCCAAAAATTCTGTCTCATCAGATAGGGTACCTCAACTTTCACTACTATGGGACTTGCACACATCCCAAAAAAAAACAAAGAGAGTAGCCCGATTAAAAAAAAATTATAATTCAAACCCCAATACATAGAAAATACTATAGAATCATCCCCTTTAACAACCCAAGTTTTGCGCATACATCTCATCATCCTATACTATACAATTTATATATATTAATATATCATTAATATATCTAAGTAAATAAACTATATATATTAGAGTAGAAGAGAGTAAGCGACTGAGGCTGGAGAAGGATAGTATAATATAATATAAATATATATTCCTAAATATTACATTATATATATATATTATATATAATATAATACATATATTATATATATATAGTGACAACAGAGAGAGAGAAGGACAGACAGTAAACAGACAATATAGTGTACTGTGATTCTATTTTATTTATTTTAATTAAGGATAAAAGTTGACCGTGTATCTGATTGAATAACATCACAATTTATCAATAGAAATCCCCTAAAGAAAGAGAGATATAATAGAGGAAAAAAGAGAAAAAAAAAATAGGTAAGATCAAATTATTTATTAAATGTATCCATTTTTAGATTGACCCAATTTCTCATAAGTGTGAAAAAATACGAAACACAAACAAATATACCATCCTCATATATGATAGATTCACAATCAACAATAGGGATTGAATAACAACAACCAAAAAAAAATGTCTTTTATACATATAGTTCAGTTTTTTCTAGGTAGTATCTTCCCTTTCCTGCTAACACCTGGACCTTAGTTACGTTTGAGAAATTTTTGTGGTCCTTACATCAGCAACTGGCAGTACCAACATTTTGTTTAACACCCCAACAAAAATAAAAATATATAAAAACAAAAAATACCAAAAATGATGAACTCAAATAAAAAAAAAAAAATTAAACAGAAGAAAATATGGAAACCCGAATATTTCTAGTTCTCCTGTCCACACACAGCATCATAAAACAAATAAAATCTCCACCAGGATTATATTGTATTATTATGATCATGGTATAATAGTAATATATGGAGGCGTGACTGCGGTGGGCTATGGTTTTATAAGTAAGTCACTGGCATGGGAAAATGGAACTCGGTCGTTTCCGAGTTCAATTTCCTAGACGAACGCAAGCTGATTGCGCGCATCCTCCATTGGTATTAGCGCTTGATTAGCCCTTGGGGAAAGGTTTTGATGAATTCCAATATTATTCTCCCTTCCAGAAGGGGCTTATAATAGTAGGGCAGACTGGGCTCTTTAACCCTGGCGTCGGTAACCAGTCTAGGGAGACAGGGAATAACTCTGAATTCAAATTTCCTCGTGAGCGTCAGTCGTTGATGGTTTTGTGGCAACCCTTGATTGCAACCAATTCTCTATATCTGACTGTTGCCCAAAAAGTGTGGAATGGTCCTACACAAGCCTTCACCCCACTATAAACAAATCAACTGTGTTGGGTTGTTCCCACTAAATGAAACCACTCATGGTGAAAATCCGAAACCCGACACATTCGCAAGACGGATTCGAGAGGTCTCCCATGTTATATTCTTGATCTATCAAATTATATACCTTATTAATACTAAAGCCTGAATCTGAATAGAGAACCTCAGCATGTTGTCTTTACCTAAAAAGAATAACCTTTTAAATTTTCCTGTTTTATTTAATCACACAAATCATACTGTAAATAAGTATTTCCTTGCTGTTTTAGGAAATTGAAGTTTGTTGTGAAAACAATTTCAGTATAGATTCGTAATCTGACCAAGAAAGCTATAAAAAATGAGCCCATCCTCTCAAAGTACTCCATTTTATTCTTGTTCCTGTCACTTTATCCCGACTCTTTATAGTATACTCTTGATTAACCACTGTTTACCGCATCGAAATATATCGAAAAATATATATTGTGGTAGTATTCGTTGCTCGTGAAATAATAGTGAGAAGGAAATGGGACTAGGGGCGAGAGTTATTTGTGAAGCGGGCCATTTAATACTTCTCAAACTTATTTGTGTGTTATGTTTATAGGTGTCTCACACGAGCAGCAGCTAGTAACCCCAAGCCTGTTGTGGGCTTAAATAAAATTTTTATGACATCCTTTTCAAGTTAAATTAGGGTGAAACTTATTTCACTTCACTTACTCTAGAAATCATACACAAAATGATTCTAATTGTTTTGTTTTGTCTTTTGTTTAAAAACTCACTGGCTGGTACTGTTAATCAAATTAACTTCACATTGCTATAACTCATTTTTCCTTTCTAATCCCAATTATTGTTCTTACTGAGAGCCTCTAAAAGGTGAGTTCTCTAACGAATCACTGTTTGTCTAATAATAATAATATATTAACGTATATATATATACTACTATAAGGTTATAGTTCAACCCCCTTGCACTTTAAGCTACCCCCAAAATGTTCATCACTGTTGTAAGTGTAGGCATTAGCTCAGTAATATAATGTAGTTTATATAAGTTAAGTATATAGTTGGCTATAAAATAGCTTAGTTATGTATATATTTCAAAGGATAGGGAGGTTACTTTTATCAAATCAAGCCCTTGTACTTTTGCCGCCAAAAGGCAAATCCTAAATTCAGAAGTTAGAACAGCTGAAAATATAAGCGAATAACAAAAGAGCGTATATCTTCTCCCTTTCTTTCCATGTGGAAATTTTAAAATTATGACTTCTGAATAGTCATTATCTACAGAGGTTTTCAATTATTTGTAACATCTAATCTTATATTCTGAAGAAGGGCTGCTAGAGTAGAACAAGGCTGGAATGACCTTCTGGAATTAGTCAAGACATCTTTTTTTTGGATTTATTAATTGACTTTGGGAGTAAGAGAAAATTAAAAAATCCATTGACAAAAGAGAACTCCGATTTCATGAATAGTTGATTCTGCTGAGTCTTTGTATTAGTTCTCACATGATGTTCAATTTTTGTAAATAAAAGTATGATTTCAGCAATAAATAAGCATTTTTAGAATATGCGAGCTTACTTTTACCAATTCTCCTTGTATAATAATTGTAGTAGCCTAAACAAAAAAATGCTTTTATTCTTTAAAAAGTTTCCGACTTCAGTATAAATGAGAGCAGAAACCATGTAAGAAGAAGACATTAAATAGCTTAATAAAACACAACGGTGAATATGGCGGATTCAATCGAAAGAATTGTATTCTAGAGAAGGCGGAAGGGCTGTGATAAAATATGTATTTCTGCTATTTATAATTGATGACTTTAATCACCTTCATCATCCATCTAAAATGCGTGTAGTATTAATAAATTTAAATATTTTTCCTATCAATCCTTTAGAATCATCAGTGATCCCAACATCCAGCCATGTGTAGGTCACAGCGTTATTTGTTAGTGGTATAAATATCCAATGATTTATTGGTTGTTTACATTACATCATCTATTTCTTGCTTATCCGTACATTCTTTATAACATCCCTGGAAAAATTAAATATTGACAATAAAAAAAAACATGAAAGAAATAATTTTGGTTATTTGTAAAAAAAAAAAAATAAAAAAAATAATTAAAATATTAAACCAAAGCGATTTTGATAATAAAAAAGAAAGAAATTAAGGTAACATGCGTTTAATTGTGAAACCCCTTTAATTTCTTATATGTTTTGACTCTATACTATAGATACAATTGCACTTGTGTATTTTAGGTCTTTCATAATAATTGTTAATTTTCTTTAAACGCGTTATTAATAAAACATAATGGTTTTATTTCTTTTGCTCTTTTGCAACCTCTGCGTGCGTACCAAATCTATACAAACTACAGATTTTTCACCTGTAGCTACGGATCTATTCGTTATATAAACATTAATGATCTTTGTTCTTCTTCCTATTGGATTAATGATTCATTTGACACTAGATAATCCCCATGGAATCTAAATACATCTTAATAAAATTATCGGGAGTGGGGTCCCTAAAAGTTGTAAATCCCAGTCAAGAGGATCCACGTAAGAGATATCTCATCCCTTTTCCTCGTATTATTTATAGTACTAGAAACCCATGAAGGCAAGATTGTTTTTGCTGCCTGATGTGGTGAAGACGCACCACCTACATTTCTACCCTCAGCTCTCTGTATCTTACACACAAGATCCCTGTGCTACCTCATACACTTGGAAATATTAGGCTAATAGTACACACAGCGGTGAGTACTGGTGTATTTCGAACTTAGAAACTTTTTGTGGTTTCTAAGCCCGTGATAAAAAGCATTCTGTACCTGACTGATGCTAACCCACCCCCCTTAACCAGGTTTACCAGGGATGTTGGGTTTTATGTAAAGTTGTCAGAGCGAGCGCGCCCTAAAGGTATCTATCCAGACAGCAAGAGAGTCTCCCCCCCCTTTTCTACTTAGGCACTAGACATAACAGACGATTTGTTTTTGCTTCTAGTGTTGGGGGGTTGAAGCAAAGCCACATCTACCATCAGCTGTGTGTTACTCAACCCACAAAGATGCCCTGTGCGTACCTTGGCATACATCTGAGTGGGCCGCTAGGGCCGGTTTCGGATAAAATAGGAACCTTGTGGTTTATTATTACCGAAACACAAACCATGCTACATAGCCTGACGAGCTAAATCCCAACACCTATAAACTCCACACGCGTTGTTGTGTAATTTGCTAATAGTAAAGTTTTGGAGAGCGGCCTACTTGGCGTTATGCTTTGTTGTGTGTATTAGGACCGGATCTAACAAACTCTCCTAAAACCTGTGTGGTTCCTTAGGTCGAAGAGACAAATGTTATTTTCTACCTAACTAATCTCAACAAGGTCTTTCCTTAGTGGTTGTCTTATTATACCATCATCCAATTATGGTTTACTGAGACACCTGTCCTACACAGTAATTTGTCTTTTACTAACCCAAAAACTCAATTATTTAATTTTACGGTTGGAAATCTCTACTGGCCAAACTGTCTTGTTCTGTGTCAACGCCTCAAATAAAAAGTGATATCTGAGAAGAGCTTTAAATATATAAGGAGTAACTTGCCTCAAAAGGCTAACTCTGAAAAACACTGCTATTGCTGTGTGAGGGACTGAGGAGTGAAAGCTTAGACTTGCCTAATAAATAGACCCTATGCTGATAGTAATGAGAGCCACTGATTCATAACCCTGGTCCTGTGTGAAAAGAATATTTTGAGAACAAGAGGTCCGAACACGAAATTATTAATACCTTTAAGCCACAAAAACTGGATAAATCATATATGTGTCAATTAATTAGAAAGAGGTAATTTTCAGCACACACTGTCAGCTAACAAAATTCCCAAAGTGGAAAGGCGGAGAATTTTTAAACAATTGTATGGTTTTTATTGGCAGAGAGAGTAACTCGTCTCTCTCCAAAAGGGCCGGTTTCCTGGGATGCTTCGATTTCTTGTGAAGAAAAAAACAGAAAGGACAATATGAGAGAGTCGCAAAGTACAACCCTGCACCCTATGGAACATGATTGATAAAAAAAAAAAATAATAGGCAGAAAAATTGCGTCATACTCAATTCAGAATACACGAAAGAGGTGTTGACGAGCCAGTCCACTGAATTCTACTGCGCCAGCTAACGTGAAAAATAAAAGCCAATAATCTTGTGCACTTAACAAGTTTAATCACCTAGCCACTATCCATGTACTAAACTAAGTTTTCTTTTCTTCCCTCTAGTTTTCTTTTAGTCATTCAAGAACTTGAAGCCTCACATTAATAACCGGGAGGAAATTCCACAACATTAAATCTTTTCTTTAATCATTGTCTACAATAATTTCAAAGGAAGATGCTTTACAAAGAATTGTCAAGGTAATACAAGAAGAAGCACTATAATAATTAACGTGTCAGAAAAACAAAGATATTAATGTAAATGACAATCCAACAAATCTTGTATATAAAATTTAATTTATTTTTACATTACGAGACTTTCCATTTTAATTACCAGACAACTGAAAATGCCCTGACTGAGCATTCAGTTTTATTGTTTGCTGCAACCTACAATTAAAATTCAATCGATTCTTAAAAGACCTTATAAGGGACAATAAGGATTAGCGACTTAATCTCAAAAGGGAATATTAATTTTTATCACCTTTAATCTAAAATAATAAAGCCCATCTAATTGATTGTCACCAAGCTATGATACAGTCGCTTCGTTAAATTGATTATACCTACAGTATTTAAGGCCTTAAATTGGCATTACTATACCAAAAGCTCCAAATCAGATCTTATCCCACATTACCAAAACTCTTATTTATAAGGCCCCAAATACTTACAATTATACTCAAGTATTAAGACCCAAATAACATATTATTTTCACAAGTACTATTACAGCACCCTAAATTAAAAATCTATACTCAAGTTTAAATTTAAGCCACCCCAATAATATATAAAAAAATCTATCTCTGCTCAGACGTATTTCTTAATCTAAAAAAGGATTCTAATGGTACTCTTCAACAATTTTTTAATTCTAATTCTTCCGTCAATTCATTAAAGATAATGGATTCTACAAGTATTTTTTTAAACTGTACTAATTATGATATATTTCTAAAATGTATCTTATATTTATCTGACATAAACTAAGTCACCATTTACCCTTAATGGATTATCCCATAAGTATTTAATCGACCTCGCCCAATTTTCCTAACTAATAGTAGAAATTTTCTATACTTTGAAATTTTAAACTTCCATTGTTTTAACTGTTATTTATGAGTGCATGATTGCTGCATGGATAAATGGCTTAATACTCATACTTTGACACCCAATGGTTTAATTCTAATTATCCATTGCGACGAGCGATAATTTGTAATTATAATATTAGGTACAACTATTGAAAATATAAAATAAAAAGTTTAGTCATGTAAATTTTTCATAGTGTTTATTTATGTTTAAATATATTTATGTTTGAGTCAAATCAGAAATATAATGAATATTTAGAAGATCTGGAATTTTTTTTTTTCTCTCACTCACCTTTCTCGCGGAGAATAGTTAGGTAGCCCCTAGTAGTTTGTTGATATCATCATGTGCGTGTCTCCCAAGAAATAGTGGGTGTTGAAAAATTTAACATCTAATTATGCCATCTAATCTTTGCAGCAGCTCCATGCAATATCCATTGTTTACGTGTGATTTTAAAAACTTTATCACCATATTATTAGTTGACTCATAGAGTTCGTAATAATGTACATTTTACTATATCGCTTTTTAAAATTGACTCAACATATTCAGGGCTGATGAAAGTATAAAAGTGCCAATTTTAAGCATGAGAGGCTGTATATAGAATAGAAAGGCATCCCAATAAATATCCCACTAAAAAATAACCCAAAAAATAATAGAGAATAGTATTAAGAAAGAAAAAAAAAGAAAGGAAGATTATAATAAAGACAAGAATAAGAAAAGAAAGTAAACTGGTATGAAAGAGAAGAAAGAAAGGGGAATAGAAAAATAGATTACCAACCAACAACTACAATTTAAAATATAACAATGTCTTTATGCAACCCTAACTTCAGATATTATAGAATTAGACGAATTAGTATGTACGAGGAGAAAAAAAGAAAGAAAGAAGGAAAAAGATTGCTAAGAAAGAAAGAAAAGAAAGAAAAGAAATGTAGTGAAAAGGAAGAAAGGAAAGAAAGAAAGAAAAAGGAAAGAGAAAAAAAGGAAAAAAATAATAAGAGAAGTATTATGAAAGAAACAGAAAGAAAGAGAAGGATAGAAAAGAAAAGTGGGTGAAAGAAAGAAAGAAAGAAAGAAAGAGAAAGGAAAAAGTGGTAAAGAAAGAAAGAAAAGAAAGAAAGGAAAAGAGAAAGAAAAAAAGGAAAAAATAATAAGAGAAGTATTATGAAAGAAAGAAGGAAAGAAAAAGTGGTGAAGAAAGAAAGAAAAGAAAAAAAGAAAGGAGAAAAAAAGAAGAAAAAAAAGGAAAAAATAAATAGATGAAAGTATTATGAAATAAAGAAGGAAAGGAAAAAGTGGTGAAAGAAGAAAGAAAGAAAAGAAAAGGAAAAAAAAGGGATAAGAAAAAAAGCGAAAAATAATACAGAAAGTTATTGATGTAAAGAAGAAGGAAAAGAAAAAGGGTGAAAGAAAGAATAAAAGAAAGAAAGGAAAAAAAGAAAGAAAAAAAGGAAAAAAAGTAATAGAGAAGTTATTATGAAAGAAAGAAGAAGGAATGAAAAAAAAGGAAATTCACCAAAGAATTTCTAAAGAACAACCTCTATATTATATATATGTGCACAATCACATGTAAATTATATATAAACAACTAATTAATTTATAATCTTAACAATGACTGCTATTTACACAGTAGCATTGCAACCAACAAAGGCTTCATCAGATGATGCTCCTGGGTTCAAGGCATGATTTCGGCGGCCGAAGCTCATTTACCACTAACCCAGAGCGCCCCAGCAGTATCCCGATAACCACCAGGACTTCTGTCCGGTTTGATGTCACAATATTAGGACTGCCATACTCACGCTGAGGCAGTTTAGAGCCTTCTCCTGAATCTTTTTTTAAGTATTTTCTTCTTGTCTGGTGGAGAAAGTCCAAGTTAGACAAAAATGCAAGGTGAGTTGGATAATAAATTCCCCGCATCCGACTTCAATGCGGAAATACATCTGTTATCCAAATCCGTTTTCTGACGCATGTCACGTAGGGTCTTCATATTTTTCTTAACTTTCACTTGATTGGGCCCAATCAAGATTTTCTCAAATGGAACTGTCAATTTCAACGATAAAAACTTTCTTTGATTAAGAGACCAAAGACAATATCAGGACCACTGGATTATATATATATATATTTATAATAATATATATATATATAACAATATATATACAAGAATATCTATCTGTATATACATTAGCTATGTATTAAACTATTTATATCTGAAAAAGTATATATGGTCTCTCCCTCCATCTATCTCTCTCTTGATAGAATTTACATATGCACAGAGGACCAGGTGTGTGATAGATGATGCACACACAGCATACATATATATATGATATACACACATATATAAACATACAATATATATATACACACATATACACGTAATATAAACATACATATATATCATATACACACATATACACGTATAAAAAAACAATACCATATATATATATATACAACATCATATACACGCTAATAATAAAAATACATATATATACACACATATATATAAAACATACATAATATACACACATATACACGTATAATAAAAACATTTACATATATATACACCATACATCATATTAAAAAATCATACATATAAACTACACATACTAGATATAAAATCTATATCATATAATAACTATCATTCATATATATAATATATACATATAATCACTACAATTATAAACATACATATATACACACATTATACACGTAGATAAAAAACATACATAAATACACACATATACACGTATATAAAAAACATACATATATATACACACATATATATAAAAATACATATATACACACACATATATAAACATACATATATATACACACATATATAAACATATATATATAAACATATATATAAATATACATATATACAAACACATATATAAACATACATATATATACATATATATACATACATATACACATATATATAAACATACATATATACACACATATATAAACATACATATATACACACATATATAAACATACATATATACACACATACAAATATATAAAAACATACATATATACACACATACAAAAACATACATATATACACACATACAAATATATAAAAACATACATATATACACACATACATATTTAAAAACATATATATATACATATATAAAAACATACATATATACACACATATATATACATATATAAACATACATATATATACATATATAAACATACATATACCCCCCACACATATATATACGTATATACACACCCATAATGCCCATATATATTATATATATATATATAATATAAACATACATATACACACACACATCCATATACCCCCCATATATATAAAAACACACACATATACGTATATACACATCCATATACCCCCCACATATATATAAACATACACACACACACACACACATTCATATACCCCAAATATATATAAACATACACACACACACATTTTAATATATATATATATATATGTACGTGATTTGCTGAGTAATAAATTCTATAAAAACCTCCCTTAGTGTTCTTAAGTGCCCTCCGCATTTTCTTTCTTTTTTTTTTTTTTTCAAAGTTCAACAAATTTCAGCTGCTACATTGGACGTGGTGTCTAAATTGACGGGACTGGCTATGGGTGATGGTTTTTTCTGTTTGCTAACAACCCAGCCGACTGTTTGATTCAATTCTTTTCAAAGCAACACAAACACACACAGATCCATTGTTCTTGCAATTTCATGCTCCTCAATAGTTTTTAAAGTTGATAAGATTGATATTCGTATGACTCAATGATCTCCTCGTAGGGTGTGTCCTTAAGGGAGCAGAATTTACGCACTTGTACGTTTTATGTTGCAATATTAGTCACAAGGGGACACTGTACTCAGAGACAACAGTATTTAACAGTTGAAATGATTGTGTATCATGTGTTAACCTCAATCTAACATCCATTCCTTCAGTGTTGTGTCAGAAATCATATTTTCTAATCTATTATCTTTGCCATCAAAGTAGGGCATTTATTATTATTATTATTGTTGTTAACCCTTTATTTATCCGCAATAGGGTTGGTTGATTTTAAACCTTTTTGAAAATATCAAATTCTCTCAAACAGTGGTAAAAGGAATACTGATACCAAAAACTAGATCTCTTACTTGCACCATTGTTTGAGAAAATAGCATCAAATATCGTTGGTTAAAATGCAGCAAATGTCCTGGTTTTCATAACATTGGGCCCGGTATTGAGAATTCTGGGGTATGGGGGTTATCGTCCTTTGTCTGTGAGCCTCTGTTTCAAACCAACCAATCATGAACCAGCATACTTTGGCGGCAAAGCCGAATAAGCAAACTGATGCCACCTCTTCTGATCCAGCTAGCACCGGAGACAGACCTAAAAAAGGGTTTCTCCACCTTTTCTTCTTCAACAAGAATCGGAGTCGGACGCAAACCAGAAGTCCATCATATCCGAACGGAACAGAGGGCCGTAGCAAGGTCTCCGTTAATACCCCATATCTCAGGATACACCAGATAAGTGACAAATTATATTTGCGCAGACGAACTAAAGTTTGCAACTTTATTGTTATTCTGTAATACAGTCTTTATTCATATTTCTGTTGTTCGTTATTTCTTTGACTCTTACCTGTCTGCCACACTCGTGGTTAACTATTACAAACCTCGGAGTAATGCCGTTAGTGTCTAATTTCTTTATACCGGAAATTGGTTAGAAAATTTAGCCTGTTATTTACTGACTTTAGTTCTCTGGTGATCATAACATACATCCACCAATGTATGTATTTATCAGTTAAATGTTCACATCTTACTGACAGCTACGGACGACCTAGAGGAAAGGGGTTGTTTTTACACTGTTAGAGTTTAGAAATATATATATAAATTCAGTCGGGTTCCACTCCAGGCTAAAAGTAACTGTTAAATCTAGCCACACTGATGAGACGTAAACGTCGAAACACGGATGTCAGTGGATGACTATTATATGCTTCCAAACCCCGGTAGAACTCTCTAGAGAGGACTTTAACGAACTTTCACCGCTTAGCGTCATGCAATACTCGTCTGTTTTTTTTACAGACTTGAGTTCTCTGGTGATCGTAACACATCTAGCGATATATGTATTTATCAGTTGAATGTTCACCTCTTATTGACAATTAATTCAATATTTAAAACAGAAAATATTGTCATTTTAAATAAAATTAATAAAATATAACTAGAATTTAAATTGAAAATATGTTCCATTACTCACCGACACCTCTGATAGGCTGATTTTTACCTCATTAATTAAGTTTTTATAGTGATAACATTTTAAAAGATTTTACCTCATTAATAATTAATGAATAAATTAATAGTGATAACATTTTAAAAGATTTTACCTCATTAATTTTCAGTGGAAATATGTCCCATTAAAACCGACACCTCTGATAGGCTGATTTTTACCTCATTAATTAAGTTTTAATAGTGAAAACATTTTAAAAGATTGAAATCTATTTCCTTAAACGAAGGCAAACTTTTGAAAAAAAAAATTTTGTGTGGTAATTCTTAATATTATTTTGCCACTTTCCCCACATGTGAGACGTTACAGTTCCAAAATCGACCTACCCTAATCCGCAATAGCATGGTGGAATGTATGACAAACTAGTATCGTATTGCCGATTCTTTACTACTGAATAGAAATGTATTCATTTAATTAATTTCTCTTTTTTATTTATTTTAATTTAGACCGTTTTTCTAAGAGCTGACAATCTCTGGTGTTTTCGGTATTTTGATCGTTGGGCGGTTTGGGGTGCTATGATAGATAAGTCAATTTTCAACCTTAACTTAAACGATGTGATTCAATTTTAAAAGTATTTAAACTGAATTTTAGGAAGTTTGAAGTCATATATTTCTTAATGAAATAATTTCCATACTAATAAAATTTAGCAATGCATACGAAATGCATTTTTGTCATAAAGTCAGACTTGACTGACTTTCTTGTTCTAAAACAGGGGTCTCCAACCTTTTCAGACCGAGGGCCACAATCTTAAAAGGAAAAGAAAAAATAACAGCTAAATTCACAAGGCAACAGTTTTAATTTATTAATGAGACATCTGATGTTGTTTGCTATCACAAAAAGATGTAATATCGGGATAAAATGAAGAGGTATTTTAAGTATTATGAACATGTGAGAGATGGATCTCATGTGGGGGGTTTCCCAGTTGGTAAATTTTGTGAGACTGGCACAGTAAAGGATTGTAATTTTTATTGAATGAAGTGGCAAATAAAAGTTTTAGCTTTTATTCATTTATTTGGGAACGATATTGCTACCAATGGTTTCCTGCTAAAAGCATTCATCAGGTAAACAGAAATGGTGTAAATGGTCAAATGTGTACGTTGGATTACTATTACTTTTTCTAGTATACTAGTGCCAACCATACACATTAATAATATATATATATATACATATATATATATATATATATATATAAGAGAGAGAGAGAGAGAGAGAGAGACAGACAGACAGACAGACAGACAGACAGACAGACAGAGAGATCATGTGTGTTTGACTGATTTTGATGGCATGTCAACCTGTCAAGGTTTTTTTATGCCTAGACGTTAGGGAATCGCGTTCATTGTACATTCATATTTACATTTTTTGTGTAGTTGCTTCTTAAGAGTTTTTTTTTGTTGGTACAAGGTCCTATCGAATATGAATAATTTTTAAATAGATCTGACGCATAAATGGAAACCTAACAGATATTACCACCCTGGGTCAGAGAGGACCTGGAATTAATGACAGTGAAAGGATTATACACACTTCCAAGATTTCCAGAAGTGGAGCCTCACCATCAGATGCAGAACAACGTCCCTTTTGTAGGTTTTCTCCAACTGGTTTCTAACAAGGGTAGCATGAATATTGAAGCGAATTAAACAAAGAATACTCTAAACTTTTCAAAGAGAATAAGATAGGGCTGTAGTCTTTATGTAGAACCAGCACAACGCACTGATGTCGGTGCGATCAAACATAACCAGGCCAGTCTAACACAATAACGATACCGTAATTATTTGTGTATCACACACACACATTGTAACTTGTCAAGGTTGACAATGAAGGTAATTACTGCCTCCTTACAGGTCATTTTGGGAAGAGTTGTTTCATTTGATGTGCTCACTAACCCAATTTTAAATCTGTCAACCGTTGTGACATACCAGTGACTAGGCCTTTTTTTTTCATAATATCTATTGATATGCATCAGAATTGGTTTTCTGTTTTTTTCCAAGGAGGTTAATGATCCCGTCTTTAGTTTCTGAGTTAGCGAGTGAAATAAAATGTAACGTAAGATCTTTTTTAGTCTTCCGTATTATAACCTTAATTATTTGTGTATTTGTCCAACGTTTTATCCGTTCATACCGATTAAAAACAAGTGTTTATATAAGTTAGTATAGACGTGTTTATATAAGTTAGTATATTGTCGGTATCAGCCAGACAGCGTGGGAGTATATCCCCTTTTCGCTAGCGCTAACACTCCACCACCTACCCCTTTCCACAGATGCATCCACTGGAACTTGTCAGTATTTACAGTGACGGTAATTACTGCCCCCTGGCACGTCATTTTGGGAGAAGGGTGACCTACGATGCAGCAATTCCTTAATCGGTTCAAAAATGTAACTACACGTGTTCTTGATTTTATACCTGTCTAGAGGGAGGCTGAAATACTGTAAAAAAGTGAATGGTATTTTTTCTTTGACCATGTGTCTGACATTTTCCTTTTTTCTCATGTGGACTCCTGGACGTCTCATTATCTCGACCTTGTCTCCATCAACTTTCGTTGAGAACTCCCACAATGCAACAATTATTCTCTTACTTCCTTTCAATTGAAATGTCGCAAGATGATGAGAGACATGAAGTAGCTTAATGAATATATATATATATATATATATATATATATATATATATAGTATCTCAAGAAAAATAGAATTATAAATAAACTAGACACCCATTCAGCTCTCGGTAGATAATTGAGATGAGGGAAAAGAGAGTTAGCAAAGCGAATAAATAAATAAATAAATAAATAAATACGGCTGGACGAAACCTTAAAATCATTTTGTTAGCTTTCTAAGAAAGAAAATGTTTGACCTCATTTAAGCTATGGGTTGTTGGTTGTGAATTTTAACATAGAAATACATTTTAAATTCTCCCGGCTCTCTCTCTATATATACTCTCCAGAGAAAATAAAATTATATAACGAGGAGGTAGTCAAGAGATACATAGAGGGAAAGAAAGAGATAGACGCAGAGTAAAGTAAGAGATTGCTCGGTTTTTGACTTAATTGCAAATTACGACTAATTAGAACCAATTAAAACAGGATTTTTTTCAAACATAATTCAATCCTAAAAGTAAGGAATAATTTTGTATACTTTTCGTGTCATTAAACTAAACAGTAAAAGTAAAGTAAGTAAAGTCGTCGGGGCGGCCTAAAGTCGGTATCAGCCAGTCAGCGAGGGAGTCTATCCCCTTTTCAATAGCGCTAGACCGTCTGAGGTGGAGACCCATACACCTACCATCAGCTACTTACTTTACTGCACAGATCCCTGTGCTACTCATACGATGAGTTGGCGAGGACCTGTATCGAACTAGGAACCTTGTGGTTTCTAGTCGAACGCTCCACCGACTGAGCTAACCCGGCCCCTTAAACTAAACAGTAAAAAAGCCTTTAGGAAGCAAAAGTTGATTAACTTAGCTTTAGTATAATAATAGACATTTGCAAGAACCTTAATGATTAGGTAGGCCTAAAAATAAATAAAAAAAAAAAAACCCAGTGTACTTAACATTCAATATCCCATTTAACTGAAAATAAATTTATTCACTATTTATTTTATAAATCTATTAATAAGCAGCCATGGTCAAATCCGTTGACATGCTCTCCTGCTCCTTTTGAAAAGCACCCATCTCCACCCCAGTGAATATGAACTCATTTTATTAACTATTTATTACAACATGAAACATTTTACACCGACCCCACCCCCAATTCGCCATACCCTGATGACTTGCCTTGCTATAGTTATTACCTGAAGGTTTGTCAACAACCTTAAATGCGTTCTATATTGTTTCTGATAGGCTCATTTTTACCGGAAATGCATGCTGCTTATGTTTGGAAAGTTCATAAACATGAGTGGTAATATGGTGTACATCACATATACGACCAGGGCACTTCATGTTGTATAATGGTAGCAAGCTAGACTCGCAGACCATTGTTAGTGAATTCGATTCTCATTGGGAGCCCCATACTCCTGGCCTTGTGCCATATCTAAGCTAAGCTTAGTAAATAACTATATACGACCAGGGCACTTCATGTTGTATAATGGTAGCAAGCTAGACTCGCAGACCATTGTTAGTGAATTCGATTTTCACTGGGAGCCCCATACTTCTGGCCTTGTGTCATATCTAAGCTAAGCTTAGTAAATAACTATATACGACCAGGGCACTTCATGTGGTATAATGGTTAGCAAGCTAGACTCGCAGACCATTGTTAGTGAATTCGATTCTCACTGGGCGCTCCATACTTGTGGCCTTGTGCCGTATCTAAGCTACGCTTAGTAAATAACCATACGACCAAGATAAGGGCACCACGTGGTATAATGGTTAGCAAGGTAGATTCGCAAACTATAGTTAGTGAGTTCGATTCTCACTGGGCGCTCCATACGTGTGGCCTTGTGTCGCATCTAAGCTACTCTTAGTAAATAACCATACGACCAAGAAGATTAAATAGATTTAATTCCTGTACATATTCGTGCATTGATCGAATTTTGAAAACCTAATTTGAAAAAAAAAAAATGGCGTCAACCATTACAGGTGCAATAATGAGAAAATTAATCTAATATTTCCAGACCAATTAGTAATGAGTTCGATCCTAACTTGCCGCCATATTTAGCGGCCTTGTTTCAAATATAAGCTACGTTTTGTTTTGTTTTTCTTTTTAGTAATAAGCATAACGCTATCTTATTCTCTTTGAAAATGTTTACAGTATGACTTCCTTGCAAAAGATTTTAATAGATTTACATTCAACAGACGAGAAGAAGAAGACATTCTAGTGCTATTTGATATCACGTCTTAGAGTTTTATCAAGTGTTCGGTGACAGAGGATTTAAAGAATGTTCCCACAAGACTTTTAATTGGATTAAATGGTCTGCCTACTTATCAATGCCAAATTAAATAAAACAAATGCTAAATCAAGAAACTCTAGTAGTGATGTAAGTAAATTTGGTGGAGTGGTCTACTGTTGGTATCAGCCGAACAGTGAAGGAGTCTATCCCCTTTTCGCTAGCGCTAGACCAGGGAGATCGTTTTTTTTGTGTTTTTTTTTTTTTTTTTTTTACTGAGGTGGACCACTACACCTACCGACAGATCAGATTACCCAATCTGTGCAACTCATACACTGAGTTGGCAGCGGACTAGTATCGAACCAGGAACCTTGCGATTCCTAGGCGGGTGCTCTAACGGTCCAGAGAGAGAGAGAGAGAGAGAGAGAGAGAGAGAATAAATAATAGTTTTCCCTTGAATTGGTGGGCGATTCAACAATAATGGATCTGTGAGACTACCTTCTACCTCCCACCCCTCTACCCAGATGACACCGGGTAGCCGCTTCTGGTACATATATAAAGTACAGTTGGTATGTATGTATGTCCGAAGTACACTATGAAAATAAAACAATTAACAACAAAGTAAATATATATACACATTCACTATCACCAGACATTGCATTTTTGAGCATAAATAATGAAGATTTGATTAATATTCATTAAGATAATCAAAAAGTAAAATGCCAATAGTAACAGCATGTTTTTTTTTCTTTTTTTTTTGGGGGGGGGCATTTAACATTTTGAAAAGGAGACATTAATATTTCTTTTTACAATATCTGTGCACTTTTTTTCTGTCGACCCGGATCAACGCGAAGTCTATTTTACATAGGGATTTTAATGGGGCATCCTGCGAGGATCCAACTCGTGATTCAGTCATAATGAATCTGCAAGACTAACTCTTTTGTCCCACCCCCTCTACCCAGGCGACGACGGGTAGGCGCTTCTAATTAAAAATAAAAGATTTGTTTATTAATTGCAAAAATGTGCAAATCATCGAAATCAAATTATATTTCTCGCATGATCGCTGCAAAGAAAACGACAAACCAGTCAGTGGTTGCAATTTGTGTAGAGCAGGGGGGTCACCAAACTATGTCCCGCGGGCCGGATCTGGCCCGCGAATACATTTTATCAGTCCCGCCGACTGTACTTTAATTCAGTTTCACAAAACTCACTAAACCTTTCTGCTAATGTTGCGTTCTTTGATAATGTTTTGAAAATAAATATGTTGGTTAAATTGTTTTTGTGCATCTTACGCCACTCATCAATGAATATAACATGGTGTCGTATCGCAAGGTGGAAAGATACACAGATGAATGGTGTGCTTAACACATTTATTAAGCACCAGCATCCGGTGCTAAACGGATACATACAAACACAGACCAAATAAGTACAAACAATTAACAAGACAAACTCCCACTAAAAAGAGAAGGGTCAGTTCGGTATAGCCAACGGAGCAAAGTCAGTTTGAATATTATTCAGCGAGTTAATCTATTTTAATCGTAGGCTATTTTATGGCTATGAACCAGTGCATATGGTAGAGTACCGAAGGGATGTTACCTACAGCACACGGAAAGATAAACTTGGTTTTACATTTTTTTCTCAGAGCTTTCATTCTGGCTAGCAAGTATTGAACACAATAATAATGTGGTTCGCACTCGTTATTTTTTAAATGAATTATCCGGCCCAATTTGGTGATCCCTGGTGTAGAGAATGAATCAATTAAATGACAACAGATCAAGTAACGATCTTAAAATACATCTTACACACTATACATACGTGTATATATATGTCGGTGTGTGTGTGTGTGGGGGGTAGATGTGTGAATATATTTGGATTTTTGATTGACATTTATGACATCTTGCCGGCAAGAAAAACAATAAAGAATAAACAGAATAAACAATTACTTCCGGTTATATTAAGTGAAAGACATCTAATACTTATATATATATATTATATATATATATATATATATATATATATATATATATATATATATATATATATACACTGTACGTACACACACATACATGGATATATATAAGTACATATATGTATATGCATACATATATATATATTCACACATACATGGATATATATAAGTACATATATGTATACGCATACATACATATATACATACATATTCACACATACATGGATATATATAAGTACATATATGTATATGCATACATACATATATATTCACACATACATATATATTCACACATACATGGATATATATAAGTACATATATGTATATGCATACATACATATATATTCACACATACATGGATATATATAAGTACATATATGTATATGCATACATATATACATATATATTCACACATACATGGATATATATATAAGTACATATCTGTATATGCATACATATATATATATATATACATATATATTCATACATACATGGATATATATATAAGTACATATCTGTATATGCATACATATATATATATACATACATATTCATACATACATGGATATATATATAAGTACATATCTGTATATGCATACATATATATATTATATAAGTACATGTATATGCATACATATATATATATATATACATATATATTCATGCATACATATATATATATATATATTCATACATACATGGATATATATATATAAGTACATATCTGTATATTACATACATATATATACATATATATTCATACATACATGGATATATATATAAGTACATATCTGTATATGCATACATAATATAATATATATTATATATATATTCATACATACATGGATATATATATAAGTACATATCTGTATATGCATACATAATATATATATATACATATATATTAATACATACATGGATATATATATAAGTACATATCTGTATATGCATACATATATTATATATATCATACATACATGGATATATATATATAAGTACATATCTGTATATGCATACATATATATATATACATATATATTCATACATACATGGATATATATATATAAGTACATATATGTATATGCATACATATATATTCATACATACATGGATATATATATATAAGTACATATATGTATATGCATACATATATATATTAACACATATATACATATATATTCACACATATATACATTAACACATATACATATATATATCACACATATATATATATATTCACACATATATACATTCACACACATATATATTCACCATATATATACATATATATATTCACACATATATACATATATATATTCACACATATATACATATATATATTCACACATTATACATATATATATTCACAAATATATATATTTACGCACACAAGCACGAGTTGATATGCCACTAATACCAACCAACACACATATGTAAGCAAATACATATATAAATATTCAAGTACACACACATATACATTGTGCAGCTCACGTAGTATAATGATTAGAAACCTAAACAAGCACACCATTAGCAGTGAATCATATATATATATATATATATATATATATATATATATATATATATATACACGCATTTATGGATCCGAATATATCCACCCAGAGATTAGAATGTTACCCGTTCTATGAGGATGTTTTAATGCTGAGAATATACGTTTACCATAAAAGAAGTAAGGTAATATCAGGTCTACTTTTAGTAAAATGTTACTTTCTATTGCCATATCAAATGAATATAACATTTAATATATTCAAGTGTTATTACTGTAAATTTAATGTGAGTTTCATCAACTTTTAGCAAAATCTGTGTAATATCCTGTGTCACCATAGCAACGGAATTTCCCAGTAACATGCAATGAGACTAGGTCACATGACCTATTAAAGTAACCTCTTAAAGTCTCTCTCTCTCTCTCTCTCTCTCTCATATGTATGTGTGTGTGTGTGAGTGTATTTATACATATGTACACATATATATGCATAAGTACACATACATATTCACATACACAGGTACGTAGACGTTCTTATTAACATATATGTAAACATGTATACAAATTAATACTTATTTAAACATACACATATATACAGATGTGCGTACTTTATATATATATATATATATATATATATATATATATATATATATAATAGGGGCACCCAGTGAGAATCAAACAATGGTCTGATAATCTAGTTTGCTAACCATTCCATCAGGCGGATGTATGTATGTAAAAGAAACTGATAAATATATACACACACATAACGTAGGTATTTATTTGGTAGAACTTGCAAATCATACTCAAAATTAAAACGGAGCGGGAAAGTTCAATTATAGTGTGACCCAGAAAAAACAGAACCCAAATTATTTATTTTCCCATTAAACTAACCCTAAACCCTAACCCTAACCCCCCTAGTTAAAATGAACAGTTTTATTACAAAATTTGTGGGTTCTGTTTTTCCTGGGTCACCCTATATACAGGATGACCCAGAAAAAACAGAACCCAAATTATTTATTTATTTTCCCATTAAACTAACCCTAAACCCCAACCCTAACCCTAACCCCCTAGTTAAAATTAACAGTTTTATTACAAAATTTGTGGGTTCTGTTTTTTCTGGGTCACCCTATATACAGGATGACCCAGAAAAAACAGAACCCAAATTATTTATTTATTTTCCAATTAAACTAACCCTAAACCCCAACCCAAACCCTAAACCCCCTAGTTAAAATTAACAGTTTTATTAAAAAATTTGTGGGTTCTGTTTTTTCTGGGTCACCCTGTAATACCAAATTGAACTTTCCCGCTGCGTTTTAATTTTGAGTATGATTTGCAAGTTTTACCATTTATTTACCCAACCCGTTCGCCACAAGGTCTCAAGTATAGGGCATCCAGCGAGGATCGAACTCACTACTCAGTTGTAATGGATCTGTGAAACTAATTTGCTAATCATTAGACCACGATGGGACGCCCCGTACACGCATAACACACACACGCGTATGTGTATACGTATACGTGTATATAACTACTACGATATCAGATAACAATCTTTAAAAATATCAAAGAAATTTATCTTGTATATTGTATAAAAGATTTATTAAATAAAATGCACTCACGAATATATTATATAAGTGGCATTTGTCAATGTAGATAGGCGGTATTTAATGACATATATGATCTATTTACTTACGTCGTTTTGGCTAAGTACAAAGAGGAAGTCCTATACATAGGTAAACATTAGCCTACTATATATATATATATATATATATATATATATATATATATATACATACATGACCGACATATATATGGCGCGAATGCCCACGTTGGTGAATATTGTAACGTCTTTCGTTTTTTGCAGTATTAAGGTTTTTTGTTTTTATAAACTCATTTGACTTTCCTCTCCGACCCAAACAACTACGGGAGTGAATGAGCTCTGATGATGATTTTTGTAAAATCGAAATATTGATCAGTATCAGCTATGATTATATTATAAATTGTTTTCTTCTTTAACAGCATTGTGTGATGTTTTCATTCCACCTTTTCTTACTCATATATATATATATATATATATATATATATATCTCACGATTTTGCATATAAGACCCGAGGCATATTTTAACCGATTTATTAACAAATAAAACAAAACTAAAAAAAATTCGGTCTAATGTTATAAAAATCTGATGTTAATTTAATAGATAGAATTGTGTATTAAATATTTATTTTTAACTGTAATGTTTTTTTAATACCAAGTAAAAAAAAATAAAAAAAATAGTGAGGTTAGAATGAAACAACTATTACGTGAATTGTACAAGTTTTTCCATTAATTGATACTTAACAAAAGAAGTGACAAAAATATTTTCACATATTCAGCAATAAGGATAAAATAATGAAATACAATTCAAATAATTATGTAATTTAATTCAACATTTGAAAACACTTTTAAGCAACCAACGTAAACTACATACATTATATTCACAGACACACACACATATATATATATATATATATACAAACTTACACATATATACAAAGCAAATCATGAATATATATATATATATATATATATATATATATATATATATATATATATATAAACATATAAACACACACATATATGTAAACATGCATACACATATATACACCTATGTATATCTACATGCATGTATATACGTATACGCACATATATTTATCGATGCATTTATATATACATACACACACATATATATCCATTCATTTATATATACATACCCACATATATATATATCCATTCATTTATATGTACATACACACACATATACATCCATTCATTTATATGTACATACACACACATATACATCCATTCATTTATATGTACATACACACACATATACATCCATTCATTTATATGTACATACACACACATATACATCCATTCATTTATATGTACATACACACACATATGCATCCATTCATTTATATGTACATACACACACATATACATCCATATATATATATATATATATATATATATATCCATGCATTTATATATATACACACACACATACATACATATCGATGCAATTATATACACACATACATACATACAAATGCAATTATATATATACACACACACACATACATATCGATGTAATTATATATATATACACACACACATACATATCGATGTAATTATATATACACACACCACACATCGATGTAATTATATACACACACACACACACACACACACACATACATATCGATGTAATTACACACACACACACATACACACACACACACCAACACATATCGATAATTATATATACACACACACACACACACACATATCGATGCAATTATATATATATACACACACACACACACATACATATCGATGCAATTATATATACACACACACACACATACATATCGATGCAATTATATATACACACACACACACACATACATATCGATGCAATTATATATACACACACACATACATATCGATGCAATATATATACACACACATACATATCGATGCAATTATATATACACACACACACACATACATATCGATGCAATTATATATACACACACACAACATACATATCGATGCAATTATATATACACACACACACACATACATATCGATGCAATTATATATACACACACACACATACATATCGATGCAAATTATATATACACACACACACATATCGATGCAATTATATATATACATACACACACACATACATATCGATGCAATTATATATATACACACACACATATCGATGCAATTATATATATACACACACACACATATCGATGCAATTTATATATACAACACACACACATATCGATGCATTATATATACACACACACACACATACATATCGATGCAATTATATATACAACACACACACCACATACATATCGATGCAATTATATATACACACACACATACATACATATCGATGCAATTATATATATACACATACATATCGATGCAATTATATATATACACACGCACATACATATCGATGCAATTATATATACACACGCACATACATATCGATGTAATTATATACACACAAGCACACACATCCCGATGCATTTATATATACACACACATCCCGATGCATTTATATATACACACACATCCCCATTTATACACATACACACTAACACACATATCATGCATTTATATACACACACATATCCATGCATACACACACACACACATATCCATGCATACGCACACATATATATGCATGCATGCACACACATATGAAAAACAAATAATTACACGCAACTAAAATACAAATAACGAAGAATATACATCAAAATAAATTAAAAAGTTTCGTCTTTAGTATTAAGTTCATTTACTTACCATCACAGGATTTATGGTCGGCTTGGAGTTGGTATCCGCGTCGACAGGAACAGATCGGTCCCCCGGGCGTATGGGTGCAGTGGTGACTGCAACCCCCATTGTTGGCCAGACAGCTGTCTACCACTTCCACGTGGATCCCTGGTTGTACAAAGAAACATAGGAAAATCCATGAGACACACAGGAGATGTAAAGATCGGATCGGACAGTTGCGTCCGGACCGACACATTATCGTGCACAAAAACAAAACAAAAAAAAAACTGTGTTCAATTTGAACAAATTTTTTTTTAGGTGCGTGAGGTGTGCATATGCGAAATTGGGAGCGAGTTGTGTTTTTAAAGACCGCCTCTTGCCAATTCGGCTGGCTGGTCGGTGTACGACCGTCAGGTTTGTTGTTGTTGTCGTGAGTGACAGACCCAGGAGGGCGGTTTTTCAATACGATAGAGTTTGTTTTAGTTAGCGGAAGTTTTTTTCTTCTTTCTTTTGAGGGGAGAAGAAAAGGAGAAAAAAAAGTCGGGGGAGAGGTGATTATTGTGTACGAGAACTGGGCGTGATTTTTCTTTTTATAGATAGATAGATAGATAGAGAGAGAAGAATTTAGTGGTGAGGACCTTGTGTAGTGAAATCATTGTACAGGTGTGTGGATGGTTAATATACCCTATATGGAATAAGTAAAATAGAGAGACTAAGAAAAGGTAGGATAAATATTAGATAGGTATTATTGGGAGTAAATGAAGACAAAAAGAGGAGTTTATATATATGAGAGAGAGAGAGAGAGAGAGAGAGAGAGAGAGAGAGAGAGAGAGAGAGAGAGAGAGATTATATATATATATATATATATATATATATATATATATATATATAAAAAAAGTAAGGTCCGCAAAATGTATTTTGTTCTCAGAAATTTTTTTTTTTAATTGTAAAACAAAAAGAATTAAAAAAAAATTTTTTTCTGAGAACAAAATACATTTTGCGGACCTTACTTTTATTATATATATATATATATATATATATATAAAGTCATCGGGCGGCCTAATGTCGGTATCAGCCAATCAGCGAGGGAGTCTATCCCCTTTTCAATAGCGCTAGACCAAGGAGATTGTTTTTAGCATCTGAGGTGGAGCGCCACACCTACCATCAGCTCCTTACTTTACCGCACAGATCCCTGTGCTACTCATACGCTGAGTTGGCGAGGACCGGTATCGAACTAGGAACCTTGTGGTTTCTAGCCGAACGCTCTACCGACTGAGACTAAATACTGAAGATAGATAGATAAGAAACAGACTGAAATAGAGGAATAAAATAGTGATAGATAATAAGTATGCGCAAATTTTTCTCCGAAAATTGATATTCTTTATATTAAAAGCCTAATTCAAAGTAAATAAATCAACGGTTCTTTGTTATTGCTGGAAAGAAAAAAGCAAAGAAAGAAAGAAAAGAAAAGTAACCCCCCCACCGCCCAAAAAAACACCCCACAAAATTGTTCTTTAGCAATTAAGAAAGAAAAAAGTAGTAATTTTTTTATTAACCATAATTGATTATATATATATAATCTATATGCGATGTTAACACTCGAATAGGAAAGGCATGGTTGGCCACCAACAAATTATCAGTCATATGGAAATCCGATCTCCCCGACAAGCTAAAGAGACGTTTCTTCCAGGCTATGGTTGTGTCGGTACTGCTATATGGCTGTACCACTTGGACCCTAACAAAGCGCCTTGAAAATAAGCTAGATGGGAGCTGCACCAGATTGCTGCGAGCGGTCCTGAATAAGTCGTGGAAGCAGCACCCACAAAAAAAGCAACTATATGGCCACCTGCCCCCATCTCACAAAACCATACGAGTAAGACGGGCTAGGCATGGGGGCACTGCTGGAGAAGCAAGGATGAGCTCGTAAGCGACGTACTACTGTGGAAGCCAACACATGGGCATGCTAATGTGGGCCGACCAGCCAGGACCTACATTGACCAACTATGTATGGATGCTGGCCGCAGCGCAGAGGAGCTACCAGAGTCGATGAATGATAGGGAAGGTTGGCGAGAGATAGTTATGGATATCCTTGCAAACTGCGCAACATGATGATGATATAATCTATCTATCTACTCCCTCTATCTATATATAGATAAAGAACAGACTCAGATAGCAGTCTGGGATTAACATCAGTAATATATATATATATATATATATATACAGTATCCAATTGCCGCTTTAACTTTTCCGTTGCAGTGGCACCAGAAAATAATCCAAAAGTGCTCAATATATTAAAAACATAAAGCAGAAGTAATAATGATAATATTAGTAGAGGAAAAAACCTCTTAATTTTTCCTCTACTAATATTATAATATATATATAATATATATAATATATATATATATATTATATATATAGAGAGAGAGAGAGAGAGAGAGAGAGAGAGAGAGAGACCGGACTGAGATTGATAGATAAGAGACATACAGATACATAGGTTGATATAAATAGACAGACAGCAGCCTGGAATTAACAATTGCGTTTATAGATTTATTTCCATACAAATACATACATACTACATATATATATATATAAACCCAGTGTAATGATCAGGTTGTAGTAGAGTGGTGATTTTATAAACAGAATAAAAGGAAAGACATAATGAAAGAAAACTAATAAATAAATGGTGAAAAAGAAAAGAAAAAAAATCACTATTTTTCTCAAATTTCAAAATGAATAAAAAAAGTCGGTTATTGATAGAAAAGACCTAAAAGGAAATAGGTAAGTAAAAATGTATAGGTAACAAGTTGATCTTGGTACTCAGTAAATGAAAGGCGTATACCAAATAAGTAGGGTGGGAGATTAGGTAACTTTAATCAAAGGGAAATGTAAATATTTATCAACTCCTCTGCACATCAAAAAGGATATGACATAAGGTCAATTTCTAAAGTGGGGTTTAACAGGTTTTAATTCAGAGTTTTCCTTCTCCTAGACTGGTTGCCTTACCAAAGTTAAAGAGCCCAGTCTGTCCTACTATCTAATTATACCTGGAGGGAGAATAGTTGAATCCAACTATTTTCCCTCTAGTAAAAGTAGATAAATTCGTCGGGGTGGCCTAGTGGGTATCAGCCCGACAGCAAGGGAGTCTATCCTCTTTTCACTAGCGCTAGACCAAGGAAATTGTTTTGGCGTCTGAGGTGGGGCGCCCCACCTACCATCAATCTCTTCATTTTACCGCACAGATACCTGTGCTACTCATACACTGAATTGGCGAGGGCCGGTATCAAACCAGGAACTTTAACTAGGGGGTTTAGGGTTAGGGTTAGGATTGGGGTTTAACTTTAGTTTAATGGGAAAATAAATAAATAATTTGAATTCTGTTTTTTCTGGGTCACCCTAATTTTGATACCTTTGTGCAAGTTCAGCCCCAAAATATTATTTGAGTTGAAAAAAAGCACGTTGCACGTTGAATTTAAAATTACTTTATGTTTTGTTGGCATATGAAGTAGAGCCGGATTCAGACCTGGGTGACACTTCCGGTTAGGGGGACTCCTCAAGTTGCCTCAAGAAATTAAATTAGGTACACGAAAAATAAAACAAATTGAGAGACATCTAGGATGAGATTTTGCTTGGGTTTAGAAGGGGGACTTCTATCTGACGCCATCGGTCCGTTTTACCCCCCCGCCCCCTTACACCTCCGTTATTTTTATACGTTATGTTCATTTTTTAAAAAATAATAAGATTAATCTTATGATTATTACAACTTTTATAAAGGAAGTCTGTGTGTCCCTCTAGCAGGGAGGGACGGGGTAATTTCTCGTTTTGCTCTGTTAGGAAATAGTTTAATTTTGGGTCATAAAAAAAATAAAATTATCTCGGCCAAATTGAGTTTAAAACCTCTTCGGGGATTAACCAAACAATCGTTGGAATTTGAGCCCAAAACTGGGGAATTTTAGTCGGACATTTGCTGGATTAAGATTTCTTTTGGACTGTCAGAATCTTTGGACCTTAAAAAAAAAAATCATGTTGAGGGCGGACAACGGACAGATTGAAAAAGAAGGGGTCAAAGTTTTGGTACCGGACATGTATAGCGAAAAAGTGGGGGTCCCCTTAATGAGAAAATGTGATATTTTAAAAAGTACCTGGTACCTATTACTTAAGCATAATATAATTTATATCTAAATGTAGATATATAAATAAATTATCTATATTATATCTAGATAATACATTAAAATAATTCATTCTAGATTATTTCAACTTTTTAAATGCATATCATGTCATTTTCTATTAACCTTATCTTTAGCTCAGGCTATAGAGCACCCATCTTGGAATCACAAGGTTCTTCGATAGTCCGTCAACTCAGCGTATGAGTAGCACATATTTAGTATCTGATCTAAGCGTAAAGTGGGAAGCTGGCGACAGACAAACAAAACGATCTCCTTGGTCTGACGCTAGCGAAAAGGGTATAGACTCCATCGCTGTCCGGCTGATACCGACAATAGGTCACTCCGCCAACTTTACTTATCTTTGAACTTAACTAATTTTAACATTTTAGTATTTAATAAAGACAACAGCTCTTTCAACTGTGTCATATGGTAATCTAATAGATTGCAATGGAGTTATCAGAATAATAATTAACCAGAATGATTTTATCTATTTTGTTATTTTCTAAAAGAAATACAATGGTTAAATTACAAAAATACTAATAATATCGGGTACTCGCTTGATTACCTCATTTTAGGAATGATCCCCCCTTTTAGATGTACCAGGTATTTTTTTTTTTACAATATCACAATTTTTGCTTAAGTCCCCACCCGTTTCGGAATTCATGTCCGGTATCTAAACCCCGCCCCTGGTTAGAGTGGACAACAAATACGCGAGTGTATGAAATTAAAATAAGAAAAATTAAGAAAAAAAACAAACTTTGCTAACAATAAGGTCGAGATTTGTCCCTTTTTCTTTTTCTTCCCCCGTCGTTAATAAATTCAAAGCTTTCATGTTAAACCTTTTGAAAAGACAGAACTTACAGGGAGGAAACAGCGGGTGACCCGACTTTCTTTGAGTCGAGAAGAATGGTAAAACAACTTCCCCCGTTCTCACCAGGGTGATAATGAAAATGTTAATTAAGGTGGGTGAAGACTAAAGAGGAACCATAGCTGCTTTATGTTTTGCTTTTTTTCCAGGTGGAACTGGAATTAATTTTCGATTACTTATACATGCAAAGGTAAGTCAGTCAGTGGGAATATAAGAAAAAAAATTGATACGAGGGGCGGGCATTGTCTTGTTTTGTATTTCCTGTTAAGAAAAAATCTTCTCAACCCAAGAAAACGGGTAGCCTTTATTTAAAACTCCTTGTGAATTTTTCACACCAGTTTTAACTAGTGTTTTTTTTTCACTGGAGACCGAGTGACAGCAAGTCTCTTCAGGTTTCCAGTAAGTAATTATTTACCCAACCCATTCGTCACGGGTAGGATGTGACATTAGGACGCAAATATAAAGCATCCAACCATTTGATGGTGAGGCTTCAATACCAGGGCTCCGGGAGTGTGGAGTCACCTCTTCATTGTCATTTCATACCAGGAGTAACAGCAGTCTCTTCAGTATCCAGGGCACTTCTAAATAATTATTTACCCAACCTGTTCATCACGAATAGGATGTGACACAAGGTTGCAAGTATGAGGCATTCAACGAGGATCGGACTCGCTATTCACTAGTAATGGATCTGCAAGACTAGCTCGCTAACCATTACACCACATTTCTAAGTAGGTATTTACCCAACCTGTCATAGGATGTTACACAAGGTCACAAGTATAAGGAATCCAGCAAGGATCTAACTCGCTATTCAGTTGTAACGGATCTGCGAGACTAGCTCGCTAACCATGTAACCACGCTTTTAAGTATTCTAGATGGGGTACGCAAACCGGTGCTGGTACGCAAGTCCTCGACTACCGGTACTTGGTGAGTCTCTAGTTTCCCATTATCATAATATAAATAACATGTAAAAATGAATATGCCTTAAATCTTTCTGTATTGTTTGATATTATTCTTTTCACAGACTGAGATACAATACAACAGATAAAAATAGTCGGGAACTTTATCATGAATCAAATAATGATATGACACAAATATAATGCCGGTCCGAGGCACATTGGAAAAAATATCTAAACGGTACGCCACATCAAGTTGTTTGAGAAGCATTATTCTAGATTAGTAGTTCTCAACCTTTTTTTCCTTACCTATGGACCCCTTTGCTCCCTATTTTACTGACCCGGAGTGGTAGTACGTGTTAGTGTTACATAATTATTAGATACCTAATGATTATGGCAATAGTGTAGAAATCATAATGGCGATTAGTGCAGCTGATGGCCTTGAGAGTGAGTGACAGCGCTTGACCTCACTCTCACCTTGCCTTCCGGGGATAAATCGTGAGAACCGGAAGGCATAGAAGACCATGTTCCGGTTTAAGGATACTAAGTAACTCAGTCAGTTAGCAGGTAGGAGCTCGAAGGTGTAAGTCGCATTTCTATGCGCATCCTGTCATCTGCGCAGATGTCTGGTTTGGGGATTGAAAATAAAGTAACATCAACGTAAATCGAAGTCTTATGTTTATTACCTAAAAACTAACAATGACACAGGGCTTCTGATAAGGAGAAATCCCAACAGAAACCAGACCCGAAGTCCCCAAGAAAGTCAACACCAGATGCTAGACCAGACCAAGATAGATGATAGACGATCAGAATAGCAAAGCCGGCCAGAAGAGAATACGACCAGAGTAAAGAAGTAAGAAAAGGGTATACAACATTATATCGATTTGGTACCGTGAAAACGTCAGTACGTAACATTAGGGTCCATTTGTGGGTCAAATAGATATATAAAATAATATTCCTATTCGATGGTAATGTGTACAACTCCTCTCCAAATATTAAGAAACAACTACACAAAAATGTAAATATGTACGTACGATGAGAGCGTAGGAATTAAATAATCCGAGACGGATTGAAATACCGTTAACATCAATCAATCAAATTGTCATTAAATTGATTAATTTTTTTTTCATGTATTTAAGTCAGTGGGTCCTGTCTACTTAAATAAACGATCACTGATTTTCCGTTATACGCGTGCATGAGTTATCTGGCTTTGTTTTAAATTTATTTTATCTATAAAAGGACAGCTGAATGGCCACTTGCCTCCTATCACACAAACTATCCGGGTAATACGAACAAGATAGACCGGACACTGCTGTAAGAGCAAGAACGCACTCATAAGTGACGTTCTCCTATGGGCAACTACACATGTACACACCAGTGCGGATCAGCCAGAAAGAAAAAAACCTACATCGATCAGCTCTGCGCGAATACTGGGTGCTGTGCAGAAGATCTTCCAGGAGTGATGGCCGAGAGTGACGAGTGGCGAGAAAGAGTCATAGGGTTACGTGCTGTCGGCACGATTTCATAATGATGGGTCAAATAGATCTGTCTGCAAATTATTTGTAAGTATAGTTGGCAGAGTCACCTATTGTCGGGATCAGCCAGACAGTGAGGGAGTCTATCCCATTTTCGCTAGCGCTAGACAAGGGAGGTTATTTTGCGTCTGAGGTGGAGCGCCGCACCTACTATCAGCTCCCCACTTTACCACATGCTGTGATTTGCATTTATAAACATCAGCTGATCGGCCCTCTGACTTACCGGTAATGCCATCTGTTGGCGAGAAATAAAACTACGGTATGATCGTTGCCAGTGCTGGCAGAAGTATGACCCAGCTGGGATACCCATGCGCTGAGTTTGCGAGGGCCGGTATCGAACCTAGAACCTAATGGATTTTTATTAGATAGGTATACTTGATATCATAAGTAAAGTCGATAGGGTGGCCTAGTGTCAGTATCAGCCAGACAGCGAGGGAGTCTATCCTCTTTTCAATAGCGATAAACCAATTGTTTTTAGTATTTAAAGTGGAGCGCCACACCTTCCATCAGTTCCTCTCTTTACCGCACAGATCCCTGTGTTACTCATTCGCTGAGTTGGCGAGGGCCGGTATCGAACCAAGAACCTTGTGATTCCTAGCCGAGTGCTCTTCCAGCTAAGCTAAACCCGCCCCGTTGACATAACTGTGTGCAAAAAAAAAAAATCTTAGTAACTAGCTACACAAAAATGTAAATATGAATATACAATGAATACGATTCCCAAACCCCTAAGTAATAAAATAATCCTAGACGGGTTGAAATGCCAGTAATAATTAATCAAGCTGGCAATTGTGTCGTAGTAGGTGCTAAAAAAGGGCTTAAATGTAAAATTAGTTTTTTTCTTTCTTGAGCCAAAAAAAAAAAAAAAAAATTAACAAACAGCTACACAACAAATGTAAATATGAATGTACAATAAACACGATTCCCTAACCTCTGAAGGTGGTATAACATAAAACTTGTGCGGGCGATATTTTAAGTGGAAAGACGCTGCACAGATCTCAGTCCACTATCTTGGCAGTTCCACAGTTGGTCCAGTGGCAGGGGAAAGTCCGAGACGACTGGGCTGCCGAGCTGCTGTAGGGTGCTGTCTCATATAGTATTGAATCACTTCACGAGAGGCAAGCCTCCTCGGAAGCCCCAGCGCTTGCATCCAAATGCAGAGGTTGTGTTGGGAATTTATGTGAGTAGTAAGTACCCCAATCCCACTACTAAGGGTCGATGTTTGCGAACGCTGACAGTCGAAGTATACAGATCGAAGATAAAGTTAGATATAAAGCTCTAATGAATAAACGGTCGAAATAAACGTTAAAATTCGACACGCCACCAATAGGATTGGCTTGTTTTGTTTGGTTTTACGGCATATCAACCTCAGTGGGTCATTTAATGCCGATAAAGTTTTGAAATAAAGTATTCATTAAATGGATAGTCAATTTTCTTTATAAACTCATATTTTTCTATTTAACCCATAGATGGGACCCTAACAGGTACTACCACTCCGGGTCAGAGTGGACCAGGGAGCAATGGTGATGAAGGGGTGCTCCACATTCCCCAAACCTCCAAAACTGGAACCTCGCCATCAGATAGAGTTTAACGTCATACCCAGGACATGAAGACTCTCAGCCACTGCCTTCTAGCACCTATATGATAAAACGGGTTGGGGCTTGCCATAAGGGCAATAGGGTCGGGACAATCATATATGTGCCGACTAATAGGAATGAATTAAGGTAACTTCTACGCATAAAATAACCCTAGACGGTGTGACATGACGGTAATAATCAATCAATTGGGTAACCGTTCCGTAATAGGCGCCAACAAACGGCTTAAATTGAGTATAAGTTTTTTTCTTTGTTTTGTTTTACATGTTTTTGTACCCTCCCCAAACAAACAAAAACAAAGTAAACTTTCTTATTCTAGTTTCTTTCTTTCTCCTATTTTAGTAAACTGTCTACCAAGTTAAATCCTCTTCTTTTTGTTCCCCCTTTTATCGTGTTTGTTAAAGTATTTGTACTCAAAACTTCTTGTTATATTTGAAGAAAAAGAAGAAGGGCGGTGATTACTGTGATGACAGCAACAAAAAAGTAAAGCCCGAGACGGGATCAAAAATTCCTAAACGTTAAACAATAAGCCGCGAGCAATTTACATAACGTTTTTTTATGAGTGAATCGTGCGCCTCAGTTCGTTCGTCTAGTCTGGAGAAAAAGAAGAAGATAGATAAGGAGTGCAAGAGAAGAGAATAAAAAATATAAAAAGGGACCGGACTTATACAATAGAAAAGAAGGAGAAATAAAAAGTAGAGAGATTTAAGATCTTTTTTTTTTTAAACCGGGTTGATTGTCGTCGCATGGGAAGGAATTAAAGCTACCTACTGTCTATTAGTGCATTCATGCATAACTTTTAAAAAAGAAAGAAAATCCTCTATCTTGAAGAGGATCGTAAGTTCTTTTAGATGGGCGGATTTTTCGTGGTGAGAAGGTGATGATGCAAGAATAACGAAAGCAAAGAGAGTAGAAAAAAAAAGAAAGTGACGTAGCATGAAGAGGAAGGGAAAGAAAAAAAAAAAAAAAAAAAGGAAAAAAGAAAAAAAAAACGAAGAAAAAAGAAAGAAGTTGGTTGTTTGGTTGGATTTTACGGCATGTCAACTTTTATTGGGTCATTTTTATGCCGAAGACGTTTTGTTTTATTCATTATTGATGGGTATTATTTTTTAACTCAATTTTTTTAAACACGTTTTTACAACTCGTGTTTTAACACGAACATATCATAAAATGTATTCTTAATTGTGCTTGCACATTATTTGAAATGAACTTAAATGTTATTAAGAACACATTTTATGATATTTTCGTGTTAGAAAATACAGTTGTATTGATTCGAACAAATTCGTATTTTCAGTGTATATTTACGGTGAAATGAAAATAGCTGACCAAAACAAACGGCTTCCTCAAAGTGAAACAAACAAAGGGAGGTTACTCTCATTTATGTTACTAATGTTCAGATTGCCTTTACCCAACCCTTCCGGCACGGACAGTTCTTAAGCAAAGTAAGCTAGTTTGAATTCAGAATTTTCCTTTGACTAGACTGGTTGCCTAATCAGTGCTAAAGAGCACAGTCTGCTCTTGCTATTTACCCATAGCTGGGGGGAGAACAGGTGGATTCATGTCGTTAATGTCGGTTGAAAATGCAGTAGTTGATTCATTAAAGCTTTTCCGGAGTTAGGCTTAAGGACCGCAGGGCGTTTTTGAATAGACCCTTCCTTCTTTTCTTTAAGCCACACCTAGGAAGAGAGAGAGAGAGAGAGAGAGAGAGAGAGAGAGAGAGAGAGAAGAGAGAGAGAGAGAGAGAGAGAGAGAAGAAGGAAAAATAAAGTGAGGAGTGGGTATTTACCCAACCCATTCGCCTCTGGTAAGATGGTCAAGATGTGACACAAAGTCGCAGGTATAGGGCATCCAGCGAAGATCGAACTCGCTATTCAGTAGTAATGGACATGCGAGACTAGATTGTAAACCACTACACCACGATGAGACGCCGATGAAATAGTGTGGGGGGTATAAGTGGATAAATAAATAAATAGATAAATAAATAAAAATAAGATAAAATGAAAAAGAAAATGGAGTAAAAAAAACCCCCATCTTTCTTTATTGTAATAAACCTGAAACCCCGGTAAACTGTGAATTCAGGCGCGTAAATTTTTATCAGTTTACAGATGTATTCATTTAAAGTTGTTGCGTAGTGATTCAGTTATATACTATTTTAAACTAAAAACTGCAAAAGTGGACTGTTTTAAGTTACGTTAATTCATTTAAAGTTGTTGCGTAGTGATTCAGTTATATACTATTTTAAACTAAAAACTGCAAAAGTGGACTGTTTTAAGTTACGTTAATTCATTTAAAGTTGTTGCGTAGTGATTCAGTTATATACTATTTTAAACTAAAAACTGCAAAAGTGGACTGTTTTAAGTTACGTTAATTCATTTAAAGTTGTTGCGTGGTGATTCAGTTATATACTTTTTTTTTTTACCTAAAAACTGCAAAAATGGACTGTTTTAACTTTTTAAAAATCATTTTACTAATACTCTGAAATAGAAATATCGTTAATTACTCGGCAAAATTACCAGCAAATAGTAATTTTCAGTTTATTTCAGGGCTTGATGAGTTTATAATTTCAATTCCTTTAAAATAACAACGATGAGTATTAATACCAGTTGAGAAATTAAGAATATATACATATATATTATTATATATATATAAGTTAAGAGAAAGGAAATGAATCCGACGGTATGAGTATAGATAAAAGGATATGAAAACAACACAATATGCTGTTAAAGTGAAATGATTTTATATCATATTCATAGCTAATATTGAACACTATTTCGATTTATAAAAATCATCTTCAGAGCTTGTTTATAAATTTAAATTCATGTTATTTTCGTCTCCGCTATTGATAAGTCTGGAGTATAAACAAGCTCTGAAGATGATTTTTATAAATCGACTGATAAATTATTTATTTATTTATTGATCTACTAGGAAAAAAGAAGACGGGTTAGGGTTAGTTTAATGGGAAAATAAATAAACAATTTATCAGTCAAGAGTGGTTCCCCTTTGGTTATGTTGGAGTTATAGGAAATAACCGTCAATGAATATTATACACAGGGATTTATTTTTCCAGAATTTTTGTAGTCTAAAGTTAGGGGTGCGTGTTATACACAAATAATTAAGGTTATAATACGGAAGCCCCAAAAATACATTAAGTATTTTATTTCACTCGCCACCCAAAAAACTAAAGACGTGATCATTGTGTGTTATACACAAATAATTAGGTTATAATACGGAAGCCCAAAAAGACATTAAGTTACATTTTATTTCACTCGCCACCTCAAAAACTAAAGACGTGATCATTGCGTGTTATACACAAATAATTAAGGTTATATACGGAAGCCCCAAAAAGACATTAAGTTACATTTTATTTCACTCGCCACCTCAAAACTAAAGACGTGATCATTGCGTGTTATACACAAATAATTAAGGTTATAATACGGAAGCCCCCAAAAGACATTAAGTTACATTTTATTTCACTCGCCACCTCAAAAAACTAAAGACGGGATCATTGGAAGAGGCATGAAACCCAATTCTTATGCATATTATAGATATTTATAAAAAAAGGTCTAGTCACTGGTATGTCACAATGGCTGACATGATTTAAAATTGGGTTAGTAAGCACATCAACTGAAACCAGTCTCCCAAAATTACCTGTTAGGGGGCAGTAATTACCTTCATTGTCAACCTTGACAAGTTCCAGTGGATGTATCTGTGTATAGGGATGGGGATGGAGTGTTTGCATGCTCGTCGTCTCGTTACTAACTAGAATTTACACCACACAATAAATTTTGAACAATAGCGACGACCCTAAGCTTCTCCTAATCTACACCCCAAACCTTTTAACGACCCCCCTCCCCTCACACACCATTCAGCCCTCCCTGTCTAGTACTACACCCTTTTACAGTCCCCAAACTTAGTCAGTTGGAAAAAATGCGACAGACCTCTCACTCCATTTTTGCTGAGTTGTCATACCCCCACCACCGACCTTCGTAGAGTTCTGCAACACCGAATTTAGAAGCTGGTTGGTTAGTTGGTTGGATTTTACGGCATGTCAACCCTTGTTGGGTCATTCTATGTCGAAAACGTTTTTTTTTATTCATTCTTGATGGATATTCAATCTTTTTGGATTTTACGGCATGTCAACACTTGTTGGGTCATTTTATGTCGAAGACTTTTAAAATTTTTTAAATTCATTCTTGATGGTATAAGTACCATCAAGAATGAATCAAACAAAACATGGTGATCACTACTAGAATAGGTTCAGTCCTAATTAATGATCTATTTCACTAATTAATTTCTAAAAAACAAAAAGAGGGAATTTGTATTAAGTAAACTAGCAAATATATACACCCTCCGCCAGGTGCAAGTATTTATGTTTTAATGTAAAAAAAGTAGTTGTCGGGGCGGCCTAAAGTCGGTATCAGCCAGTTAGCGAGGGAGTCTATCCCCTTTTCAATAGCGCTAGACCAAGAAGATTGTTTTAGCATCTAAGGTGGAGCGCCACACCTACCATCAGCTCCTTACTTTACCGCACAGATCCCTGTGCTACTCATACGCTGAGTTGGCGAAGACCGGTATCGAACTAGGAACCTTGTGGTTTCTAACCGAACGTTCTACCGACTAAGCTAACCCGGCCCATCTGTTTTAATGTAATAAGATATCTTCTTATTATAATGGAGATTGTGTGTTTTTCTGTCTGTAACCGAAACGATATTACTATACAAGACACAATTCCCTTTAGTTATTTACATAACATTCTCTACGATTTTATATTTATTTAAATCTCAATTATTAATAAATTTATTTTACATCATTAAAACTGTTTATCATATCTACATACTAATAACATGCAATTGCATTTATATATACAACAAAATAGTGGATTACAGTGTGAATGGGAAGGCTAATTTGCATATTGATCTTAAAAAATTGATTTTAATAAATATCTACTTAGTATTATTGATTTCTAATTGTTTGGTTTTATCTTATTGAATACGAGCAAAAATCTCAGGAATAAATCTTAAAAGAATTCCATTAACAAAAGAAATAACTGTAATGTTATACTTTACTTCCTATTTTAACTAAATAGTTAAATTAGGAAAATTTACCAATGAAAAAAGGGAGTAATGGAAAATGATGGAAGAGTTAGTTTCAAAGTTGTTCTATTTTTCAATCATACCCCCTCTGTTCCAAATCTTTTTATCTGCATTCTTATTCCGTTCCATTAGCCTTTCTAATTTAATATGATATTTTATTATATTAAAACTTAAATACTTGCACCCGGAGGGTGCATATATTTGCTAGTTATATTAAATTAGAAAGGCTAATGAAACTAAATAAGAATGCAGATAAAAAGATTTGAAACAGACAAAGGTGTAATCAAAAATTTGTGTACATTTTAAACACATTTTATGCAAACTCATTTTTCTTTCTTTCTATTTAACCCATAGATGGAATCCTAACAGGCACTACCGCTCCGGATCAGATCGGACCTGGAAGCAATAGTGATAAAGGAGCATTCCACATTCCCCGGGCTCCATAACTGGAACCTCACCATCAGATAGAGTCTAACGTCCTACTCAGGACAATACGATCATCAGGCAGCACCCTCTAGCGCATATGATAAAAAGGCTTGGGGGTTGCCATAAGGGCAATAGAGTTGGGACAATCATATAGGTGTTAGGGATTGACGTGGCCAGCTGGTTGATCGAAGGAGGTCTCTCCGACTACTGTCTAGGCTAAGTAAGGGTCAAAGTGGACTGTTGCGTGTTATAGACTGCTCATCTATCAGGGTTCCACCCGTAAACATCATCAAAATGTTTTTTTAAAGGAAATGGTATCTTGTATTGCTCTGTATATAATTGCAAATTTTTAAAACAAGTTTTAATAAATACATGACTGGTATTATATATCTATATATAGTTTGTTTTATTTTAATACATATTTAAAGTTTACATTTCAAATTGTTTTATTTTTTAATCCTTTAATGAATTTGATGACTTTACTTACTTAGGGTACAAACTCGCTGACATTGAATTTTTTACTCCCACCTCAGGCAATATGTTTCAAAAATCTATTTTTACATCGCCCGGAGGGTATTTTTTGAAATTTTGTACTAGTATAGATAATAACTAGCAATCACACTTAGAGAAGTGGAAACCCGAGGTAGAATTGATACTGTCTAGACCACAGCACAACTGAGATCGGATAGTACATTTTGAAGAGTCCTGGGGAGCTGTTACTGATTTCAGTGAAAAATCACGGGTGGGAAAACGACACACGGAATAAAATAAAAACGGTGACATCTTTGTTCCCGTTGGGTGTCAAATATAATAGTATTGTTACTCATAGGCAATATAACTGTCTTCACCTCACTCATCACGAAGATAAAAAAAAAAATTGGCGCTTTATTCTTCACATTGTGTCACGTTTCTCTTATAATCTAAAGAGAATGTACCTATGTACGTTCAGCTAGTTTGTGCTGTTCTTTTTTTATTACACCCTCCCACGTAATATAAATTGCAACACTGCATTATATTTTCAGTGTGCATGCCAATGCAATAAGGACACCCGACACCATGCAGTTTTATTATATTGGTCATTTAATCACCTGGGATAGGTAAACGTGGTGTCACACGGGAATTTTCTTTCCCTGCAACGGTTGAGGAGATATGTATTATTTACCAACCTCCCTACACGAGTAGGATGTGACACAAGGTCAATTTCTTAAGCGGAGTTTAACAGGTTTGAATTCAGAGTTTTCCTTCTTTTAGACTGGTTACCTAGCCAAGGTTAGAAAGCCCAGTCTTCCCTACTATTTACCTATATTTGGAGGGAGAGAAGTTGGAGACATACCTTTCCCAAGGGTATTAGCGCTATCTGAAATGTAACCAACCTCGTCCAGGACTTGAACTCGGGTCGTCGAATCCATTTCCTACGACTCTAACCATTACACCACGCACCTCCATGACGAGATATGTTGACGAGAATAAGTTGAGTTATCTAGCGAGGTATTTCTTCCTAGAATAGGTCGACAATTTATCTAGCGAGGTAATTCTTCATACAAATTTGTAGTGATAAAACTTTTTCTTTATAACAGATTGATTGATTGAATTCAACGACATGTCAACCCAGTTAGGGTTATTTTATGCCAAGAAGTTGGGGAATCGCGTTAATTGTACCTCCATATTGTATTTTTTGTATAGCTGCTTCTTAAGTTTTTTTTGCACATGGTCCTATCAAATACGAATAATTCTTTAACAGATCTATTTAACTATTGATAACACCCTAACAGGTACAACCACTCCGGGTCAGAGTGAACCTGGGAGCAATGGCAATAAAAAGGTGAATTTGTAAATTCAAGGTTTGATATTTTTGAAGAAGTCTCTTGAGTTGTTTGTCTGGTAATATTTAGATATTTAGTGCAGGTTTTTCTGAGACTGTTGCAGTTTAGGGGGTGCAGTTTAGTATCCTACCCCGAACTCGCCCTTCTTTTGGGGAGACACTTTCCCTATACAGGGATATAGTCAGTATATTCGAAACCCAAGGGGGCTGTTTGATTTGAGACCCTTTTAAAAATGAGACTTGACTACTTGGCCACCCTGTCGGCTGGGGCGTTAGAATGCACCAACTGCACCTCTGTAGAGGGGTAAGACTCCCCCAAATGGGGCCACCTGTTAGCCGTGGGTGGCGACCCGTGATGCTTAAGGATAGAGCCCAGGTGGATGAGCAGTTCATGACATGCAATACTCCACTTTGGCCCTTTCTTGGGCTAGACGGGCGGTCGGAGAGTACCCCTCCGATCAATCGGCTGGTCACGCCAAGCCCTAGCACCTATATGATTTTCCCAACCCTATTGCCATTATGGCAAGCCCCAACCCTTTTTATCATATGGATGCTAGAAGGCGGTGGCAGTGGGTCTACATGTCCTGGGAATGACGTTAAACTATCTGATGGTGAGGTTCCAGTTTTGGAGGTTTGGGGAATGTGGAGCACCCTTCATCACCATTGCTCCCTGGTCCACTCTGACCCGGAGTGGTAGTACCTGTTAGGGTCCCATCTATGGGTTAAATAGAAAAATGTATTTATAAAAAAATTGTATTATCCATTAAGAATTGATTTATTTCAAAACTTTATCGGCATTAAATGACCCACTGAGGTTGATATGCCGTAAAACAAAACAAACAATCGACTACTTGGAGATTTGTGCACTCGAGCACTGCCCAACTTTCTCGAACGCACGAATCTGCCCTTACTGGTATACCTTAATGTCTCAAAAGAAAACGTGCGAATGAATACGTACGTATTGAACCACTCTCCCATAAATACTTTAAATTCCAAAGTAGCAACAGCAAAAAAAATCCCCCAAGCTTAACAGGCACCAATTGCTAATCACATGTTGCCTAGATACAAACGTTTGCGGTTTTTATTTGAGAGGTTCCGTGTCGCATAACAAAGTCAAAATTAAGAATGACTTCAACAGTACAATTCGTTTTTCATTCACTGGTTCCGGCATTTCTCGTTTTACAAGCAACCCGTGTGCACCGAGCATATCGAATGCACTTTTTGACAAGGTAAACCGAGCCTCACTTATCAGAAATTCACTCAAATTAGAAACGTGAGAAAATAAGAAGAATGAAAAAACAAGGATGATCCTTCTCATTACAAGTTTGAAGTTTATCAAAAGAAAGAAAAAAGAACATCTTTCTTTTCTTTTCTTTTTTACTTACTAGCATACTTGTTAATGTTAGGAAGATATGGAAATGAATCCGACAGTATGAAGAAGAGATAATAAATAAACGTGAAAAATAAGAGTTATGTAGATGGTTTATTCATATTTGAAAAAAAAAAAAAAGTCAGCGGTTGAAATGTTTCGATTATCATTATATATATATATATATATATATATATGAAGTAGTCAAACAGTGTGTTTGAAAATGGTGAAGGATCTCCCCCCCCCACATATATATATATATATAATATATATAATATATATATATAATATATATATAAATTTCACCAGGATATTCAAATTATATATATATATATTATATATATATATATATATATATATATATACATATATAATATATATATAAATTTCACCAGGATATCCAAATTATATATATATATACATATATAATATATATATATATATATATATATTATATATATAATTTGAATATCCTGATGAAGATAATACACACACACACACACACACACACACACACACACATATAGATATATATAATTTGAATATCCTGGTGAAAATTATATTTTTGATGAAGACTCGTAAACTTACAGAAACGAAATATTAACTAATTGAAATTGTTTGTATTTTATCCACTGTGTTCCTCAACTTTTAATCACATTTTGTAGGATTTTACATAATCTGTTACTTCCTTTTATATAATGATAATCGAATCGCTTTAAGCGCTGAATATTTTTCTCAAATATGAATAAATCATCTTCATAACTCATAATCCCGTATAATGATAGAAAAAATGTTACAGCAGAGATATCCAACGAAACCTAAATAAGCGAATCTACGAACAACGACGATCTATCAAAACAAACAGCTTCTTCTCCCACATGTCAGAATTCAACGACACTTTCAATTTCCTTCAAGCATCTCTAATCAAGCCCCACGGTACTGGAGTCTACAATCAGAGTGTAGTATCTGTACACTCGCTGTCCACGAAAATTCCATGGTTATTATAAAAACAGATCAAAATATCACTATCTTATTATAATGGAGATTGTGTGTTTTTCTATCTGTAACCAAAACTATATTACTAATCGAGTCACAATTAACATAGTTATTTATCACATTCTCCATGATTTTATTTATATTAAAACCTCAATTATTAATAAAATTGCTTCACCTTTTTATTAGTGTTGTCCATATTTACATGATATTTTCCACGTACCCCACTTGTACGGGTCAGGCACAAAGGCCCTATTTATGTGGGACCACCCACAAGCCGAGACTCATGGGGTGGCAGGTGAAAAATTGCGTCGATCCCGTCGGCATTCCCCCTCAAGGGGGGCGTCTCAAGCACTGGGCAATAAACCCAACCCTGCCCCTTTAAATCAAGGGGGCAGGTGTTGCCTGGGGGATGGCCCCCTGGGATCGACGCCGTTAATTATAGCAATGGTCCAGAGGCCGAAGCCACTGTTGACCATATCTACATACAAATAACATGCAATTGTATTTATATATACAAAAAATAGCGGTTTGCAGTGTGAATGGAAGGGCTAATTTACATATTGATATTAAAAATGTGATTTTATTAAATATGTGGTTAGTATTATTGATTTCTAACTGTTTGGTTTTATTTTAATGAATATAAGCAAAAATCTCTTCAATGAATCTTAAATGAAATCCATTAACAAGAAAAAATAACTGTCATTTTATTCTTTATGTCCTAATTTAACTAAATAGTTAAATAAGTAAAATTCAGCAATGAAAGACGGGAGTGATGGAAGAGTAAGTTTCATTTCTATTTTTCTATTATACCCCCACTCTGTTTCAAATCTTTTTATCTGCCTTCTTATTAGACTTTTTAATTTAATACGATATTTCATTACATTAAAACTTAAATACTTGCACCCGGAGGGTGCATATATTTGCTAGTGAGTATAAAAATTGTTATAAAAACTTTTTTCTTAAATCAAGAGAGTGCTCAAATACTGGCCAACAGAGCAGGATAAAACAAAGAATAAACTGATATCTCATCTTCTCGCGTCAGCTTTATTGCTTAATGTTTCATGTATTTGGGGGGAAATACAATTTTCAGATGAAACGAGAGTAGATTCGACGAAGAAGGACTGATAAATACTGAATAATCCTCACACAATACAAAAAATGACTACATGGAGTAGAAGCAAAAGCAAGGAGAGAAAGGCGGGAAAACATCTTCCATTATTAAAAATACTAGTACAAATTAAAAAAACACCCTCCGAGCGATGTAAAAATAGATTTTTGAAACATATTGCCTGAGGGGTGGGAGTAAAAAATTCAATGTCAGCGAGTTTGTACCCTAAGTAAGTAAAATCATCAAATTCATTACAGGATTAAAAAATTTGAATTGTAAACTTTAAATATGTATTAAGATAAAACAAACTATATACAGATATATAATACCAGTCATGTATTTATTAAAATTTGTTTTAAAAAACAATGAGGACTGTCTAATGCTGCATGTTCAAATTTTGAGTGTATTTATTCTATTCTGTTATGACGATTTTGGGTAATGTAACGTAAGCAGCGACGTAATTTTTGTTACAGACAAAAACCGGAAGCGAATCTCCATTATTAATAGAGATATGAAAAAATTAATAATGAATTGCACTGGATTGTTGCACTAGAACAGAAAAATGACAATATTGATGGAATTCTCTAAATAATATTCACAAGAATCTTCCTATAATTCTGAAGATGAAATAATGCTATGAGAAACTGTCTGAGATATATAGATATTACTACTACTGTTCTTTTACAAGGATAGCTTTGTCGTTGAATAACCTACAAAGGTTGAGATGCCGTTAAATAAAGAAGCCTAAAGAACACCTTCCAGCTATGGGTCAATAGTTGAGCAGGATACACTTTTCAGCCTTGATACAAAAAACAGTCTCAGAGAAGGAAAGGGATGAACCGCCTCGCCCCAGCTATAGGTAGGTTTCCCAAGGCGAAAAAGATCACTTTTAATTTGTAATTTTGATGGTAAATTTCACGGGGAAAATTGGTGGTACTCACGGAAAACTTCAAAACAAACAACATTTACGTATCAGAAAAATAGTATGATATTCAGGAGTCTATAGGCATTCATTTGGCCGCTTTTTTTCCACCATCAAAATTACAAATTAAATCAAAAACTAGAGCTTTTTTGGCCTTTTTGGCCTACTACGAGCTAAATAGTAATATTGCTGTTTTACGAGGATAGCTTTGCCACTAAAGAACACATGAAGGTTGATATGCAATTAAACAAAGAAACCAAACCAAACTTACTAACTACACTAAATTGCCACACTAGAACAGAAGAATAAAATTATTGATGAAACACTCAAAAATATTTGCAAAAAGTCAAGTCTTCCTATTATGCTGAAGAGGAAATAAATGGATAACAGATGTATATCCTATCGAAGTCGGATGCCGGGGATTTATTACCAACTCAACCTTGGCATTTTTGTCTAAATTTGGACTTTCTTCACCAAACAAGAGGAGATACATTAAAAAGACCCAGGATAAAGCTCTAACCGCATCAGCATGGATATGGCAATCTTACGATGTGACATCAAACCGACAAAGTCTGGTGGTATCGTGAGATACTGCTGGGGCGCTCTGGATTAGTGGTAATGATGCTTCGGCCCCGAAACCATGCCCAAACCCAGAGTCTTTATTGGTTGCAATGCTACTGTGTAAATAGCAGTCATTGTATGAAGATTATTATAGCTATGAGAAACTATATGAGATACACTTCAAAACCACAAGGAAAAAAATTAGATCACTCCATTAGCAAATATATAATCTTATTTTCCAATTCTTTTTTTTCAGAAAATTTTTGAACCTTAATTTTACCTCAAAATGTGTCTACACCTCTTATTCATACACACACCACACACACGTTATATATATATATTATATATATATATATATATATATATATGGACATTTGAAACATCTTCACCTGATGAATGCATCG